>OY720443.1:15366495-15490394 GCA_963082915.1 Dolichopus griseipennis | reverse complement strand
AAACTTACTCACCAGAATTTTTACGTAACAGAGTAGAAATTGAATTTTGCCACAAACGAAATGTATACAAATTAACTGTTCGAATTTAGAAGTTACACTTAAAATCCAAATATTTTTTATTCCAAATTAATTGTAAAATTCTTGGGAACAATATTGGCGGGCTTTTTATATTTGAAAATTCAAGCAACCGTTTTTTTAACAAAAACAGAGTGGAAGTAACAGAGTTGAAAAAAACTTGGGACACATATATTTTATATTATATTTTAATGAAAAAATTAGCAAAAAAAAAATTTAATTATATATTAATAAAATTTAAAACTATTATTTTATTATAAAACTAAAAGTTAAGAAATTTTGTAGTATTACAATAAAAAATTTGCCATTTAAATTTTAAAAATTTTTGCTGGGACATGCCAAAATTTGATACCTTCGGTAACATAGTGGAAGATAATTGTCAAATAAAAATAATATATATATATATTAATAGTGATCTAAAATCTAAATATATTTTGCATTTCGTTTTTATTTTAATTTTTTTTTAATTAACAATATTTTTCGAAATAATAATGTTTTTTTGTCGTCGCAGGCAAGTGGTCGCTTAAAAAAAGAATGACCCATATATATATATATACATATATTTATACCCATATATGGGGGTACCCATTTTGGGTTGTTGATTATTTGGTATTTAAAAATTTCAATATTTTTGTTGTTGTTATTGTTTTTTTTTTTACGAAATAATCAAAGTTGCATGTTAAATGAAAATTAAATACTAGGCTAAAAAAAAAAAACAACAAAAGGAAAAACAAATACATTGAAATATGAAAACAGGATGTGGGTGAGAAGGGAATGAGTTAAAGAGAAAAAGAAAAACTTGAAAATTGCCACGAATATTAATAGAGCAAAAAATTATAAAAAAAAAAAATTTTTTTAAATGTTTCGTGTACCTAAAAAATAAAAACAAAACAAGGATATCAGTATATCCTTATTATTTGTTTTTTTATTATATAAGTATTAGTATACACAAATACATTTAAAACCAAAAAAAAAAAAAATATAATGACAGTGAAAAAAAATAACAAAAAATTCCCACAAAGATTAAGATTTAATCTTAGCAATTTTTATTTACATAAAATGTCAAAGCATAATAATAATAAAAAATGTATATATATATTTATGTATATATATGTAAATATATATATTATTGTATATAAAAAAAAATTATATAAAAAAAAAACATAAGGAAAACAAAAAAGTTTAAAAATAATTTTATTTTTTTAAATAAATCGACATTAGGAGCAATCTCAGTTTTTTTTTTTGATTTTTTTATTTTGTTTTTGTTTTTATTATTTTGATTGTTTCATATTTTATTTGAATTTTTATATTTTTAAAATACTTTTAAATAAAAAAAATTAAA
Organism: Dolichopus griseipennis; assembly: GCA_963082915.1. Classification (NCBI taxonomy): domain Eukaryota; kingdom Metazoa; phylum Arthropoda; class Insecta; order Diptera; family Dolichopodidae; genus Dolichopus; species Dolichopus griseipennis. The sequence continues at coordinate 15,488,977 of OY720443.1, read as the reverse complement.
ATAATTTTTATTTTTATTATGGATTTTTTAACAATTGTGAATTTGATTTTATTTTGCTTTTTAATAAAAAGCGTGATTTTCGGTTAAGATTTAAGCTTAAAAATGTTGTATTTTTAATATGAAATACTTGGGTATTTGTATCTTGTACTTATGCTTGTACTCAGTCACTGCTGTAATAAATCTTATCAATTTATATCACAAAAAAATTGTTGTTATGTTGGGAATCAATTTTCAATTTCTTAATCGTAAAATTGAAAAGTATATATCTATGTAACTGATACAATGTTGATAGATGTTGATATTGTACATTAGAGGCTATATTTGAATCCCAGTGAAAGTAAAAAAACTTTTGTGGTTTTCGACTGGAATTAGCTACCATTCGCCATTGGGTTCAAGGCTTAATCAATAATTAATAATTATATATCTTTAGTAAAAAATACATTAATATAACAATAACATCAAATGCAAAATATAAACAAATAATTTAATTGAATAATATAACTCACAGATATATAATACCATATAACTGAAATACAAAATTATTACAATATTAAAACAAAATTAATAAAACTAAAAAAAAACTTAAACAAAAATAGTTGAAAAATTTAAGACGTTTCTACATGTTCTAAGGCCTAGTATTACTTCATGTTTAAATTGCATGTGGAATTCATTAAGATCAATTCTAATAACACGAATATAATATGACCCCCTGTTACAACATGTACCTATGGTATAGACAGACTTATTAGCCCACCAGTTGAACAATTAGCGCTTAAAAAACAAAAAAAAAAAAAAAAACAAACCGTTATGCATGCTTGCTCTAAATGTCGCTCGTATTTTTGAAACGCCTCGTTGAGACAATCGATCCCGTCAAAAACTGGAATATATTTTGTTGATCAATTCTTTCATTATTATTCTGAAGTTTTTCTCAGGATTATTATTTTCTTCCTAAAGTTGCAACGTTGTGCGTTAATAATTGATATAAATTGTGAAGAACAGTTGGTTAATCTTGTTTCAGAATATTATTAGTTATTGCATTGTAAGAATTTCTAATTAATTTTTAAAATTATTACACCAGGAACTAAAGAATGTACTACAGAATAAGTGATTTATAGAATGGCACAAATCGCTCTAATCTCAATCAATCTTCGAGGAAATTTTATACTTAAATTATGTATTATAGTAGGATGGGGCACATTTGATATGGTATTGTTTTTTTTTATTTAAATATAGTATATAATATTTCTAATCGTATAATATTTTTTAATATTTTTTAAACTGTTATTCTAAAGAATTTATGTTCGAAAAATAATAGTAAAATACATCGTTTAGAGCTGTCCAAATAAGGTTTAAGATTGTCGGATGCCATATCTACCCAATTCTATCTTATTAATTTATATTTATCAACAAATAATTGATCCCCGTAATTGGCAATTTTGCGAATGAATAAGATGGTTAACATAAGTATATGATTACTTTATTTATTACTGATTGATTTTTCTAAAATTTCACTTATTTCATAATTAGTAATAAGTGCATAGGAATCTTAATTCAGTTGAAATTATTTGTCAGAAAATCACCATCCTCAACTCCACTTTCATGGAACACCAAGTATAGGAAATTTAAAGTTAATCATTCAAATTGAAAAAAGTTTTTTAGAAAGACGCAATAGGTTAACAGAACTTGGAAAATTTTTTTTTAAACTTCCCCTAATCAAAAAAGTACTATACAAAATTGAACATAATTAGCTTTGACACTCTTTTTTTACTCACCGTCGTGTGGTATGGGTTAACAAGTTCCAAATCCGTTAATAGAGTCAACTCCATTGTGAAAGATTTCAAAATATACTAAATTTGATGTTAATCCGTGAAATCCCTTCTAATTTAAAGTAAAGTAACGAAAAAATTTATAAAAAGCTGTTGGGCCGCAGTGGGTTAACGGAAAAGTTTTTGAGATTTTCTTTTTGACCAGTAAGTACTTTACAAAATTGAACGTTATTTGCTTCAAAAAATTTTTTTACCTACCATTGAGCCGACATAAGTTAACAAGTTCAAAGTCTGTAATAGAGTTAACTTCATTGTCAACGAGCTTCGCGTATACTGAATTTGAAAGCAATCAATCATACTGTTTCTAATTTAAATATTTTTACAATAGTAATAAATAATTACATGTTATTTATCTTTGGAATTTTTACAAAAAAAGTACCAATTTTCTGATAAAACATAAAATACCTAGTTAATTAAACTAGCTGCAATTTTATTGTTTCCTATTTTTCATTAAATTTCTTTAGTTTACATTTGCAAAGACATTTATACATTCTAATCAAATATAATTTTCTGCAATATACTTTTACGTCAGTTTCAATTAAATATTTTAATAATAATAATAATAATAATCACAACTTGTCATCAATTATTAATTTCAATAATAAATTCATATACAGTTGTTATTAGTAATTTTTTAGTACTTTTGAAATTTAAAATTATAAACGAGGGAATAAAGTAATGTACTATATCAACTATTAACTAATTGTTATTATATAATTGTCTAAATCAGATAATTATAAATTTATTTGTGAACTAATATTAGTTTGTTAAAGAAATGACAAGAATTTGAACGCATTTTATAATATTCAAAATATAAATTCAATTATAAATTAAATTTATTCGATTTGACATTTTGATAATGTTAAGCTGGAACATTTTTTATTTTAAATAATCGATTTAATATACGACAATCATAATTCCATAAGATTTTCATAAAATAAATGAATTATAATTTATATATAACTAGCTAATACCCGGTGCGCGTTGCTGCGCCTTTCAATGGAGGTTTAATTGAATTTGATGTTACTGCAAAAAGTTAACACAAAAATTACACACGGTTTACACACGTAAATTTAAAAATGTATGAAAGCAATCTTTTTAAAACGATTTTTCTAGGATTATTCTAGTAATTTTTGAAACTTTCTGTAAGGCCCGACATGGGTTTACAAATTCCAAAACTGTTAATAGTATCAACTCAATTCTCACAGGGGAGCACGTATACAAAATTTGAAGAAAATCGATCAAACCGTTTCTAATTTAGAGTTAAGTATTGAAAAAACCTATAAAAAGCTGTTGGGCCGCAATGGGTTGATGCAACTCAATAAAATTTTTTTTTGGGGTTTTCTTTTTAGCCAAAGCAGAATTTCATAAAATCGGACAAAATTTGGACCCAAAATTTTTTTTGACCACCCGTCGGCCCGACATGGGTTAACAAATTCCAAAACTGTTAATACTGTCAACTCAATTCTCAAGGAGCATCACGTATACCAAATTTGAAGTCAATTGGTCAAACCGTTTTCATTTTAGAACAAAGAAGTTTAAATACTTGCACCACAGCCCCAACTTGGCGGTCCGTTAGAGCAAAATTTTTGGACCACGATTTCTTTCCGTACCCAAAAACCTCTATATACAAATTTTCATGAAAATCGGCTGGGCAGTTTAGGAGTCTATTCGCTACATACAAACAAACAAACAAACATACAAACAAACTTTCCCTTTTATATATATAGATAGAGATTCTATATATATACATATTCTTAAAGTTCCATTTATATATATTGTTTATTTTCATTTAATATTTATATAAATACATATATAAATATACAATATCCTATATAAATACTTATATATTATTAAAAAAAAAAATCGTTATGAATGAATTTTTAATGAACATTTTTCATTGTTTTTTTGTTGTTGTTTTTTTTTTTGTTTTTTACAATGCCGCTGTCAAGTGCTAAAATGAAGGAAATTTTAGAATTATATTTTTGGTTATATATATATTTGTTTATAAATGTAAATATATGTATACATAAATGTAAATGTTTATCTATTTAAACATAAACTCACCATGGTATAGAGTTAACTGTATATATATATATATAATTTCTATTTTGCTAAATAGAAAATGTGTGTGTATAAAGGTATGTGTGTGTCATATGATAAATGTGTAAGCATTAAGGATATTCCGAGCGATGCGTGTAAGCTGTTAAATATATTTTATTCCTTTTTTTTTTGTTTACTTATTTGTTTTTGTTTTTTTTTTTTCCAAATTTGTCTGGGATTTAAAAAAAAATATTTTCAGATTTGTTTTTTTTGCTTTGTTTATTTTTCAATTTTTTTTTTGTTTTCATTTTTATGTAACTTATGAGTTAGTATAATTTTTACTTATATATTTTTTTAGGTATATTACAGTCGAATATGTTTATTGAAAACTTTTTTAAGGTTTTATTGTTTCGTGATTTTAGAGTTAAATCAGGTATTATATTTAATAGCAATTAAATATCTTAAGAACTTATAACGGTATTGTGGTTATGCGAAGTTCGAACATATCGTAATAACTAGAGATTATTAAATTTTAAAGGTGATATGAGTAGCCCTTGAATGAAGAATGTTGAAGGAGGCTAAGGTTCGACAACGGACTGTAGAGCCATTGAAAAAGAATAAGTAGCCCCTTAATATAGTATTTGTTGATGATTTAGAGAACCTTCTTTGATAGGCTGCAAAGTTTCAATTTCGTAGGGCATCAATTTTAATGTTTGACAGCTTACAAAAACTGTTTTATTAAAGGTTAAAATTAGAACAACTTTTGATTTAATACTGTTCTTTCGTAATATAATAAATTAAAACTGTTTCTAGAATTAAATAATATTTTGATTTTGCAATTGGAAAATTAATCAATTAAAAATTTAGCATCCTTTTTTAGATCAAATAATCAGAGTTAGAATTTAGACTAAATTTAATACTAAAATTTTGACTCAGACTACTTTAACACTTTATATAAGTACCTCTGAAATCAATTGAATATTTGAATCTCTTTGACTTTGATATTTGTAAACGCACGCTATGAGACTTCTTGAAAATATCTGAGGTCGATACAAACATAATTTAAAAAAAATTTTAATATTGTACAAAAGTGAGTTTGGCAATCTTGTACAATTAGCTAATGAAATTTTTTTTTAAAGTTTTGAGAATAATGAAGTAAAGAAAACTGCTAGACATAATGTCATTAATTGAAATTATTACTCAAGCATAATTAATTGAATTTTAAATCCAAGCTTTTTAATATCAGTTAGCAAATATTGGAAAATTCATAATCTTGAGTTTTGTACTTGCAATAATCAGTATAACTTTAAGTTTGACTTATACAATAGTTCCAAATTTTGACGTTTTATAAAAAAGAAATTATACGATACGTTTTTGTTGTGTAAGACCAAAATCGTACCAAAAGTGAGTAAAATTAAATAAAATTGTACTTTTGTATTACAGAAAAAAACATCTTGTCAAAACATTGACAGTCCGTGGAACTACTCTATACTTCCACTTTAACTGCATATTACTTATACAATTTTTTTACACTAATAACTAGATTCAACTGTATTTGTTTAGTTATCCTAGCTATATCTATAAATAAGTATACGTTTGTGTATGCAATAATAGGATGGAGTTTATATAAATATTTTTATTTTTTATATGACTATTATAATTTAATTATAACTTTCATTCTTTATTATTATTTGGTTACTTTTTTTTTTTGGTTTTTGTATTTTTTTAAAATAAATTTTAATATTTTTAAATTGTTATTCCTTAAGGATTTATAATTTTAATGATGAGTAGTATGATCTTTTAAAATTTATTTCATAATAACTAAGTAAGTAAGTTAGTTAATAATATTTTAAATCCACAAAAAATTATATTTTATTATATAAACAATTTAATTTTTAAAAACTGCAATAATTTCGTCTTTAATATTCTGGTAAAAAAAAAATTGCGCGCCATTCTCATAGGAGATATTTTTAATTAAAACATTATTTTCAATACAGTGTTAATGGAGAATTTTTGAATATAAACTTTAGACATTGGTAATTAGAATTTATAGTCATTATATTTAGTATTGTTATATATTAGATATAATTAATAGCTGTATACTAGATCTGCCTCTTGATATTTTTAATTATGGAATATAATTTTGTTTAAATCTCATTAAAAATGCATATTTATTTCACTTAAATTGTTGCTAGGAAAACAATAGTTACTAAAGCAAATATTACTATTTTTATCTCAAGTTTGTTTTTTTATTTTTTTTTTTAAGATCGAAAGTTACCCATTGAAATTGTGCGGTGTTTCTTTGGGTACACGACTTTAACGCACCAAAACCAGACCCTTTTTGAACCAAACTTTTGAAAGGAACCTGTGATACAAATGTACAGTTTGGTTACAGGGATGGGAATATTGAAGGATTTTGGGATTGTGGGGAGGTTATTTAGGAAATTTGGATTATGGGAAAATTTGGAGGGATATTGAGGAGAAAAATTTTTATATTCTTCTTAAATTTAATTAAGTCGTACACATATACGAAGTACCAACTTTAGCAAACACATTATTTTCAAATATACTTATACTTATTTGTAAAAAAGAAGTTCTATGACAGCTTCTAGAACCTATTAACTATATTCTTAAATCAAATTATGCACTTAATATCAAATAGACGATCTGATAGATTAGTTGAGTAATCAACGGTATGATGAAAATAATGATTAATGAAACCGAAGCTTTGTCTAGATGTCTTGAGGTATATCCAATACTCCTTATAGGAGTAGAAAATGATTAAAATGAAAACAATTCGTATTTTCCTTCGAAATGTCATTTTTGTATTTTTGACAGAAAGTTAACTTAACAATTTTTCTTTCGTATCTATAAACAAACGTCAAAATGGTATGATGCTGTCAAAAATACGAAATTGACATTTCCATTCCATTTGACACTTTTTACAATTACAATTTAAAAAACAAATCAATTAATTACTCAAGCTATAATAATGGTAAAAATTCTAATTTTCATTGAATATTATTTTAATATTCTCATTAATCGAAATTTATATTGACATTAACTGTCAATTTGAGTAAAATTTCTTTTATGTTTTTATTCCTAATATTAATCTGTTCGTCTTGTATTTATTTCAGATTAAAAACAAACTTTTCCAGAGGGCAATATTTAGAGTAAATATTTTCATTTTTAATATTACAAAAAAAAAAAAATTAATATTTAAACAATATTTGTATAAATATCTCTACGTTCTAAATTCTATGATTTACAAAAATGAAATTTAAAAATAATTCAAAAATGTTTTTTTTTATATATATATATATATAATATATATACAGATTTATAATAATATGATATTATGGTTTTAGGCGATGGGGTTAAGGTACATGTCAACATAAAAGACATTTACTTATATAAGAAATCAAATTTGTGTCTTATTTTTTTTCAAAAGAATTTTAACATTTTTATGGTATAAGTATGTATCTAACTAACTGATGGTATTTCTTCAGGTACATCGTTTTTTTATGTATATATATATATTTTAAAAAATTAATGATTTTGAAAATAATTTCTTTTGAACTTAGTAAAAATATAAACATTTTTGTTTTTTTTGTAATACTTATTGTCAAATAATATTGTCAAATATTGAGATGAAACAATAAAGTATTCAGCCCCGGGACATACAATTTAATAAAAAATATATTTTTTAGAATCAAAATAACGTTTTTTTTTTGTAAATACTTACAGTTTTTTTTTATTAAGGTTTCAATGCCATTTGGAATTTATTTTTAAATGTTATACTTATATCTATACTTAAGGAATAAAATGTCAATGTAAGAAAATTTTTTGGGGGAAAAACAAGTAGAGTTACATTTATATATTTATTTCAATATATAGACTTTTGCAAAATTTATGAAGGTTACCATTATTAAGTGTAAGTAATCAGTCATTTTTAAATGTAATAAATTTAAGTGAAATATTAAAATGTTTCAGGTTATTACTCTTAAAATGTATAAATATTAAATTTCAAGCTTAAAATTCAGTTTCAGTTTTTTTTCTACCAATTAATCAACCGTTGGATTACTCAGCCCCTCTGTACCATAGGTGTATCTTAGAACAAGAGTGAAGCGATTAGCAATCTTATAATTAATATTTATCCTTAATGTCCTTAATTTCAATAATTTTTTAACTGTTCAACTTTTAGGCTAATAAGTTAGGCTACTCTTAGGCCTGTCTATACCATAGGTATATGTTGGAACGGGGTGTCGTATTATATTCGTGTTATTAGAATTGATCTTAATGAATTACACATACAATTTAAACATGAGATAGTACAAGGCCTTATAACATGTAGAAAGGTCTTACATTTTCAATAGATACAATGCTATTTTTATTTATTTGGTAATATTTCGTGTTTCAGTTATATGGTATTCTATATCTGTGAGTTATGTTATTCAATTAAATTATTTGTTTATATTTTTGCATTTGTTTATATAGTTATATTAATGTATTTTTTATAAAAGATATAAGCTATTTATTTGAACCCAACGGCGGATGGTAGCTGAGTCGAGTCGAAAACCAGAAAAGGTTTTCCACTTTCACTGGGATTCGAACCCAGGCCTTTCGCATGAAAGGTTGGCACTCTAACCACTGTGCCACGCAGAGTTATCATAAATTATAATTAGAAATGTTTCGTTTATATTTTTATGTCTGTGAGTTATAAGTTGAAATTAAATTATTTGGTAATAATTTATTTGTTTTACCATTTTTTGAATTCAGTGGCGAATGGTAACTAAATTATATCGAAACGTAGGTAAAAGTTTTTCAAATTTACTAGTTTTTGAAATCTGAATCCTTGAATGAGTATTGTGGGACTTTAATAACTGTTTCTCCCATTGCCAGACTGCAAATAATTGATACAAACCCACATTAATTGTGCATATTATAATAAAATCTGATAACATTTATTACCTACTTATATAATCTTATTATTAAAAACTTTTTTAATTTGATTAAAAGCAAACATTTTGCAGGACATATAGGTGACTTCATTCATAGTTACGTATACAAAAGAATTCCTATACAGTTATCTGTAATTTTTCCTACTAATTTTTTAATATGTAAAAGTTTATTTTTCAATTAAATTATTATACAATAATGATATTATATATATAATTAAATTATTGTTAGAGTTTCATAATGTTTGATTATTTTATTGTTTTTATTCTCTTTATATACGAATATAATCCGATTATAACATATTGCTGCTTACATATTTATATATATACAATAAAGAAATAATATATAAAACTTTCGATACTTTTTTTTTATATATATATAAATTTTATAAAAAAAATTTATCTTGATATTTTATTATAAAACTTTGCTTTTGAAAAAAAGTCTTAACTTAATTCATGTTTAATGTGTATATGATAACTTTTATTAAAAGTCAATCATAACTTTTATCTTCCAGAGCTAGTTAAAGTTTTTAGTTTTCAAAAAAGAACTATTTCTCCTTCAGTTTTTGAAGAATAACCCTTAGAAAAAAACCTTTAAAATGTATCCACTAACATTTTAAAAACTATGATAATATTGATAATTATGTACGAAAGATCAGAAAACTAATAGGCGATATGAAAAAAATCCCAGGAAGACTTATTATAACTTAAAAAATTGGTCAAAGTCCCTGGGTGATTATAAGTACACAAATGAGTGAGACAATAGTCTCCTAAAAATTGAGACACAATTCTTATTGTATTTTCGAATGTGTCATTAAGTTTTTAACTGCATTTTGAATAGAAATAAAGTCGAAATTGAAAAATAATTAACGTCGAACTTTATTTTGTGTAGAACTATTTGGCTATGCGAAATTCTATATTAGGTAGGATAAAGTATATACAAAATCAGTTTGGCCCTTTCTTCAGAACATTTATTCGAGGTACCTATGTAATAGGAATTTTTGAATTAAAAGGGATTTTAAAGTTGGTAACAAACGTATTTTGGAAAAAATGGAAACACTCGATCAATACTTATAACTAACTATTCAATTTCTATAATTTTTTAAATTAAAAGTTCTTAAAAGCATATGTACTTTTTTTTAACAGGAGGAGGAACTTTGGCATATTTTATTTTTATTATTAGAATTGATCTTGATAAATTCCACATACAATTTAAACATGAGATATTACTGCGTCTTACCTATAACATGTAGAGATGTCTTAGATTTTTTAATAAATACAATTTTATATATTGTAAAAATTTTATATTAGATAAGTTATAAGGTATTTCTCTATCTGTGAGTTATATTATTAAATTAAATTATTTGCTTACTTATATTTTAATAGTATTATATTTTTAGTATTGGTATGCCATTAATTTGAACTGCATGGTCAATGCTACCTGAGTTGAGTTCAAAAACCAAGTACAAGTTATTTTTTCCTCCTTCACCAGGAATTGAACCCGGGTCTTCGAATGAAAAGTTGGCACCTTAATCGCTGTACACTCACCCGTTGAAGTTATTCTGATTTTTAAATACATAATTCAGTTTATTCAGTCATATGACCCCGGGGAAATTTTGGCTCACTTATAGCTCTTATAATCTCCCGGGGACTTGACACTGAAAACTTTTGTCAAATACAATTATTAATATTTAATCTCAGAAGGCATACAAAATTCTTTTAATTATATAAGTAGTTATAATTAGTCAATAATTAATATTAAAATTTTATATTATATTATAAATTTATCTGAATAAAAATTTGTTAAAAATATTTTCATAAAAGTTTATTAAAAAAGTTGGTTTTCTATTTTCTCAAATGAATACAATGTCTAATCAAATTTATAATTAATATTTCAAAATTATATTTAAAAATTGTTTAACTTTTTATTTAATGACAAAAAAATTTTATCCTAGAAACTTTTATGCAAGTACGTGTTCATTTAATCATACATCTATTTCACTTGTCTATCAACACGTGTGCATATGTATATATATATATATATATATATATATATATATATATATATATAGATTATTAAAAAACAAAAAAAAATGTATTAAATATGTTTTTTGTATTAACAATAAATATGTTTGTATCAACAAATTAATATCCTTGTATAGATAGGTACGTATATATAATTAATTTATACACAAATATATATTATATATATATATATATATATATATATATGACAAATTGTTTAGATGGATAATAGAGAAATTAGAAAAAAACAGATTGATAGTTTTTGTAAATTTGATAGTGTAGCTGTAGTGGTAAAACTTTTTTTTTTTGAAAAAATACTTGACATGACTGTATTGAACCAGACAGCATACACTAAAATTTATTATAAGTTTATAATTATAAAAAATATATACAAATATTATTTTGTTTTTGTTTTTTTGGTTTTTTTTTTTATTTTGTATAGAAAAGAAAAGAAGACACATGATTTAAATAATGAGAATATTTATTTTATGCTCTAATTCATCTTAATAATTATTATATATATATATATAAATTTTTTTTTTTAGCTTTTTGACACTTTAGTGTTGTTAGCAGTGTTGCGATATTGAGGGATTTTTCCCATATTATGGGAATTTGAAGGAAAAAAAAGTTAAAAAAGGGAAAAGGGAAATTAACGAAAATATATGGGAATTTGAAAATATATGGGAATTTATTGACAGTTGTTCATACAAAAAAAATTTTAGAATTAAAGTAGCGTTTAAAAAATTTAACAGTCATTTGTCACGTCATAGTTTTATTGTTGCTGCTATATTGCTTGTTGCTATCGAATATTTTTTTTACATAAAAGCATTTCAATTGTCAATTGTCATTTATTGTTGCTAATTGCTATCGAATTTCTTTTGTGTTTTTGAATTTAAGACGTTCGGTTAAAATTTAATTTCGAGAAATTTCACTTTCAGCAATATGCTCAATTATAACGGACTTTAAAAGTAACAATATAGACTGTATTAATTTTAAACCAGAAGAAGATCATTTTAAATTATTTAATGCTTCAATTTATAAAAATTCGAATTAAAATAATTACTTCTTTTCTTAATTTTTTTAAATTTGAATATGGACTTAGTATATTTATAAGACTTAATATAATAATATATATAATTAATAATATATATAATATTATAGACTTAATATATAAAATTAAAAAGTCTTAATATAGATTTTTTATATTATTTTGTTTTGTTTTGAATTTGTTTGAATTTGTTTTTTGTTTTATTTTTAATTCAAAGGAGTCTAATATATTTAATATATTTATTATTTTGTTATTAATAAAAATAAAATTTTAATTTTGATTAATAAAACTTAATATTTTATTGAAAATAAGTGTTATTTATTCGTGGGAATTTTTGTGGGATTTTTTTAATTGTTTTGTGGGAAAATCTAAGGGAAAAGGTCCATTTTGTGGGAATTTTAAAAATCTAAATATCGCAACACTGGTTGTTAGTGATTTTTTATATGTTGGTGGTAGTGTTTTTTAATTTCATCCTTGACAAACAATGAATAGGTTGCTATATATAGTTATTGTTTACAAGATAATTCCGGTCTTTACGTTTTTTATTTATATTTTAGTTAAAAAATTTTATAACTTGATTTTACAGTTTCTTTTGGCTATGTAAAAAAAGTCCCCAAAAACCAAAAGGATAATAGACTTATGAAAAGAAGTCACTGAAATATGAATTTTCTGAAGAGTCCTTAAATTTAACGAAAAATGTAACAAATTTTTGAAGAATTTTCTTTCATAACTAAAAACTTTGGGTTATATTTGAGATCAAGTGAAATAATGTCAAATGATATAAGGTAAAATTTTCTTTATTTGTATTTCAAATCGTGAATAAATGAAATTAGATTCAATGAAAGCGCTTTTGTTATCAATGAAAATTTAGTCGAATAAGTCGAATTCTGTTTTATTTCGATGAATCGTTTTTAGCACATTTTCAAAAAATTTTGTAAAAATGTGCCTATATAGTTTCACTCTGTCCGTCCGTCTGTTCGTCTGTCTCTCTGTCCGTATGTTTACAAAAACTTTTACATCGTTTGAAATATAGAAAAGAAATTTTAATCACGAGTAGGTATTACAAAAAAAATAATTTGTAGAAGAATTTTTTTCTGTAGCCCCACATGTTAGGGAGCTGCAGCTCTCCAAAGTTGGAAAAATCCCTATATTCCAATTGTTATAACAAGAGTTCTAGTAGGTGTATTTTCAATCTGAAAACGGCAAAAGGTAGCTGGTTTTATAAACTTTATAAATTTTTAAATAAATGTTTAGGGTTGCCATACGGTACTAAAATTTACCACTGTGCAAAACTCAATTTTTGCAAAATTTTTGGCCCCACATATCTTTTAAACGGTTCAAGCTAGGGTCTTGAAATTTTAGGAGAAGTTAGAACCTAAAAAAGTTTGGGGAAAGGGAAGAGTAAGCATTATATCCTTGAGAAATTCGCCAACCTTCCCCATAGAGGGGCTACTAGGACTTAAAAATTTACTGTTTTTGTAGGTATGAAGTAACTTAGTCACGTATATATTTCTTAAATTAAACGTTAATATTGAAGCTTCAACATTATATTCCGAAAAAAAAATTAGTATGAAACACTATATTATTTTGAAAATGTGCTTTTTTAAAAACCCTTGGTTTTTTTCACACTTGTTAATATTATTTTCGTTCACTCGACTCGATTTTATTCCACCCCACATTTAAAATTAAATTATGTAATGTCAATATTTGCGCTCAATCAAAATAAATACGTATTTCAAATTTCTTAAATTTTTATACACGTACTTATGCCTCAATTCGTTAAAGTGAAAGGATTTTTTATTTAAGTGAAAGTTTATTTTTTTAAAAATTAGATTTTGTTTTTATTTTTCCTCTAAAAAAAGGCAATATCGTGGTTCCCGAAAACGTATTCCTCCCCAATACGTATTCTGTATTAGAAACTAATCATGAAAAAAACATTATTAAAAGGAAAATAAAAGTTACATTCTACGGCGAACTTTTTTGACATTAATTTCTACTAACTACAAAATCGTTTTTAAAATAATGTTGGTCCGAGTTCTGGTCTTAGAATATAAGAATAATACTGGAGTTTATTTTTCGTACATAAATTCAAATTGCATTTATATAAAAACGAAAAGGTTCATTTAAAACCAAAAACTTGCAGATAAAGAAAAAGTTTGCACTTAAACGAAAACAAGCTATATTATATGCATTTATACGTCCTTATATAAAATTAAAATCATTCAGACTTTTTGTAAGTGCGACCAAATGATGCCAACTGTCATATACCACAATAATATTATAGAATTGTTTTTTGGTGACTTTATTCATATCCAAAAGATCTCTTGGGAAGCTTTTTCATAGGGCTATTTCATTCTCTTATTTATATTTCTTGTACTACATTTCTGTCTCACACCCTTTTTCCATATTTCATTTTCATATTTTTGGCCTTGTACAGGTCTACATAATTTTTTTTCTTGTCATTGAGTTCGTATTTATATGAAAAATAAATGTACTTATATAAATATATAACATATATACATATATATATATATATATATATATATATAAAACGCAAATCCTTTCGCATCCTTTAAAATGAAAAACCAAAACAAAACAAAAAAAAAATAAAAGAAAAATCTTGAAAGAAGCTTCGTTTTTGTTCAAGTTTTTTTTTTAGTCATAATTCATAATGTTATTGCATAAAAAGATTATTTCTGTACTATTTAAAGTTTTACTATTTAAAAATAATTTTTTTTATTTTTACAAAATATAAATTGTATATTTTTTTTTAAGTGCATTCGTGTTAAAAGTTTTTGTTTTTTTTTGCTTTATTTTAAATTAATATTTGTATGTAATGTAATTTATTATACCGTGAAACAAGTTGTAAATTATAACTAAACTTTAACACTAAGTTAATTATAAGGTTATTTGATTTTAGTTTCAATATTAATTCATAACTTAGTTTTGAAGATTGTGTAAGTACTTTAAGGCGTTGATCTAATACTCGCGTCGCTTCTAGCGTTGCTTTGACGTTTAAATAGGATAAATTAATTTAAATGAAACTTGACCAACTAGAAAACTGATGCAAGAGGCGCTTCACGAAGCGACGCTAGATTGGAGCAACTAAAAAACATTATGTTTAACTATTTTATAATTTATTCAATTTGAAAGATAAGCATTTAAAAAGTGACGCTTAATTTGATTTTTCTTTTGTTTAGAACGCAACGTCAGAAAAGACGCTAGAAGCGAAGCAATTATTGGGTCATCACTTTTATAGTGTTATATTCATATTTAATTTTATTTAGCACAATTAACCGAGCACAGTTATGTAGGCTTGGCTTCGGCTAGAGAAAGAGACATTTGGGGAAAAATTATTTCTGTAAGGGTTGGGAAAAAAACCTATAAGTATGCAAGTTTTAGAGTGTTCGATGTCGACTAGTAACCAGGGGTGTACTCGTGGTTGATTATGGAAAATTTTTACTGAGTTAAATCTTGATTTTTCCTTTGGCATATGATAAAATACAAAATATATTTTTTTTATACATATATCATTTTTTATATATATATATTATTCCTGGGTAGCATACATAATAAACACAAAACTTCGCGTTTTAATTTTCGCATTTCATCGAAAAGCAATATTATCGTAGAACGTACATAGAACAAAACCTAATTGGCAGCGAATGCTCCAAATGTGCGAATTGGAAACTTCAAATAGTGGGAAACCATAATGGATACAAAAAAAGTTATAACTACATTTAATATAATTATTTTTGTATGTTTTGATCGAAATATCCATTAATACAAAACTAAAAAATGCTGGAATTCTTCATTTTCTTAATTAAAGGGATTGGATTATTATTAAATATTAAAAAAACTTTATTTACAGTACTTACTTTATCAGCTATAGCATTTCCGCAAATTTTATCACTAAAATTTCTTTACGGCCATTTCAAAATTCCGTATATCAAGGTAGAACTAGTGTTTTTAAAGTACGAGTCAATTACCTTTAACAATACTGGAAAAATACTTATTTAAATAAATACTTGGTACACTTACTATTAGTACTTACCAGTACATCAACCACTAACCAACAACATTAACCAGTATTTACCAATGTAAGTAAAAACAAAATATTCTTAAAGTAATGGCTTCTTAATTTAAAGTACAAATAGTTTATATTTAATTTATATTTAAGTACTTATCTCAATTACCAGATTTCACTGCGTAATACAAATATTGTCTTGTTTTTGAAAGAAAGTTTGACGTTAGTAGATTTGTTTTTAGGTTCATTTTTAATCGAACTGAGAAGAGGATCAGTATTGGGTTTCGTACATGTTAAAAAAGTTAAAAAAGAAATGATTTGATTAAATAAATTAAATGATCCGACAAGGGTTTGAATCCCTGACTTTTTAAATAAAAAGCCGCTACATTAACCACTGATCTATTGGTCAGAATTATATGAGCTTTTTTAATTACTTTTATATTCATTTAAAAGACAGACAGTTTAACTTTCAGGTATATAACTAAATAAATAATCAGTTTATCAAAATTGTTAAGTCCTTTATAAGGATCATCTGTTTATACTAACTAAGTATATGTACAATATTAACATGGTCGTTTTCTATTTTAAATAAATTTTCATAATAAAATTTTAATTAAAATCAAATTTTATACTTTTCATAACTGAATGATTTCACCGGATTTATTTTTACCATTATTTGGTTTATTTGTTATTGTTTCCCTCTCTTTCTAACATTTTTTCTTTTTTATTTCTTTTTTTTTTTTTTTTCTCAAACAAAAACAATATTAAAGTGTTGATGTTCCTTTTCGTTTCATTGTTCTGTTGTTTTTTTTTTTTATTCCGAAGGTTGTACTTTAGGTCAAAAAAGATCAAAAGGTAAAAAAAAAATTCAAGTTTTATAATAAATTTGTTTTGGTATCTGAGCGATGACATTAATTGCACTTGTCTGAGTTTTTTTTTCTATTATTATTATTATTTTGCCTTTTGTTTTTGAAATCGGATGCAACAAAATGGAAACGGTATGGAAAATTTTCCATTCAGTTTTTAAAAGAAAAACTTCAGTTCAGTGAAAAAAAAAACAAAAATTTTTATATTATTAAAGGATTTCTACTCTGTTTTTGTGGTTGCAACGGAAATTATAAATTTTTTAAATAAAAAAGAAACTTTGTTTTAAAAATATAACGATGCGAAAATAACAATAAAGAAAAAAATGAAAAGTTATTCATATCATAGCGATATTGTTGGGTAAGTAACTGGCAAGTATATACAATAGAAAATGCGGGATCTTTTAAATTGGTTAAATTACAACAAAAAAAAAACAGACAAAAATTTACAAAGTATATAACTATTAACTTTTATTTTAAGAATTTCTATTTTACTTTTTTCCTTAAAAATAAAATTTCCTAGCTTTGTTAATGTGTATAAAAATTTAAGATTGCCAGGAAATTGAAATTTAAAAAGATGGACATTTAATAATTTCAAAAAAAAAATTGTAAATCTTGTTAATTTTAGAAATTTATTTTTTTAAAATTCGGAGGAAAGTAGAAAAATCCAATGGAATTCATTCAATAAATTTAGGGTGTTAAGACATCCATTTTTTATGGTATCCAAATGCAGCAAATAAGTTTTATTTATTAATGCCAATAACAGGAGCACAGGGTATTTTCAAAGTTTCATTAGACTTTAATAATCAGTTTTATTAATCATTATTTTCCACTGAGTTATTATACTTCACTTAATTCCTTCTGAAACTATTTTACAAGACTGCAAAACAGAAATACTTACTTATATTGTGCCACCTGCCAGTTAATACAGTCTTTAATATTATTATCCTGGTCAGATCATATCTAATAAAAAACTATAATTTATAATTGATATCGTAATAGTTATACCATAACATAAAATAAATTTAACTGGTCACACCTGAAAATGCAAGGTAAATTCACTCACTTATCACTTATCTTATGAATGTGGTAACGGACTGTACATAAATAAATAAATAAATAATTAAATAAGCGTATGTATAGATGCACTTTCACGATTTAAACCATTTCTGTTGAAAATATTTTGGTTTGGGTTTGAATCCAATATGGTAACTTTAATCACTACGCCACTGATCAGATGACTAAAACTGCTTAATTGTTTTAGTTTTCTGATCAGTGGCGCAGTGCTTAAGTGATCAATCAAAATCATATCAAAATAATGAAGTTTTTTTTTTTATTTGGTTTATAATCAAGATTTGCTTTATAACACTTAAAAACCAAAACCACATAACCCAACATATTTATATGGGTCAGCAAGATCTATATGATGTGTATAAAAAAATTTGCATAAATACAATTGCAAAAGATGGCGCTAACAAAGTGGTTCATATAGAAAAATATAATTATATATATATTAAAAACAATAAAAATTTTATTCTTTTAATAATAATATTCCTCAATAAACAAATATAAAATGCTAATTTCACATTTGACACTTTACATTTGACATTTCACAATTGACATTTAATATTCGAATTTCTAAAATTAAGGTGTTGCCAACATTTCAAATTAAAATATTTTTTAAGCACTAAAATATTTAAAAAAAAATTAATTTGTATTTCAAACTTAGTTATTAACTATATTTTAAAATTGTACACATATACATTAAAAAAATTTTATTACTTATATTCGAATTAAACATCAATTTAGTCAAATTATTATCAATTTATTCGAATTTGGTAAATAAAATTTTATTAAAAAAAAACCGCTAAAAGATGATTTAATAATTTTTATTTAATTTCATAAAATATATTTTTATTAATTAATTAATTAAAAATTTATTAAAATAAAATTATATTGATATTTTACAATATTAAAAGGAAATAATTAATTATAAAACTTTAAATTAAATTGAGAAAAAAAAAATTTACTAAGTTTATACTCTTTTATTTACTTAAATAATTAAAGTCCCGAAGGGTAATAAAGATTATTTAATTTTTTCACTTTCAACTCTTTCAAGGTGAAAAAATTTTTTTTTTATAAATAGTTAGGAAAATTTTTCAGTTTTCCTATTTAGAGAAAATCTTTAGAACTTTTATTTTAAAAAAAACTTTGAATGGAAGAAAAATATTGCAAAAATTTACTGTTGGTTAAGAGAAAAATGTGTGTTGGAATTCATATTTCTTAGTATTTTGGGGTTATACGCATTTTATTTCTTACTTCCTTCAATCATTTTGAACTTTACTTACACTTCAGTCTTCACTTTCCCATATATAATCTTATCAACCCTTCAGATAATTTGCAGAATATCCATTTTTGTTTTTTGATTATGTCCTTCCAAACCAATAAGTTTCGGATTATCGTTGAATATTTTTTTCAGAACTCCTTTTGTTGTGTATTTATATACTCTTTTCACATGAACTTGATCTTTTTTCATATGAAATTTATCTATTTTCAAATCAATTTGGTCTTTTTTAGGTACAAATAGGTACGTTTAATTTTTTCTCATTTTGTAGCTTCAAATAAAGAATTGAGAACTAGATTTCATTGGGAACTATCATTTTGACTTCAGTATTCCAAAATCCGGGGCCGTTTAATTCTTTAAAAACAGGACCAAATTGATTTGAAAAAAGACCAATTCCATTTGAAAATTATCAAATCAATTTAATTTGAAAATAGACAAATTCCATCCAACCACTAACACAAGCTCATATAAAAAGAAAAGGACCAAGTACATGCGGAAAGAGTGTATAAAATACTCATATTACAATCTATACTTACTAATCGATATAAAAAAAAAATATTTGCACCAAATATACAACAACCAAACAAATGTCACATTTAAGATAATAAACATTTATTAAATCTATATATTGTTAGCCATATGTGGTATGCTATTCTAAAAACCAATTGATGCTTCAATAAAAAGAATCGATGATGAAAAAAGAAAATATATCGTGAAGTAGGCATCAGTAGTCTATGTAGGCTGCCTATATTAATATATATATAAAATGTATATATATATTAGATACGAAAACTGATGTTGAACTAATTTCTTATTGAATTGTGCAAAAATATTCTTCTTTTATTGAAATTAAAGTTGTTGACCTTTTGAAGTATAATATTGACCTATCAATTTTATATTTATATATATATATATACGACATATTGTTTGTAGGACACCTGACAAGCTTACGTAGGCATTTTATATTTTTTTTTTCTTCTCTGTACGTTTTTGGAGCTTTGTTTTTTTTTTAATGTTCTTGTTCTTGTGTATGTGTGTTGTATTTTTTTTTGTGTATGTTTTGTAAAACCACCAAAACAAACTAACTTATATATATATACAAATACACGCACAATATATTAAACATGTCCTCGAGGAAGGACTTATAAAAAAAAAAAGAAAAGTTTTTTTTTTTTCACCCCCTTTTTTTTAATTTTACAAGTTTTATTTTTATTGTACAACAACAACAACAACAACAACAACAAAATTCTGAAAAGTTGGAAAAAAAGAATTGCTCTAGGACGCAAAAAAAAAAAAAAATAAAAAAAAAAAGCAGCAGTATAACATTAAAATAATAAAAATAAAAAAAAACAAAAGAAAAATCAAAGAAAAACAAGGAAAATTTTACAAGACTTTTTTAGGTTATGTGTAATTTAATATATTATAATATATACAGGGTGAATAATAGTTAATGTTTTTACAAATTAGGATTTGATCTCAATTAAAAAATAAACAGGTATATATATATGTATATGTATATATTATATATGTATATACATATACAGGATATGTATATACAGATGAAAATGTAAACAGGAACTAGGAAATTCATATACAGAGTGTATAGGCGGGGGTGTATGTAGTAAAAATTACTTTGCGTAAAAATTAGACATCTGCAAAACAATTCTTTTAAGAATTTATTTTTTGTTTTCTTTTTTTTTTTTTTTTTAAATTTTTAAATTAACGAACTAGAACAATTTTATTTTGTTCTATTATTATTTTAAATACGAGTAGTCTGTTATTTTGTAAAAAGATGTTTAGTAGGGCTTTTGAAGATAGAAACAATATAAAAAAAAAAAGTAATTATATAATTGATGTGCCTTAAGCATTCAAGGAAATATATTTAATATAATAGTAACATTTTGTTAAAATAATTAATTAAAAAAAAAATTGAATCTTAGATATTTTAATGACAAGCGGAAATTTTATAGTAAACATGAGAATTTTACTAAGATATTCTTTAAAATATTTATTGTATAGATACTTAGTAGATTTTTTAATTCTTCTATAAATTGTACAGGAATAGAATTTTTTTTTAAATTTTGAAATGATGTGATATTTTAAATTTAATACTTATCTATTGCTTAATTTTTTAGAATCTGTTTAGTTTGCGTATAATTTAACCAAATTTAAGAAGTACAAAATTTAGATGATTTATACGAAATTTGATTCATCTAGTGCATGAGGTTCGAATGCTTAGCTTTCTTTTTTTAATTTTTATAATACTAATCCTTTTTTTATTTTTTATACATAACTCAAAGATTCAAGAATTTCGTCAAAGTTTTATTATTTGGACATCTAAAATAATTTGAAATCTAAATTGTTATTTGTTGCTCCATTTCATGGTTAAAAACTGACCTGGAACTTAAACTGGACTAAAGAGATAAAAATTTAAGAGAAGATCACTATTTTCAAATAACTAAGTACTTAAATCGTACCCATGAGTTTTTTAATTAAATGTTTTGAAATTTTACCGACTTCACTACATTACAATGAACAATGGCGCAGATTGCTAGAGTTAAGCTGAAAAGTTGGTTTTAAGAAAACCTCCATTCGAATGGTTTGACTTTGTTCGACCTAAATAAATAATATATGAACTGAACTGTTAGATTACCAATATATAATTAAACACTTTCTATTTGGCTCATAGGATGGGTCAATTTGATGCTATACCTTGGTCGATTATCCTCACTTCCGAGTATCTTTTCAAAACCTCTCAAATATTGCACTCCAAGTTATTTAAATGTAAAATAAAATGAAAATAATTGGTCGTTTTCCAGTAAAATTTAATCTTTTAACAATTTCTTAATTTCTGAAAAAATTTCCCCACCCCCTCACCTTTTTTAATTTCTTATTTTTTCTATACTTATCAGTTATTAAAAGAAAAATCTGTCTTATTCTGAAGCTTAAATCATTTTTAGGCTTTTATATTTGGTCAAAATATCAAAAAAACATTTTATCTAGTACTTATGCAATAAGTTAATATTTTTGTAGAATCTTAAAAGTTTTTTGGGTGAAGTAATGTGTAAATTCACATAAGTATTGGAATTATTTAGTATACATGTATTGTAAATTCTTTTAATATGACAAGGAATTGTATAAATAAACTTCTAATATACATAAGTAAAGAAAACCCAAGCAAAAGCTATATGCTATATGATATATGATAGCTTTTCCTTGTGGGTTTTCTTTAAAAGATTTACAATATGTAAGTATTCTGGGAATTTAATATGTTATATAAAAGAATATATGTAAAAATTGTAATATATAATAAATATATATATATATAGTAAAATAAATAATAAATTGTTATTATTAAAGATTTGAAGTGTCCCATTGGTTTCATTTTTATTACTTTCCTTTTGTCTATAAAAATAAATATCTGAAAAATTGTTGAAAAATTAAAATTAAAAAATCGTAAAAATATTTTGAAAATATTATTCAAAGGTTTTTTTATATTGCTAAATAAAATTTAACATTGAATAAACATAATGAGTTTTGAAATTTCTAGCAACCATTAAAATTTTGAAAATTTGTAAGTACTTACACTAATTTAATCTTTTTTTTAATTTTCTTGTATAAATGCTAATATTTCAAATGATTTACTATGAAAAGTATATGTCAAGCAAGAGGCAAGGAGAAGTTATTGAAAATGGGTCTAGTACCGAATTCGACATTTTTAGTGTCGCTCTTTAAAATCTCGGAAAAATCTAAATATAACTGTATCCAACTATAAAATACTTAAAAAAGCGAAAATTTCAAAGGCGAGATTTTAAAAAACGAGATTTTAAAGAGCGTGGTCTGAAATCTCGGTTTAGTAAATCTCGTTTTCACAAAATCTAGTTTTAGAAAATCTCGTTTTAGAAAATCTTGTTTTTAGAAAATCCCTTTTTTATATTCTGGAAAAAGCTGATAATTCTAGTTTTGGAGCCAATTCAAAAATCCTCAAAAACCAGATTTTTTAATTAAAAAAGAGATTTTCTACCGAGATTACGGACTGCTCTAATGAATGGATCCTAATGAATTCAATGTACAAATACTGGGCAGTACAAGAATGTATGTATCTTATGATGGAAATGACGTTATGGCAAAAGTCTCACGAAGACTTATGATTCAAAAAATGGAGCTACGGGTCCGAAAACATTGTCAGAACGCCGATTCCTTGAAACACTTCTGTTTATTTATATTTATATACTTAGTTCAGTATTATATTAATTTTATATTTGAGTTATAAAGTAAAATATATTTCTTTATCTGTGAGTTATAAGCATTTACTTAAATTATATATTATCTAACATTTTATTAATCGTTTATAAAACTATGTATCATTGATAACTGAATAGTATAAAAAGCCAAATAAATGTATCTAAGTATATAGTTATTTAACCTGATATTAAAATTCTAGCCCTTCGAGTGAGATCTTGGCATTCAAACACCGACGGTTAGCCAATTAAACATTTTCAATCCAATTTTATTTTGTAAAATTGAAATTAAATTCTCTCATGTATAATAATTTCTGATTCTTAAACGATGTAAATTCTTTCCATTTCATTTGACTGTTTTAGAAATAATTTCATTTAATTGGTGAATCAATTCTAATAATTTGTTTTTACTTCTCATTACTTAATCTCATTCCTTCCAGTTCTTATAGTTGGAAACTTATTTTTTCCATTTTAAATGCTTTTAATTACAGAAATCGAAAATTACAAACCTGAAGTATTTGACTCTTTATCTTATACTAAATAGTATCCATATAATAATATCAATTTGTAGATACTTTCTAGACTCTAATTAATCTGATATTTGAAATGAATTTCAATTCTGATGATTATTGAATATCGAAAAAGAAAAATAAAAAAAATTGAAATGATACTTAAAGATTGAACTAAAACGTTTTTTTGTTAAATTTTCTTTCATTTTCATTTTTTATTTTCTATTTTTCTTTGTTTTCGAACACTAAGTATGTTTATTTTTATAGTAAATGGTAAATTTGTATCTTTTGTATAACAATGCTGGTAGGTACTTTACTATTTTTGTGACCTTTTTTTTGCCTTTTTCTGATCTCTATTTTGTTTTGTACTTTTCTGAATAAAATAATAAAAAATAAATTTTTTATCGTAATTGAAATTACGGGAGAGTATGCACGACCCTGCATAAAAGCCTCGATTTGAACTAGATTTAGCCATTTTGATCCTGGTGCACCCATGTGATTTGCAGCAGGTGTTGTAATAAGTTCCTAATTTAGGTGCTTGGGTGAATACAATGGCCTGAAATAATTGGCACTAACTTTATGCGGCTTGGTGGCACAGTTGTTAGAGTGCTGGCCTTTCACGCGAAATACCCGGGTTCGAATCCCAGTGAAAGTGAAAAACATTTTTGGTTTTCGACTCGACTCAGCTACCATTCGCCATTGGGTTCAAATTAATGGCTTAATCAATAATTAATAATTATATATCTTTAATATAAAATACATTAATATCAAAATACACAATATAAATAATTTAGTTGAATAATATAACTCACAGATATAGAATTTCATATAAATCATTACAATATAAACAAAAATAGAATTGTAGCTATTAAAAATCTAAGAGGTTTCTACATATTATAAGTACTAGGCCTTGATGTTTAACCTCATGTTTAAATTGAATGTGGAATTCATTAAAATAAATTTTTATAGCACGAATATAATATGACCCCCTGTTCCAACATGTACTTATGGTATAGACACGTTTATTAGCCTAACAGTTCAACAGTTAGCGCTTAAAAAAAAATAAAAAAAACCTGCCGATACACATACGTTATTTCGAAATTAATTGATTTGATCTTCCTTTGCAATTGTTTAGATAACTCTATCTGTTCTGTAATTTTGCTGTATATAATGAAAGAACCCGTCCGAAGTCTTTCTGAATTATTTTAAAGAGCCAATATGAAAATGTGCGATTCAGTTAATTTTGACGATTAAACTCATTTATTCTTAAGAACTCGTTTTAGTTTAGTAAATATAAAGCTTAATTTTAGTATAAATTTAAATCAAGTATTATGTGTTACACTTTGATATTTTGACAGTACACAACCTTTTAACGTGATTAATTGCTTCATGGGCGCTTACTTTTTGAAACAACTTATTTTTATCTAATAAAAAATGACAAGGAAAGATGTGTCATTTTTAATAGTGTTACCATTTAAAATTTAAAATAATAAAATTTGAATTGTATGTGGAATTTAATAAGACCAATTCTAATAACACGAATATAATATGACCCCCTGTTCCAACATGTACCTATGGTATAGACAGGTTTTATAGCCTAACAGTTGAACAGTTAGCACTTAAAAAAAATAGTTTAAAATCATATTAAAAAATTGCTTTTAAAAGTTTCTGAGTAAGTATTGTCTTAATAAATCAATTCTAAAAAACTCAAATCGATTTAGAGCTCGCTGACTGAAATACCACAAATAGTCAGCCGAACCGACAAATTAATTGTTGAATTAAATTTTTTAAATTATATTAAATCTAAAATGGAAAAAAAAATATTTTAAATCTCCTTAGAATAAAAAGAAAAAAAGTAAAAACTTTTTAGATTTTTCTTTGTTCTTTCTTTACCTTCCAGTCCTTTTGATCATTAAAGTGTTAACAGAAAAATGCAGTAACATATTAAAACTATTGGGACTAAAAGGAAACTCTGTAAATATATTATATGTGTACATTCAAAGAGAGTCAAGAAAATTAAAACAAAAAATAAAAAAAAAAGGAAAAAAAAAACAATTTTTATATATTTTTATAGGGTACATTATTTATACAGCTAGTATATAAACGACCAAAGGATAATGTAAAAGAAAATATAGCTTTTTCATTCTTTTTGGATATATATATAACATACATATATATTGTAAAACTATATGAAGCATGTATAGATCTTATAAATATCTATTCATTTGAAATGGTTTCTATTATTCCAAAAGACTTATACGTAAGTATATGAATGTTACACTTCATGACACAAGATTAAACGTTGTGGGGAAAATAAAAACACTAAAAAAAATGATTGAACCCTATTATTATTATTGTTCTTATTATACATATATATATATATATTTTTGTTTTAATGTTTAATATTAAGATTTAATATAATTAAATACAGCAAGTAATGATGTCAATGTATTAAATTATCTTAAAGCTATTACTTTGTACGTATATATGTAGGTATGACTAACTTATTGTATATAGTTACTCTTCTTTCATTTTGGACATTTTTACATATTTTTAAAAAGGCTAGTGTAGCCACGGTTTTATTCTTCAATCCATATGTAATTTTTTCAAAGAGAATTTTGAAATGTTCGCAAATATCACATTTGCTATAAATTAAAAAAAGTATCTTCAATTAAGTGTTGTCAAGTGTAGTAACATATAAATATATGTATTAAAAGAATCAACATTTTGTCTAGTTCATGTCGTATGTCGAATAGGAGATGCTGTATTTAACTTTAATAAATATATTGTAACATTTTAAAAGAGATTTCAAAACAAACGAGTTCTTTTCCTGAGATTTGATATTTAAGATCTTCATAAAATATGTTCAAACACATTTGCGTAATGTAATTAATACACAATTCACATTTACTTAAACTGCGCTCTGATTGGAACTGATTTTTATAGTTTATTAAATATTAGGCGTTTTTTTTTTTTCATCAGATCAGTGCTCAGTGCAGATGTCGAGCGCTCACAGCAAACTATGCTCAGATTAAAATTGTATTCGAACTCTGACGCTCTGAGCTAAAAAAGAAACGTTCAGACTTCAGAGCACAGATTGTCAATTTTTATCCAAATTATTTTCTAACGGTATTATAGTTTGATTGCGTCAAAATTTATTTTACAAAATTGAAATTTAATACATTTAAATTATTATTTTTTTTTTAATGGGGTTTCTTAATTTGACGTTTCCTTGTTTCACAACTCTGTGAAATCTGAGAAATTTTCAGGAGCTAACAGATCGCGCTATTAGCACTCTGCGAGTTAAAAAAGAAACACAAAATGGATAATGTGAGCACAAAAAGAAACTAATTTTTTTAGCTTGACAGCTCTGACTCTGCTTTGATGAGAAGAAGAAAAACGACCATTTAAAATATTTGAATGTGTCATTTGAACTAAAAAAGATGTACAAAATAACAAATGTCAACTTCACGTCAAAAATATGTCCACGCATTTACTTATTTTTTGAAGATATCTAAGTACTTTCTTTAATACAATAAACAATACAATTAATCAATTAATCATTGTTTCAATTGAATACAATCAATTTTTACCACAACTTTTTAATATTCCGATATTCTTGATTCGATACTTTGGGATAGAAAATCGTTCTTCGAAATTTTTATTACTCTTTCAAAAGTCAGTAACACTTTTAAAAACGACTAGTGTAGCCACGACTTTATTTTTCAATGCATATGTTTCAAAAAAAATTTCGCACATGTCATCACTTGTTATAAATTTAAACAAGTGTCTTTAATTTAGTTTTGCCAAGTGTAATAAGATATGTATTAATCTTTGGTAATATTAAAAGAATCAAAATTTGATTGAAATAAGTGTATTTATATATATAGATAAAAAAGAGCTTTTACATTTTATTACTTAGCATCACCTAACAACTTTAGAGTGTAAAGTCATCCTTCTCCTGTCTGTTATAGTTTCTGTATATATGAAATAAAATACATATGCACTTAATGTTTAAATAGTGAAAATATCAAAATAATCAAATAATAATAAATAGAGGTAACGAAGAATCGTCTTCTTCTTTTAAATGATTGCATTTTAAATGAAAAACAAAAAGAAGAACTTTTCCATCAGAATATGTTTAATTTCTTTTTGTTTTCCCATATTTGTTTGTATTTAAAGTTAAAATTATATAAGAAATAAAAATGTAAATATATATTTTGTAAGTAAGTATATATACTTTTGTATTGTGTAACATATATACAATTTGTTGTTGTCCTATGTTGTATTTGTTGTTGTCCTATTCTGGATGTAATTTCTTTTTATTTTAAATTAATACATACTTACTTACAAACTATTTCAAGGATTTTGTGTTTAAATATGGAATCCACTTTAGTGGAAATTTTTTTTTTGCTTGTTAAAGGGTCATTAGATTTTTCCTGTCCAATTTTTTTTTTTTGGAAAATATTTAATAAATATGGAAAATACTTAAATTAAAAGGGGATTATTGTATATATAGTAATGGTTTCAAAAAGTTTTAAATTACATTTAAATTCTTATAATATTTTTAGATATATATACTTTTAGATTTATTAAATTTTAAGTTAAATTGTCCACATTATATACGATAATTCGGTATTATTTAAAATTTATTTTAAAAAAATTCTTTTATAAAATTTTGAAATAGAGATTTTTTTTAGTTAACTATTCTATTTTGGAAAACTATTCTAATTGGTTTTTAGAACATTTTGTGAAAAAAAATTTGAGAAAAATATTCCTTTATGGATTTTGTCTTTCTGCCTGTCCGAGTGTATAGTAAATTTTTATTTCGAAAACTAATTGGACCAAGGGTTAAAAGAATTTTAACTATATTGATATGGGCATTTCAAAAACTAAATTTCTTGAAACACCTTTTTTTTTGTGCAGCCCTATCTGTTACAAAGGTGCTGCCTTCGAAGTTTCGGAAAAGAACTGTAAGTAACTAACTTAATTGATATAGAAGTAACAAGATACACAAGTTCTAGGCATATAGTCCAGGGCATATTTTCAATCTTGAAATGTGGAGCTATTACTACCTTATAAGCTTCCTAAATATAAAATGATAAATTATTATACATATTTAGTTTTGTCATGGTTTTTTAAAAAAATAATTTAAAGAAGAAGTTTAAATTTTAGTACAAATCATAATTATTTTCTTGAACGGGAACTTTTGATGTGGGAATAAATTTCTTGAGAATTAGCATAAATTTTCTCAGGAAAAATTTTGAAAATCTACTCCTTTTCGAGAGTTATTAATAAGGAGTTGGAAAATTTACTTCTTTTTAGCACTTGTAACTTAGGTACCTCTTTATATTTTTTAAAGTTAAAGTTTATACTGAAGCTCGAACATTATTTTTTGATATATTATGCTAAAAGCTCTGCTTAACCCTGTTTAATTATTTCTTATTTAATCTTGAATCAAATAGTGAGTTATTTATAAAATCCCACACATAGTAATAATTAACTAGTGTCCGCTATCACACAATTTGTCATGTGTTTCTAAAATTAAGCCCAAAGTATGACGTGAAACACTTTAAACTATTTTTTTATCGAATTTAGTGCGCAAAATAAAAGTCTCTTAGGTTTCTTGATTAAGTGAGATTGCATGCAGAGGAATTAATACTTGAAAGCGTTGTGTTAAATATTTCTTAATTGAAAAATGTTGTAATTCCAGTATGTTTGAGCACAAGGGCAGTGCATATAGGTTTTTATTAAATTGTTAAATTTATAAAATTAGTATTTCCTTAATTTTTAAAATGTTCATCTGTTCAAAAATGGTTTTATTTTTCATATTAATATTAAAGACCCTTTTTAAGAGCTTAAATAACAGACTTAGACTTTCCTTTTTCAATTTGTTCAATCTGTAAAGATGAACACTTTAATTTTTAAAATAAGTATATTTAAAATGAATTTTACTTTAATAAAAATTACCTTAATTATTTTATTAATTCTGTTAACAATATCTAATATTTTTTATATAATATTTTTAATTTTCTATATAACTACTTATATGTAGCTATAAACATTCTTATATGAATGTTATATAGAAAAGTATGTAACTTAATTATATAAGACTATTTTCAGACATACTTAGATAAGTATAAATAATAAAATTTATCAATAAAAGTTTCTATTGATCAATTAAATCAAATAATGAATGAATTTTATTAGAAAACATATTATACATATTGCAATGCCTCTATATACTAAAGGCCAGAGTGCTTTCAAATTAGTTATTATTTATTCACCAGTCTTATGGAGTTTTTTTAATCGCCCGTTCTAATTTATGTGCAGGAATATTTTAAATATGCAAATATATTTTAAACAAAATATAATATTATTTACTTAAAAAATATTAACATTTTTATTCATAATTTTTAATTAGATTTGATTTAATTAAAAATTTCAAGCGACGTTGTCTCTACGTCATAAACCTTCATAAAAGACTAAAGTAAAAAAAAATTAAAAATTTTGTGATTTTTAAGATTCTATTTTACACAAATAGAAAACGATAGACAGACTTCGGAAAAATTTCGGAAAAAAATTTCAGCACTGAGGCCTTGTATATAGAGGCATTGCCTTTAGTGTAAAATTATTTCATCGATTGCTTAATTGTTTAAAAATAAATTCTGCATAGTTAAAATTTTTACTATGCAGAATCATATTTATATATATAAGTACATATGCATATATATGATATAGTTAAGTTATATATATGTTTATGATATAGTTAAATGTGCAATATAAAAAAGTCACATGTATGTGTAAATAGACAAGTTAAATTGTGTAATTGAATATAAATAATTCATGAAATAATTAAAAATGAATAAAAAAAAAAAATAGATATGTATATTACTCATATATAAAAAAATTATTTTAAATTTTTAATGCAATTAATTTTTGTCGCGTCAAAACGTTTTGTAATTTAAATTTTTTATTTTCCGTTTTAGTAATTAAGACCATATCTTTTGTGGTTTCAAATAAATATTACAATTTTCTAGTTGAAGTGAATCTTTATACTGTAATTATTTCGTATTATAAGTACTAATATTATTTTTATTATTATAATTTGATGAAACAAATGAATATGGGGACGTTATGAGCTTATTATCTCGATTTTTTAGGAAAAAAAATGTTTAAGGCTAAAAAACAAACTGCTATGAGTATGGGCGTGTAAATGTCAAGTAACGCGCGACACGTAGCCTGATTTATTATTAGATTTATTATTATATGTGCATGAACGTGATAGATAGCTCAGCCGGCAAACTTAATTTTTCATTATTTTTGTGACTCGGTAACGGAGGAGGTGGATATATACTCAAATGTATGGATCGGACTAAAATATATTCTGTACCCACGATAACTCAAAATATAAGTTACGAATCTGAAAAATTTTCACAAATTAGTTTTTATACAAGAGCTCAGTTTGCTATTGAAATTGGATTAGCTATCATACTACTTTTTTTTTAATTTTAGGAAATATAGTTGGTCTAGTGCAAGAGGCTAAATTAGCTGTCACACAAATTGATATTTTCTTTTAAACTTTAGTCTGAGTCAGCCGGATGATACAATGTTCATATTACGTACGTGCTAGAACAGTCTACTCTCTTCTTTGTTTTTTGATTAAATTTAAATAATTACATCCAACTTTGTAAATTCATCAATTTTAAACGGATTTTGAAAAAAAAAATGGCCGCACTGATTTATTGAAATAATATTCCTAGCAAATTGAATCAGTCTTTAAAAATAAGAATCTTGTGAATGATTCCTGTATGGTCAAATAACATAACCTTAACAAAACACTAATTATAGTGTTAAAAATTAAAAAATTAAATAAAAATTAAAAAAAGAATCTTGTCATATACAGTAATATTTCGATAATCAGAAACCCCTATAATTCGAATGTCCAATAATCAGAATGACAGTTTACAAAGCACTAAGTAATTATTCTACAATTCGAATTGATTGCAGCTTGGAGATTCTATAATCCGAGTTATGCTCAAAATTGCAAATGTTTATTGTTTTTATGTTTTCATATGAATATTTAAAACAAAAAAATTATTAACAGTTAGGTTTTTTTTTGTATGCGTTTTATGAAGTCTTGAAGTTTTAATTTAAATTTATTGATGTTAGTTTACTTAAAATATTGTAAGTATCAGAATGTACAAAAGTAAAAACTATATATTTTGGTTCGAAATATGGCACAAAAAAGACCTCACAGAACTTTAACTCTTTATGATTTATTATTTTTAATTTTAAAAAGTTTTTGGGCCACAGCTATATTTGCTAAACTTGTATCCACCAATCCGAATATCACGTTAATCCGAATAGGGGTACGCAATCAATTATTTGGATAATCGAAATATTACTGTACTTAAGAGTATCTAGCATAGAAATCTCATTAATTTCAACTACATAGAGAAGAGAAGAACGTGTGTTTTTAATGTTGATTTAAGTGCAAGCAGATTAAAATTCTTCTATTAGTAAGAATGAAAATTAGAAAAAAAAAAAACTACGAAAAAATTTAATTTCAAAATTAGTTGACGTTTTTTTTTCTTTAAATTTAAAAATAAATTAATCATAAAATTAAAAAAAAAAAAACTTGGAACATAAACTAAAGAATTTAATTTTTTCTCATTTATTCAAATCATCATTGGGTGTCACTGTCTCATTTTTTTTTTTTTTTTTTTTTTTTTTTTTTAATTATAAATGTGTGGGCGCTATGGCAAATTGTCTAGTTAACATATATTTAAAAACTGTATAATTGATCAATAGTTATGAAAAAAATTAAAAAATTTATGTACAGTGACAATCAGTTATAACCAGCAGTGAGGGATCTAATAAAAAATCGATTTCGATTAATCGATTTTTGTGTTATACTTAAAATCCATTTTTGTAATTTTATTAATCTTTTTAAGTAGTTAATAGGTTAAATTGTTGCCAAATCTATTATTTATTTTTAGTAAATATATTTAAAATAGCATAAATAAATAAAAATAAATATAGAAGAACAATAAATGAGTAACGAAACAACCTACTTCCGCTTCATAATTTTAAAATAGAATATTTAAACATATTTGAATTAAATATATATAAGTAGGTATTTTATAAAATTGTTATAAAATAATGTTATATTATTTTGTACTTTTGTTTAATTAAATAGGTTTTATTTCCTATTTTAATTTAATATGTATTGGATTTAATTTTTAAGTATTGTTAATTTTTTATGATTTAAAATATTGCAGTTACAAAAAGTATCAGTAGTTGTGTACTTAAGTTTTTTAAATGAGGTTAATAAGTACAATAGTTGGTGTAAACTAATTTGATGTTAATTCAAAGTTTTAAAATAAGTTCATTGATTATTTCATTCTAATTTGATTTTAATATAAAAATGAGTCTTTATCTTCAGTGTACAAAAGATCTTAATCGCTTCTTGATCTTAATATAATTGTAGGATGCCAAATTCAAATTGTTTTATTAGCATGTCTGCTTTTTTTTTAAAAATAATATAAATTAGGAAATATACATATATTGAATAAGGTGTAGTAATTTTTGCAGCTGGAAACTTTGTCTCGGTTTCTTTTAAAAAAATGTAATAACAAGTTTATCTATTATAATTTATGATTACTTAAATACGATTACTTAAAATGTACTTTTGTTGTAAGAGTAAGTATAAAAAAAAAAAATTAAAAAAATTCTGTAAAATTCAAGTATCATTACAATTACCAATACCATTACTTGGTAATCATTACTAAAAGTTTTCGTAATATTACTTTTCAGAATTCAATTACTATAGTAAAAAGAATTTAGTTTGTACTTGATAATTCCTAAAAGTAACTAAATATGGATTTCAATTACTTTTGAAATGTAATTATTTTTGTAATCACTTTTCATACTTAAATTACTTTTGTAATTATTTTTTATAATAAATTCCGTTAAAATAATTAAGTACCAAAAAATATTAAATTACCATAAGAAATACAATACAAGTATAACTTGTCAACAATGTTAACAATCTTTTAATTTACAACTATAAGTAGTCAAATTTTTCAAGCTTGTTATCAAAATAATGAGTATTCAGCATTCAACGTTTGTAATAAGTTTTTTCGTTTCATTTATTATAGGTAAAATATTTACTTAGGTACTCGTAAGTACTTTGATAAGTACTTTTTTTTCGAAAATTAGTTTTACCCCTAAAATTAACTTTTCATGTAATAAAAAAAAAAAATCTCACATTTTTGTTGTGTACCCGACCGGCTATACCAAATATATGGCTCTGTTTTTGGTTTAAATATTGAAAAAAGGAAAATGAAAAGTCATTTTAAAAATATTTAAAAAAGTTTTGGAAAAATTTAATTTGCAATGAAAAACCTACATTAAGTTTGAAGTATAATTATAAATTTATAAGTTTTTCATTTTCTATATTTGTTTTATGTATATATGTATATAAATACTAATATAAATATTTTTAAATAGTGCATAAAGTACTTGCTTTCCTGTATAAAAGTAGTATATACTTGTATATGTATAAATATATGTAAATATCAAAATAAAAACAAAATTTATTTTTTGGAAATTGAAAATTGCATCAACATTGAATTTTTTTTGTTGTTTTACTTTTTAGTCTGATGAATTTTTTATAAGAGTTTTTTTTTATTTGGTTGTTTGCCAATAAAAAGAACCATTTGTTTTTTTTTTTTTCAAATTCTGTTTTCGAATATGTACTTACTTTGAGTTTAAAAATCTAGTTAGAATTTTTCGTTTTGTTGGTTTTTTTTTTTTGGTAAACTTAACGATCCTAAATGTTGAGTATTGTAAAAATAGAAAAAATGCTTGAAAGTTCTTGAAATTTTCGTTTAAAATGTCAAATTTTTTTTTTAAATTTAAAATGGTTTCCTTAAATAACAAGTAACTTGGAAACTAAATTTAAGTCAGAATCTGTTTATCTAATTTTTTTTCAGAATTTTTTTCAATTAAGCTCTGTTTAAGTTTCTGAAATTTATTTGAATTTTAAGAATTTTAAATAATTATAATTAATTCGTGTAAACTTTTGTGAATGTGACCCCCCCTGTACTATTTTAAGAATTCGTTTATGATTTCCTTAAGGTATTTGGGAGCTAGTCGAAAAGTTGGATTATCCTTGTTGAATTATTTTGTTATTCTGTAAATAATCACTTTCCAGTCGTTGTCCAACTTTTTTTAACAGATTCCTTCGCTGAAAAATTGATTTTGACATTTGATAATGATAGTTGTGGCTGACAGATAGTTTATTTAACTG
This sequence comes from Dolichopus griseipennis, assembly GCA_963082915.1. Taxonomy (NCBI): domain Eukaryota; kingdom Metazoa; phylum Arthropoda; class Insecta; order Diptera; family Dolichopodidae; genus Dolichopus; species Dolichopus griseipennis. Next base: position 15,453,776 of record OY720443.1, on the reverse strand, counting down.
TTACTTCTTTATTTTCACATTTTAATTTTCACGATAAAGTCAATAGGATGTTTTTGATTTATTTTGTAGTAGGTACTAACAGGCACTCAACGTACTAGTCAAACTCGGCTGACAGGTTGTTTATTTACCTTTTAAGTATTTCCTGATATTAAAATTTGTATTGCATCCTTACGATAAAGTCAATAGTATAATTCTTTAGATTTGTATTTGAAAAGGTACTATTATAAGTTTGTTGAAAATCATGCCAAAAACAAAAGAAAAATGCAAAAAATTTTAAAATTAAATGAAATTTTTACCAAACTACAAAATGTATGAGGAATGAAACTACAAAAGACTTCATTTAATTTATTTTTATTTTTTTTATTATTTTTTACAAATTAATTTTACATTAATTGCTATTCAAATGTGGTTTTTTTTTTTTTTCTAGTGTTTTCCAATTTTAAATTTGTGTTGTAGTACTTAGAATCTTACAGATAATTGATGTGATCACAATTGATGTGTTGATTTGTACGGGAAAGGGATGTAAATAATACAAATATATATATATATATATTTTTTAATTCAATTGTTTTGTGCTCTTCTATACTTGCTAAATAAATTTTTTTTTTTTAGTTCAAATATCTATGTCACAATGTTTAATGTGAGATCTTTTGTGTGATTTATTTAGTTTTGTTTTTATTTTTTATTAATAGAATGTCAGATGATTTTAATTTTAGAAAGAATTGAAAAAATTTAAGAGCAAATGATTATGTTTTTAAAAATAGTTTTTAGCATATATATAATTATATTTTTATTTAAATTTTGCTAAATAGAAATAAGGAAATGTCAAAATTGGAAATGCATAAAATTATAGTAAAATAGGTTTCATCAAGTTTAGAATGATAGAAAAACAGGTGTATTTTCTGTATGAAGTATAAGGGTTGTGTCAATTTTATTTCAAGATAATTAAACTTATTTTTAGAAAATATATATATATACATATTATATTAAGATATTTTCAATATGTGCGAAAAGTAGAAAAAAACAAATTGTTTAAGATACGAGGAAAGTGTAGTAGAGTAGACTGTGCCAACTCTGGGATACCCGTATGACCGTATTATAAGCATTATATCAGGTTTATTACTTTTGGCAAAATTTTAAATACACAACTTATTAGGATTTCGGTTATAAACAAAAGAAAATTTAAATTGAAAGCCAGCTCTTTGGACTTCTTCCACTACACCGACAATATTTTATTCGGACGTTCGTCATTAAAGTTAAAAAAAATTTCAAACATAAAAAATTTTACAAAATTTCAAACATCCAGCTTTTTTAGGTATAAAGTAATGCTTATATTAAAGAAGAAGTTGTACCGTACCTACTCGAACCCGTGAATCAAAATGGCTGGATTTCAATAGCGAGGATGGCTATTGTATAAAAATGAATTTGTGAAAATTTCAAAATCCTAGCTCTTTTATTTTTTGATATACATAGCTAGATCGATTTATTTTTCGATTCTGATCCGATCAATATATTTAAGTCTATATCTTACCCCCTCCTCTCTGCGTCACAAACGTAATGGCAAATTTTGTATACCCTTTTGACCATATGGGTATAAAAATAACTAATCAATGGAATATTTTGTGATGTATGTATTTTTTTCTAAAAGTTAATTAAGTTAAAGTAACAAGGTTTTCCTTATGGTATCATAAAAGAATACTTCATATAGTTTTTAATTGATCCATTTTCTTCTTTTTTGGTTTTTTTTTGTTTTTTAATTATTTATATACAACATAAAACTGAAGAGAACATTTTATTTAAAGAAAATGTAAGTTTTTAAAAGGTGGGTACGTTCACATATGCATTTAGATACAAGAATTTGATTAGTTGAAATTATATTGTGTTCATGATTAATTGCCATGTGGGATTTCTTTTTTAATTGTGCAGGAAAAAAGATGCTGAACAAATTATATATACTTAGTTTATTTAATTTAAGTTCAAATTGATCTGAATTCCATAAACATTTAATACATGATATTGTCCATGGTCTTATAACATGTAGAAACGTCTTAGATTTCAATAGATTATGTATTTGTGATTTAGTTTTAAAACTTAGTGTTTTAGTTAAAAATATATATATATATATATATCTGTATCTACATGAGATATATTCAATGAAATTTATTTTTTATATTTTTCTTTTACATAATTTTTAATTATTTATATTGAATTATTAATCATGGGTTATGACATTAATTTGAAAGCAGTTGAATCTTTTGTAAACTCTTACTGGAATCCAAACCTGAACCCATCGAATAAGAGATAGGCAATCAAATTAGTGCATCTTCATTTGTAGTGTTTAAGTGTCCAAGCATTAACAAATTAATACTTCTTGCATGTCAAAATAAACTTTCTACATGTCATATGTCAAATTTTAACAAAATTTTATAAATGTCAAAAGCCAAATTTCATTTTATGGCTTTGTTTAATAAGATCATGTAATGTAAAACATTTTTCCTATATATGTAAATATATTTGGTGCATACGAATGATTCAGACTCAAAAACCCCGTTAATATTTTTGAAAGTGTTAGCAACATATTTTATTTATTTATTAAATATTTACAAGGCCATATAATGCATTTGAAAATTGACGCGCCATTTTCCTTTTGGATGTAGGCCACTATGTATTAATGTTATAAATAATATTTTTTATATTGTTTGTATTATATATTTTATATTTTACTAGTTATTATATATATTTGGTTGCCATAGAGAATTTGTAAAGAAATTTTTTCAATTAAATATTTCATGACCCGTTCGGGAATCGAACCTTTCGGATAATAAGGCAACTGCTTAACCACTGCCAACCAAGGCCAATTAAAAAAATATATTTTAAATCCAGAAACACGCACTCCATATGAACATAAGATAACCCTTATCCAACGACTTCCTTAAAGTTTTTTAGTTATATCAAATATTTACTAGACGATTTTTGAAAAAAATGTTCTATCAATTAAAACTAAAAATAATCAAAAATTTATTAAAAAAAAAATAGATCTGTAGATACATAGATACACTAACATATAAATAGTTTTGAAATTATTTGTTCCAGTAAAAAAACAAATCTGGATTTTTCATTTATAAATTTATAACAAATTATATATATATATATATATAAACATAATACTCGTATATAAACCCTTATAATATTTATATATAAACATACTATTATATATACTTTAAAGCATATAAAAAAATATATAACTAGGAACTTGGGCCACAAAAAGAAAATATATTATATTTTAATGTAAGTAAATAATTATATATATATATATATAACCCCTATATATATATATAAATTTGAACCGAAATATGAACATAAACCTAAATCAAATTGTACTCATTCTAAAATTTCCAAAAAAAAAATAAATATTTTGTATTTGTATGTATGAAGTATGGTAGTACATATATATATATATATTTAAGAGTTTTTATCAAAAAGTGATAAAAAGAAAAAGATGGTTTTTTAAATATGAACCTACATATTAAAAAACACATTCTATATTCTATGGTTTGAAGTGTTATCAATATTATTGCATAACTCTAGGGTCTCATTTCAAAGAGATGGAAATTAATATATGAAAACTGTTATATAATACATCCTTATGTATATATAGTCGTTTATATGTATATACACAGTTTTTTTGTTTGAATTGAATATTTTAAGGATATTGATCTGTAAATTTATTAAGTTTTTATGTAAAATTTCAAGTGTAGAATCATTTCAATTAAAATTTTGTTTATTTTTTTTATTACTTAACTTAATTTAAATTCAAAATATTGAAGTGCTGATAGTTCATTAAAAAACTGTAATATGAAATTTATATAATACTTAATTGTTTTTTTTTTATTTTAAATTCTTTTTTTCTAAATAAAATTTTAAATTTAAAGTATAGTTTTTGAGTTAGTTGCTGTGCACCGCTTTGAAAGTTGAATAGAATACATTAATTTACATACAGCTTGATCAATTAGTTTCAAGACCTACCTGCCAGAGTATAGGTTTGCTTTATAATTCTTAGTTGCGTTGACAATCAAACTGCCTTTTGTGTCATTGAGAATTTATTTAAAAGAGACACACCCTAGAGACGATGTCTAATTTTGAGGACTTTGTTCTAAAAGCCTTTGGTTAGAAGTAACTATACAGTATTAAAAGTATTCATGAGTATTTTCTGATGTTTAAAAAAGCTTTATATTTAGCTGTATTCATAAATTTAAAGACTTAAAATGTTTATTGAGAAGATATTGAATTATAATAAGTCCCACAAAGTATTAACTATTATTTTCTTAACTAAAGCATAGTCAGGATTTTTGAATACTTTATTATCTTAACAAAGCACGTCTTAAGAAGACTATTTGTGTCAGCCCAGCCCATAATACCAGAAAGAGCTTGAATCAAATTAAATATAACTAAAAACTTAAAATAATATATGTATTTCCTGAATACTTAGAATTGCTGTGTTAATATTTTGAATTGAATCAATCAATTATTCTATTCCATATGTGTATCCAATCAATGTTAGATATAAAATAAAAGTACTTATCATAAATCAAATTTTCTATAGTAATCAATAAAAAATTTCAAACTTGATTAACAACCTATAAGATTGTTTTTCCTTTTGTTTTTTGTGTATTTCTGAATCAAATCAAATCCCATTTTCAATCTTCAAAATATAGACAATCTTAATTTTGTCTTTTTTGAGGAAGTTTTTCATCAATTTACTTTTTTTAATTTTTTTTTTGTTTAAACATTGATTGATTGATTGATTGAGTGTATGGTACCTATAACATGACATTTATAAAAAAAAAAACAAAAGTTTTAAAAAGTTAAGTTGATTTTATGCATTTTATTACTACAAGATTTACTTTTTGTTTTTTTTTTTTCATATTTTGAATAACTTTCGTGTTTGTGGTTTCTCGTGTCTCTAAATATATATATACAAAATCAATATTAAGTTCCATTTTAACTTACAGTTGTCATTTCTATACATAAGTATATTTGTTTTGTAAAGCAGTGTTTTGTGTTAGAACAAAACAAATCAAGTAATGAAGAAAACCAAGAATTTTTAAAAATGGCCCATTTTCAAAATTAATTAAATGTTCCATTGGAAATTTTTAGTTTTTAACCCCTTAGAGCTTCTAAATCGACGGCCATTCTAAAAAAGTTTTCTTAAAAATTAAAACTTGTTTTTTTAAGATTTAAGTCCTCGAAAAACTTTAAAATCCTAATTCATACTGTTTGATAGTTAAGAGGTAAAAAATTGAGTTTCGTATAATAGTTAACTAAAGTACCGTATGGCAACCCTATACATTTGTATTACATTATATACTTGTTTTTTAAGGTCTAAGTGTTCGCAAAACTTTAAAATCCTAATTCAAACAGTTTGAAAGTATGGGGTAAAAAATTGAGTTTCGTATAACAGTAAATTAAAGTACCGTATGGCAACCCTATACATTTGTATTACAAATTAAAACTTTAAAATCCTAATTCAAACTGTTTGATGGTTATGAGGTAAAAACTTGAGTTTCGTATAACAGTTAATTAAAGTATCGTATGGCAACCCTTGTGTATTTTATATTACATAAATTACATTTATAAATCTTATATAAGAGCAGTTATTGTTTGGCGTTCCAATATTGCAAAAGGTTCCTTATAGATCTTTTGTTATCTTAATTGAAATACAGAGCATTTCCAAACTTTTGTAGGTTGTAGCTCCGTAACAGATGGGGCTACCCAAAAAAGTTTTTCGATGAAATTATTATTTTTCCAATACCTACTCAAAATTACTTTTGTTTATTTCAAACGTTGTAAAAGTTTTGGTAAACATACGGATGGACGGTCGCGCAGAGTGTAAAACTGTGTAGGCACATTTTTTCAAAATTTTTTTTGTGAAAATGTGCTAAAAATTTAAATAGAAAAGGAAATAAGGAAATTTATACTGTGATGAAATTTTTTCCAAATAGTTTTAACACCAAATAAATCATAGATAATAAAAAAAAAAAACATGATTTAAAAAAAAAAAACTTTTGCTATTATATATTTTGCAGTGTCCTTGTTATTGAAAGTTTTTTGTAGCACCTGCAGTATTTTATATTTTCTATAATATTTTTTTTAGTTTTTCGTTTTTTTTTTTTAAAAAAATTTGGTAACTGGTAACCTAGTTAAAATAACTAGTTATGTAAAGTTACCCAAAAAAAAAAATTTAATATAAATGGTTATTTTTTTATTTTAAAACTGTTTTTTTTTAACCCAATTTTTTTTTTTTATTTTGGATGAAGGTCATCATTCAAACTTATTTAAGTTTACCTCTATATTTTGTTTTTGTACTGATTATTTAAGATAAAACTTAAAATAATTCAGGCGGATTATTTTTTTTTTCTATTTTAAGAAGCATATGCCATATCCTTTACTTCAGTGTTGTTGTTTCTTAAAATAAGTTTTCTTGAAATTCTTAAAATAAGTATCGTATCCTGATAAAATTGCTGCTGTAAAAAGTAATTTAAGTTTTCATGAAATACTCATTTATATTTCGTTATATTCTTCCTAATATGCTAATTTTTTAGGTGTTATACATAGAGGCCTGTCTATACTATGAACATATGCTGGAACAAGATGAAGGGAGCTGGAAAAAATCTATTTTATTATTAGAAATGATTTTATTGAATTTTATATACAACTGCTATATAAGATAGGGCGAAACTTGTATTGTCAAAAAGTTTTATTAAGCTAGAAGCAACTTTTAAAATATTATATTTAAATTAATAATATGATTCAGACATTACGAAAATGAGTGAAAAGTAGTATTGAGCATTTTTAGTCACTTGACTTGACTAATTCAGGTCATATGAATCACTTGAATTGAAAGTGGTGACGTGACTCAAATAAAACATTCGGACATTCAAAAAATTTGAATCATTTTGTATATTCAGATCATTTGAGTAATTTTGTAAATTCAGGTTGTTTGAGTCATTTTGTCCATTGAGATATTGAGATACTTGTGTGTATTCAAATTGTTTCAGTCATTTTACGTATTCAGATTTTTTCAGTCATTTTGTATATATTCAGACTGTATGAGACTTTCGTTAATTCAGAACCGAGGCAAATATACATTTTTTTTTTGAGATAAAAAATTGAATTAGATTTCCATTAAATATTTTATAAATAAATTTAATTTATAGGTATTAAAAACAAAAAAAGTAAAAAATCAATATAAATTATAAATTTCATATATTTTATATGAATTAAGACAAAAATACAGCGGACCATCAAGAGAGACATGTTTTTCTTCAAAAATAAGTATAACATTTTTTTTCAAAATAGCTGTCAAAATAAAAAGTACAATCTGAAGTAATGAACGAAATCACTCAATGAGTCAATACAAATGAATAAACTGATCTGAGTTGTTTGTGTAAGTCAAATGATTCATTCTAAACAACCGATTCGTTAATAATCAATACATTACTCTACTGAAAAGTAAAAAATGTTTAAAATTAATAAATTCAGTTTGTTCTTCTTTGTCTCAGTTTCAGAGTTTAAGTTTTATTAATTAATATTTTACTAAACTATTTCTAAATAATTAAATTTTTTCCTAACTATCGCGTACTGCCAAAAAAAGCACAAAAGTGTCATATTTGTAGTATTGCATATTTCAAGGAGTAATGTGTTTTATTATTTTTTTAAATTTGTTGTACAATTAGTATAAGTTCTAATAAAAATTTTTTTGATAAAGATTAAAAAGATTTAATTTGTGGAAAGTTGACATAAATCGGTTGAACTTAAATGTAAAAAAGTTCGTTTATTTTTTTTAAATGAAATTTAAATGAAAAACTTTGTGAAATATTTTCATTGATATAATACTTCTAAAATCGTATTACATAACTTTTACTATCAAATTTAAAGGCTAAAAAGTTTAAAATTGGTTTTTTTTTTTTAGTTTTTTGTGTACTTTAGAGTTTTGCAAAATATCAATAAATTTTTTTCGCAATCAAGATATCAAGATATTAAATTTGTTATCAACACTATAATAGCAAAAAAGAGATCAATATAAATAGACTTTTTTTTTACAGCACATAAATATTATTTTTAAAAAATTTTTACTATATGATAATATATTGATAATATATTTTCTAAAGTTCACATATCAATGCATAAAACTTTTAAGTTTTCATATTATTTATTTAGCACATTTGCAAAAAATTTTGTAAAAATGTGCCTATATAGTTTCACTTTGTGCGTCCGTCTGTCTGTCCCTTTTTACCTACGGCTGACTACAAAATATCAGCAACGGGTAGGTATTGCAAATAAAAATAAATGTTAAAACTTTTTTCTGCAGCCACCCTCCGTTACGAAGCTACAGCCCTTCAAAATTGGAAAAAGTTCTATAATCTAAACAGTTATAACAAGAGTTCTATAAGGTATATTTTCAACCTGGTCAACGGTAAGAGACAGCTGTTTTATAAGCTTTATAAATTAAAAAAAAAACAAATTCATAGGGTTGCCATACGGTACTAAAATTTACCGTTATCCAAAACTCAATTTTTGCAAAATTTTTGGCACCTCATATCTTCTGAACGGCTCAATCTAAAAATTGAAATTGTGGGAGGGTGTTAGATCCTCAGAAATTAGTAGGAGGCGTTTAGGATTAAATTTTTTTGTTGTGCCCCCCGTTTAAGAGTTGTAAAGGGTTCAAAATTGAAATTTTGCTATTTTTAAGCACCTGTAACTTGAATACGTGTCCAATTTTTTTGTTATTACAAAGTAAAGGTCCAGCATTGTATTTAAACATATTATGTTAAAGATTTTTCTTAAATTTAAAAGCGGTTCTTTAAATTGAATAAAGGGTCTCTCAGTTTGACCCAGTTTTGTTTAGATAGTAAAATTCTAAGTAAAATTCCTACATTTTGGTGAAATTCATAATTTAATTCCTAGAACCTAAAAAAATGGAGAGGGTGGGAGTGAAAATTGGAAAATTTGGCAACCTTTCCCATTGAAGGGCTATTAGAACTTAAAAATTAATATTATTCATATGCAGTATAATTATAAGTTTGTAGGAACTTAGTCACCAGTGTATATATTTCCAAAATTAAACTCAGTTACATACACAATATAATTTTGAAAATGTGCTTTTTTAAAAACCTTTGGCTTTTTCATTATTTGTTTTTATTTATTATTCGTAGTATTATTAAAAAAAATGTTGTTTTCATATTAAATAATATAATAAATTATTAAATTCTAATATTATTAAACAATTTTTTAATGATATGTTTTATATAATATATGAATATTGTAGGTATATAATATGTAATATTAAAGTTTTGTATTATTCTTTTACAAATATAAATTTCATATTAAATATTGCTATTATCATTAGTTGTTATATACTTACCTATATATCAATTCATTTTTGTCATTATTAACTATTATTATTTATATTTATTATTATACTGTATAGATATTATCGTTTATTATTTTGTACATTTTTTTTATTCCTATTTTATTTTTAATATCATTATTAGAATGTCATGAAAAATCGATTTTTATATATTCTAAAATAATAAATGGTTTCGGCTATTATGTAGAACAGGAGTTGTAAAAATTATTATTGGAGAATAAGTAGTTACCCATTCTCTCCAAAAATCGAAAATGGATTTTTGAAGAATATACCTACGAATATATGTTCAAAGGGTGTGAAAATAATAAAGTATCAAAATAAATATAGAAATTTTTTTTTAAATAAGTAGATACCTTTAATGATATAAAATTAATTTGGTATGTAAGTATGTACATATAAAAATATGTAGATAGTGGAGTCACGAAAGTATAAACATGAATAAATCAAATGGTATTTAATTCGATATAAAATATGGGAAATTTAATTGATTAGAAGTTACACTAATTATTTAAAATTCTAGTAAATTTGCAGTTTGGTTAATAATGTATATAAGCAAGCGTAGCTTATGCAAGTAAGGCTTAGGAGCTCTGGGTTTGACATTCTGTTACAAAGTTAAACTACATTTTGAAAATTTTATTTCAAGGACCCTTTTCAGAGATTGAACTTAAGATCGATTTGAAGTTTTAGCTCATTTTAACTAAAAATTTTCAAACGCTTAGTTGGTTTAAGTCTGATACACTCTATATAACTCTGAGTTTAATTATACTTGGTTTAAGTCTAGAAATTTGAATGCATAAACTTAGTTTAAACTTTTTTAAAGCTATATGTCAGGAAATAGTCAAAAATCAGTATGACAAAAAGATTTAATTTATCTTTTGTCATTTCTAAAAATGACAAAATTTTTGATGGTGTTGCCGTGCTTTTATTAAATGAAATAAACTTAAATTTCCAAAACTGTAGAAGAAAAGATTATGATACTAAGTTAAAAAAAATTGAATGGTAGCATAGAACGAACAGTTGTTTATCTGTTCGGAAACGCATAAAACCGAAAATTTGTTTGTGTGGGTATGGTTGTGTCTTTGACCACGTCAAGTCCTATAAATTCTAATCGAATTCACCAATTTTAATGCAATTTGGTATGAGTACTTTCTTCTTTAATAGTAAGATTTAGTTCTAAAATGGGCCAAATCGGACCACGGAATCAGGAGGCTCCCATATAAAAGCGCCAAACTTTTCGAGAAATTTCGAGTTCTAACTGTCAAAAATGAGTTAAAATTTGCTACATAGACTATTCGTTAGTACCCATGAAGTGTCCATTTTTAAAAATAAATTGATTTAAGTATCACGGGGTCTAGAAATTCTAATAGTCTCTAGAATGTCAAGTTCTTAAGATTCATCATAACATCAACCGTTTTTAATAAAAATGTTGGTATGAATCCTTGTTTCGCCAAACGACATTATGCAAGAAGAACAGTTTATTCAATTCATTTTGGATTTATTTCTAAGCTTTTAGTATTAAGGCTTTTCAATATGAATTTTTACTTACAATTGTTTATTGATTTAATTATTTATTTATTTATTTGCCAATGATAATAAATAACATATGAATGTATTTAAAATGGACTTCAAAATTTCCTTCAAGGGTTTCAACCCTCGAATCTCAAAATTTCAAAAACAAGTATAAGTCATTTATACATTCACAACTTGTTTTAAATCTAACGTTTTTTACTGTACTTTCCATAAATTTATATATAAGTATATATACAATTTTAATTAATATAAGTAATATATATATATATATATATAAATTTATATAATATGAAAAATATTATAAATGAAGTGTAGGATATGTAGACATTTGTAATTCCCGAGGGTATAATGAAAATAAATTATATGAAAAATTATTAAAACGTACGTGTTATTGTGGATTGGTTTTGTAAAATTGAATTGTTAGTACGAGGATTCTATATATTCTGTTATTTTATTTTGTTTTTTTTTTAAGGGATTTTACAGTTATAATTTTTAATTTTTTAACTTTTTATTTTTTCATTCTCTTTTTTTTTTTTTTTTTTTAATTTTTATTATGTTTTATTAGTTTTATGTGACTTTTCTGTTAACTTCGTAATTTTATATCTTTGTTACTATCTTTCAGATTCATTTTTATATCTAAATATGGTTCTTTTTTTTTGTTTAATTTTCATTTAGTGTATTTGTATTTGTATTAGAGTAAAGTGTGATTGTATTGTTGAAGAAATTATTTAATACAAATAAGTGTAGTTTAGATTTTTTAAATTGAATTAATTTTTATAAAAATTCATTAAATTTTAAAATTATTTGAATTTTTGGAAGCCATATGGTTTTTTCTTAATTCTAATTGCCTTGTCAGTGTGTGGTAATTTTCATAATAACTAGATTAATTTATAAAAAACAGGTCTACTGTATATTCAGTTGTCTTCCAAGACACAAATGTTTTAGTGCAGGAGAGATGTCCCTTATAATATAAATAATATTAATTTGATATATCAAATGCGAAATAATCCAAACAGCTCTAATGAGGAAGCAAATTTTAAACCTATATATTACTCATCATCATAATGTAGTTAAGGAGCTAAGCTTCATATATATTTATAGCAAATGTGCTTACTTATTGAACTTAAAAACATCGAGTCTAATCTAAATTTATATTATCATCCTATCCATTATATCATCCTGTTAAAATATTGAGTCTAATCTAAATTGATTTTTGACTTTAGTAGAAATAATTGTTAATTTTAGGTGTTTTACCCTCTTCACATATACTTATTTTATTTCAAAAACTTAATATTAATAGTTAAGTGGATATAATCTAATTACACGATTTGATTTTTAATTTGTTTTTAATTGCTACTTAACTATTTCGTATTTTATTTTTGTGGTAATGAATATTCTCTAAGTTCCATTGTACTCTAAGTTATTATTAAATATGATTTTAATGATACTTTTTGTAATTGTCTACAGAAAAATGGAATGTTTCATAATATTAATTAGTATTTAAAAAATTAAGAGCCATTAGGAAATCCTTCATTTATTTTTATCACAAATTTGAAAATGACATTTAAATTTGTTTTAATCATATGGAATCAAAACAAATTTAAATTCTAAAAATTCCTTTTATATTCTAAACTCTAAAGTATTATTTGTTAATATATTGAACTTTTATATGAAATATTAATTTTATTTCAAAGTATACTATATTTTTCTAGAATAATATGTTATGTCTTTGTCAACTCTGAATACCCGTATGACCAGAATATAGACATTGTATGACATAATGCTAACTAATTACTTTTGCAAAATTTCAAGTAAGTACACAACTTATTAGACTTTCAGTTAAGAAAGTATTAAGTTGAAAGTCAGCTCTTCGAAACTCATCTACGACACCAACTATGTTTTATTCAGACGCTGGCCATTAAAGTTAACTATTATTGACAAAATTTCAAACATCCAGCTTTATTGAATGTAGATAAATACTCATATTAAAGATGAAGTTGTATGGCAGGTACTCGAACCCACTGCGCTATCCCAATTAAATTTTACACAGAAAATGACCATAAAACTAGACAACTTTGGCAAAATTTGAAATATCCAGCTTTATCAAGTATAGAGTTATTTTCATACAAAAAAAAAAAAGAAGTTGTATGGCAGCTACTCGAACCCATGGAACAAAATGGCTGAATTTAATAGCGATGACCGGCTATTGCATAAAAACAAATTTTTGAAAGTTTCATAATCCTGGCTTATTTATTTTTTGAGTTACCGTGTGAATGGACAGGCGGACGGTCAAACATGCATAGCAAGATCAATTTACTTTTTGATTCTGATCCGATCCATACCTCTGGTTCTATATAAATCCCCCTTCCTTCTCTTTATCACACACGTAATGTCAAATTTAGTATACCATTTTCACCTTATAGTTACATACGCGGATACAAGTGCGATTTCAAATGATTTTTTATCGTTGTATTCAAAAATGGAAAACACTTTATTTGTTTTTATTTTTCTATCCATCTCAAATTGGACATTATTTTAGTCGACCTATCTTTTGACACTAAAAATAATTAGATAAAAATATTCTTGTTTTGGAGATATTTAGACTTACACAAGCTTGCACACTTTTCTTCAAATGTCAATCTTAAATTTTAATTACCTACGCGCCAATTGCGACTCCCACAAAATTTCATTAATTTCATTCTAACTCAATTCTAGAAAATTTGGTTATAATCTGTTGTGTGTGGTCTTCTATTACGCCGTTTCTTTTAAAGAACAGTCAAAATATTAAATAATTAATTAAAATTATTAATTTTTACTTAAAAATAAACTTCAAAATACAAATAATATTTTAATATTCTTTAAAAATCACAAAACAAAAGTTCGAACACAACAAATTTTTTAATTATCGGACGTCTTTCAGAAACACGTTTTTTAATTAGGCCATGATGTGATAAATTTTTTAATGTCGCTTGAGTGAAGAGTTAACATGGGATGGGTGTATGCGTTAACTTAACAATTTTCAATAGGTATGTAGGTATTATTCAATAATATTAAGTAATTCAAACAATCACACAGTTCTTAAAATTTAATGTATTGAAAATTTTCATTAAAATTTAATTGAGTCTTTTGGACCGAATTTCTAGTTTTGTTTCTATAGATAAACGCTCAGTACAATTCAACAATTTAGTTCACAATTAATGAATAGACTAGAAAAAAAATTGATACAAAAATTTAAGCTTAACTAATTGAACTTTGAACGTTAATCTAAATACATAGTTTTTAATTCTTTCTATAAATTAATCAAAACGTAAAAAAAATTCTTCAGTATCTAAACGATCAAACATATCCAAAAATTTACATTATTCATTTTTTTATATTTTTTTTTTTTTCATAACTTATCAAATTAAAATTATATTAGAACCTACCTCAAAAATTAAATAGAATAGCAAATTATTGAGCTCAAAACAGTTTAGTCCAAAAAAAATGTTTATTTGAATAAAAAATCAATAAAAATTTTTTTTTTTATTCAAATTAAGCGAAAAGCTCTATGATATAACGAATAAACAAATGAATGTACAAAATTTAATACCTACTTTTTTTTCTTGAATCGATGTTCTTAAAAACTTTATTTTGCGTCTCTTTCTAGTCAACAGACTTACATATAAAACAAAAAATTAGAATTGATTATTTTACACCACCAGTTTTTTTTTTTGTTTTTTGCTGTTCATAATTTTTGGGTTTTTTTTTTTGTTTGTTTTTTTTGTTTATTTTTCTTTCTTCTCTTCATCAATATTAATTAATCTTCGCCAAAATAAATACAAAAGAGAATACTATGAGAATAAACAAAATAAGAAAAAAAAAAATGTTAAAGAAACAAAATAGAATAAAAAGAAAAAAGAACAACGAAAAGTCATCTAAAGAACGAGCAAAATAAAACCCAAGTATAAGTAATGTCTCAATAAACTAAAGGCCATAGTGGTAAAGCAACTTTAAAATTAGTTATTTTGTATAAGAATAAGTCTTATAGCCAGTGTTACCAATTGATCCTGAGAAAAATCCACAGAAAACGTAACGAAATTCCACAATTTCATCAAAAATTCCACAAAAAATAAAACTTAACTTTATGCATAAAAAATTTATTTTTTATTAACAAAAAATATTACAAAACAAATTCATTTTAGAAATTTAATTTCTTATAAAAGAAAATTATTTAGGCAAATTAATTTTTAATATTCCAAACTTTGGATTTGATTAAACTTTCGCTTGGCTCAAAACTCAATAGACCTTCTTGTCCTTCATTTTTAAGGCCATCTTTAGTCGAAAATATGGCAGCTAAAGTATCTGTTCCAATTTTATTTCTATGGTCTGTTTTTGAAATTTTTAGCTGACTAAAAATTCTTTCAACGCAAGAATTTGAAAACGGAAGAATCAAAAGCAAAGCAATCATTTTTTTTAAATTAGGAAACATCGGCACACTTGCTGAATTTTTTAATTCAAATACTTTTTTCCAATATACTTCCGCAGTTAAGTGGGAATAAAGTTCATACTTTTCATGATCTAACAGAGCATGCTTTCTCCATTCAGTATCTAATTCTTGACGATCTATATTAAGAAATGGAAATTTCTGGCAAAGTTTTGTTAATGTTTTGACTTCAAATGATTGTGCAAAAGCAGGTTCAACAATAAATATTAATTCGAAAATTTCATCTTTGAAATCAAACCTCTTTTTTATTTGGCTTACGACCTCTATGTAAAATTTTAAGCAATTTTGGAGGATTTGACTTTTGTCATTATCTGACAACTGTAAATAATTATCTTTAATACTAGAGCTTGCTTCTATACCAATATAGATATCTTTAAGGGGAACAAATTGATTGGAATTTTTATGATCCAATTTAAAAATATCTTCTCGTTTAATACATTCTATCTTTAGAAAATTACTACAAAAAGTTATCAATAAATTTTTTACTTCAGGTTTCAATTTATGGAGTAGTGGAGTTTCACTTTGAAATAAAATGTTAAACTCTGTTAGTAATCCCAGCACATAAGAAAGAAATTCCAAATAAATTTTTGTCGTTTTATTATTCATTGTTTCTAACATCGATTCTGTGGTATTAGACGGATCTTCAAAAACTTGAAGACGTAAATATGAATTCAAGGCATCGTATTGTTCAAGTACACGATCAACACATGCTTTAATAGATAGCCACCTAGTAATAACAGCAGATAATATTTTATGTACTTCTGTTCCAAAATAAAGTTGAAACTCTTTTAACTGCTCCTGTCGAATATAACTTCTATTAAAATGGGAACCTAAATTGCGTAGCAAATCTTCTATTGATCGTGGTAAATGTAGACAGGCTTTAGAAGCCGCCAAATGAATTAAATGACAGGAACATTTTATACAAATAATATCAGGTAATTCTTTTTTTAATAAAGAAAACACTGAATTATGTTCGCCAACCACAACGTTTGGTGTATCTGAGGCAAAGCCTATTACATTTTTCAATGGAATATTTTTTGATGTTAGACAATTTTTTAGCACTTCATAAAGATCCACTGCTGTACCTTTAGAAACTTCTTTTAAATCTAAAAAATTTGTGATAACACGATTTGATATGTTATTGAAGTACATCACTACAAAGGCACATTGTTTAATTGAACTACGGTCAGTTGTTTCATCAATTATGATAGAAAAATAACCTCCTTCATTTTTTATATTTTTAGATAATTCTATTGAAAAATGTTTGCCAAGACAATTCGTGATCATAGCTTGAGATTTAGTTCTTTTTAATGCTAAGTTACGGGCAATTTTTGAGTCTGGGAAAATATTTTGTAGTAATGGAGTTAAGGTATCCATTAATAAAAACGGTAGATTATTGGTTGCCAACAAACCTGTTAATTTAATTTTTAAGATTTATATATAATACTTTTTATCAATATTCAATCAAATATTTCAAATTCCACTAAAATTCCACACAAATTCAATTCCACAAAAAATTCCACAAGAACAATAAAATTCCACTAGTTTTGTGGAATTCCACGGAAATCGGTAACACTGCTTATAGCCTATCTACAATGACACTCTCTGCTCTCATGACGCTCTCGTTTCACTTTCGCTTTGCTCTCATTACGTAGTCAAAAAAGGAGTGTCTACAATGAAATGTATGTGCATGACAGCATTTTTTGACATTGTTTTGTTTACAAATTTCATGAATCAAAAAATATTCTAAAGTTATAAATAATAGTTTAAAGTTGATTGTATAGCTATTTTGAATAATTGTTTGATATTATTTAACCCAAGATTCAAAAAAAAATTAATAATTTTACCAATTTTTTTATTCTGACAATTTCAAAGTTCAATTATTTGACATTTCAATACGTAAAGAAAGCGAAAAAGTTAAAAGTTAAACAACTTTTTTAATGACTGCTTAATGGCTGTGTCATGGCTGCGTCTATTGTAGATACTTACATACAATTCAAAACACTTTGCTTAGTTTGACAAATAGCTACTTGTAAGAAGCGAAACGAGAGCGTTTATTGTAGATAGGCTATAAAGTAAAAAAAAAAAAATTAAGTTTTATATTTCTTTTGCCCGCTTTGATGTTTTTTTTTTTTTGAGAAGATTTTTGTGTTTATATTGTACACGAATAGATAACGATCGACAAACTTTTTGAAAAAACTTTCAACACTGGTGGGGCCAGGTATATAGAGGCATTGATATTTTTATAATAATATGTTAAACAAATATTCTGTATTAGTATAAATTGTTACCATATCAATTGAAATTTTTACTTTTTATTTGATAACATTGAGTTGAGAGAAATTATAAGTAACAGAATTTTTTGATTAACGGTATAATTAGAAAATTGAAATGATCATTTATAAAAATTTTTTACCTTAAATAGGTACAGGGATTTACTAACTGTGATACGACGTTTGTAACTACCAAAAAAAAGCAAGCTAGCTAAGAGGAAAGTATATAATTTTTTGTTCAGTGTCATCTCTTGAGTCAATTTGGCGATGTCCGTTTGTCCGAAAAAACGATAACTCAAAAAATAATGTTACTATTTTGATGGAATTTATACTGTAGGTCATTAATGACAAAAGTGCAACGGGGAAGGAAAATAGACAAGATCTGACCATGGGTTCGAATACGGAAAGCTTCCGATTGAACCAAGGGCAAACGAGCATATCGCAAATTAGCTACAATGGTATTTTCTATATTTTGCTTGCCCCAAAGATTGGAGAAAATTGAAGCACTGGTTCGGCTACATTCATATATCCCAAAACTTAAAAGCGTCTCTTCGAAATTATGTGGTACCCATTTCTGATATCTGTTCTATTTTCTTTATGTTCCAAAAATTGGGGATTAATTTGAGTGGTTGTTCGGGTACCTCCCACACATCTCCTAGATATTGGAAGCATATTTTCTAAATTAATAATCTAAATTTTCTGACAGATCTACTGATTGAATAATGTGGACTAAATGAAGTAATCTGAGAAGCTATTAATCTCAATTTTACTACATGGTAATTCTGTGCCGTTTTTAAATTGAAGTGATGTTTTCAGTTCTATTTCAGTTTATTTCATGCCTCCCAAGCCCTAATAATTGCATGTTAGAAATTGATAAAGATAGAAACTTGAAATTTGGTTCAACAGTGTTTTGTCCTGTTTTCTTTCTAAATTTGAGAGTAATGAAAGTTGTGGTTCGAATAGCCAAGCACCTTCTTAGACCTAACTTCGGACAGCCACACTATCGGCTCTCTTTGAAATTATTAAAGTTAGAAATTTGGTACAATCGAGTGCATTGATTTCAGTTGTTTCATTACTTGTTTTAATTTAATTTATTAAATTCCAAATAAATACTATAATACTGGCAACACTTAATATTATATTGAAAACTATTTAATGATTTTGTTTATTATATTGTATTATATATTGTATACATATGTTTTTTTGATTAGAAATATTTTATTATTTAAGTACATAATACTTAATATGTGTAAATAATATAAAATATATTTTTGCATATATATTTATAGCCACGTGTATGGATGGCTTTAAATAGTTCATGTGTGTATGTGTTAAAAATTTTGTTATTTTTGTTCTATCTATTGTAAATAAAATGTTTTTAGTTTTTTTTTTAACGGCGCCTTTTAAGCAACAAAAAAATAAAATTAAGAATCAAAAAAATTTTTAAAGTATACATTTTTGTTTTTTTTTTTGCTGAATTGCCATTGTAGTAAAATTAAATTTTTGCTATTTTTTTCTAAATATTTGACTTAAGTATCGTTTATAATGACATCATAAACGTTAACAACCACAAAGTCAAATCAAAACTTGTTCTAAACAAGTATATACTGTGTAGGGTGCGTATATAAGTATCGTATAAGCATCACTTCAACAGTGTCTATAATAACACTCACTATTACTATTACATTTTTCACTCACTACTACTATTACATTTTTTACAAAATACTATGACTATTTACAACCACAAAACTGTTAATTTTTTGTGGGTAAAAAGCGGCAAGTCAAAATAATTTTGCGATCTAATTAGTATCATCTTGAATAAATATTTTGTTATTTTTTTTTTTATACCCGTATGACTATATAGCCAAAGGGTATAATAAATTTGCCATTACGTTTGTAACGCAGAGAAGGAGGGGGGGTAGATATAGACTCAAGTGTATGGATAGGATCAGAATCGAAAAATAAATCGATTTAGCGATGTATGTCCGTCCGTCCGTCCGTCCGTCCGCACGATAACTCAAAAACTAAAGGAGCTAGGATCTTGAAATTTTCGCAAATTCGTTTTTTTTCAATAGCCGTCATCGCTATTTAAATCCAGCCATTTTGGTCCATGGGTTCGGGTAGCTGCCATACAACTCCTTTTTTTATATGAGTATTACTCTGTACCTATGGAAGCTGCGTGTCTGAAATTTTGCCAAAAGTCGTTTAGTTTTATGGCCAAAGAGTCTGCAAAATTTGGTTGATCTAGTGGAGTGGGTTCGAGTAGCTGCCATACAACTTCTTATTTTATATGAGCATTACTCTCCACCTAATTAAGCTGGGTGTCTGAAATTTTGCTAAAAATAGTTTAGTGTAATGGCCAAAGTTACAGGAAAATTTGGTTAGTCTACTGCAGAGGGTTCGAGTAGCTGCCATACAACTCCTTCTTTTATATGAGCATTACACTACACCTAATAAAGCTGAATGTTTGAAATTTTGCCAAAAGAAATTAATCGGATTATATAATGTATATGTTACGGTCATACGGGTATCCCAGAGTTGACACAGTCTACTCTACTACACTCTTCCTCGTTTTTGATAATTTTTTGTTTGGATAAATAAAACACGTACATTGGATTTTTTTTTTGGTTAAAAATTTTTATTTAAAGTTTTTTTTTTAATTTTATGGCCATTTTTTTTTTTTTTTCTGAGCTTTTGTTATAATTTGTGTAAACAACGTAATAATTGAAGTATAAAGGGAAGTGGTTCTTTAAGAAAATAAAGATATTCAAGTGGTTTTTTTGTTTCAACTATAAGATATTGGAATTTTGTTTTTATTCTATTAATTTGTATGAAGAAATCTAGGAGGGCTGCATTTTACCGTTATTTTATATTGCTTTGTGCAAAATATAGCTCAGTTGCTTAAAAAAAGTATATATATGTATATCAAATTGTATATATTACACTTTCTCCATTTCTTTAAGGAGTGTCTATAGGGTATTCACCAAGTCATTTAGACTGAACTTCAGTTTCTTTAATCGTTATATTCATTAGGCCGTTCATTAACCGGCTGTACCTATTGTATAAGATTATGAATATACAAATGCTAATTTTGTGTGCCTTCTATCACCTTACACATGAGTTACATGTATTATTATATATAATCTTATTTTACAGTAGGATAATAATTATACAATTTTACGATATTCTTTTAATTAGATATTATTTGACCGGAGTTTGAACCCTTACCTAGTCGTCTTTATTACTTGAAACCTTGAAATCCGTCGTCTTAACCACCACCCCATTGGTCAGATATTGATTGTCATTATTTAAAAACCGAAGATTTTCGATTTCGATTTTTTTTATGATTAGCTAAGTCTGGGACAAGATTTTAATGTTCTATAAAACTGCTAAGTTAAGAAAACGGTTATTGAAGTTTCTTTAAAATTAAAATGTTTACCTTGTTGCTATAGTAACCGTACCTAAGTAATCGTACAACATATAGTTTTCATATTAAGCTTGAAAGTACAGCATTCATATTTACTTTTGTATAATGTAAAATTCAAATTAATGAACTTAATATTAATTAGCTTCGTCTGCAGTCAGATTTATAATAAATGTGTTTATAAAGTTTTAAATAAGTATTAGATTTAATTAACATTTATTCATTTTGAAAATAAATACAAAAATTTTAGTAAAAAATAATTAAAACGGTTAGAATATGAAATTAACGTCTGTTAAGTATCATATAATAAATTAAGTAATAATCTTTGGTATTTTTAAGTATGAAATTTGAATAAGTACAAATTCAATATATGAATATTTTGAAAATCTTTATTGAAAATAACTAAAATACTAAGTAGGTACCTACTTATTAAATATAAAAGCACTAATAAAAACAAATTAATACATACTCTAAAATGTCTTATAAATAAATTCATAATATGCATGTTTAAAAATCTCTTGCACTTATATATAATCGACTCTTTTAATTAAAACTTAAAAATTCTATATTTATTTTATTTAAATAATATTTTTTATTCAAATTTAATAGCTTGATTACCGCAATTTAAGTACACAACCACTTCTTAAATTGATATGTAGATTCAACTTACTAGAATTCTTTTTTAATTAAATTGAAAATGGCTTGTCTAATCTTAACTAGATGCATTTTTATTAAAAATTTTTAAATTAAACCAGTTGTTATATGCAAAGAACACCTGTACATTTTAATAGGTACTCAATATAAGAACTTTGTTCTTATATATATGTACATATTTTTTCTCTTTCATCTTTTCTAGTACATCTTTTTTTTTATCTACAACTAAAAAATGAAGAGCGTCCACAAGAAATTGGAAAGAGACGGGGAATCATATAAAATGTTTATGAATAAGAAATCAAGGCTGTAATAGGCTTTAGTTGTTTTTACAGAAATAAGATGAGTATTTTTATTCCATAAGAAGCAAATTCTTAAGGTGAAAACCCAATGAACGCTTTGCTTGCTTCGTACGCTTATTTTTGCATATATGCATCACTTGTGTACTACTACATTCAAATTTTGAATTTATAAAATGTATTTGTCAAAATTTAATGCGTAAAAAGCGTAAAAAGCAAGCGAGTAATTGAAAATTTTTCAATCAAAAACCTTACAGATATTGTTCGCTTTGGTCGCTTTGTTTATTGGGCCTACATAAGAAATAATGTATTTTTTTGCAGACGTCAAAGCGTAGGAAGCAAGCCAGGCATGCAAAGCGTTTATTGAATTTTCACCTTAAATCTTAATTTTTGATTTGATTAATCAAACTTGTAAAACTAATTTTTCAGAAACCCTAGGGTACGTTCTTACTATGTTAATAATATAAGTTAGTTTTAATTGAATCAGTAAACTGTGCCTGGGGCGCTTATTTACCTATGAGATTTTTGACTTATGTTTCATTCGAGATTTCATAGAAGGAAACTTATAATATTAGAGTGTTTAAGACTAATATATATAAGTATACGCAATTAAAATTTTATAATACCATACAAATATAGTTTAACATGTTATTAGATTACCATCACACATATTATGACGTCAACTGTAATATAATGTAATTTTATTATTTGTGTATTTATTTATTCGTCTTTATTTTTTGTTTTTTTTTTTTTTTAAATTAAATCTCAATTAAAAGTGGTTTTTTTTTTGCGGTAAAATGTTAAAATAAACAAAGAAAACATATTAAAACAACAAACACAAGGTGTTTCATTTAAAAAAAAACAAAAAATTAATTATTATTATTGTTTTCAAAACATTTGTATTAAAAATAAATAAAAAAAAATTATTTTGAGAAAAAAAACCAATAAAAATAACAAAAATGAAAATATGAAACATTTGGAGGGAAATATTAAGATCAAAGCATAATAGAGATAAAAGTACTTAAGATTATGGATTGTTATTTGGCAATATTTCAAATACTTAAAATATAAGTACGTTTATTGAATTTTCATTGCTGGAATACCTCATTGCGACAGATGTATCGGATGTATAGTTAGTATGATGACAGATGTATAATATGAGAAAATTTTTTGAAAAATATTCAATCTTTGATCCACATGAGGAAATTTGAAAGTGATGAAATTTATTAGGCAAAAAAATTTAATTTTAGTCACAAATTTATAAATTGCAAAATTTTTATTTTAAAATTTTAAATTGTAATTGTTTATATTATATGATCTAATTTTAATTTAAATAACTATATTATTAAAAAATCAATTCATTGGTAAAATAAAACCAATTTTCAAAATTAAAATACAAAAATATCAAAACCCCAAAGTCTAAACTGTATATATAAATATAGTGACAATTTGGTATGCAACATTTTTATGTGGCAAAAACATGTTGGTTGAAATAAAATTTAAATAAAATGTGCGTTATTTTATAATATGTACTTTTAAAATTTTATAGAAAATGTGTAATCCAGTTGGCTTTTCCGGGTGGGTCTTTAATTTTTTTAAATTAATTAATATAATAAATTTTGCTTTATCTATTAGCTATCTAACAGCTAGGTGACACAGTGGTTAGAATTCGGAAATCTCTTTTGAGGGACCCTGGTATTCGATTCGATTCAGTGTTATTCGACTTTAGGCTTAAATTAATGTAATAATCAATAATTAATTATTCTAAGTATATCAATAATGAAACTATAAACAAATGCAAAATATAAAAAAATAATTTAATTGAATAATATAACTCACAGGTACAGAAATACCGTTCAATACCGTACCTCAAATTCAAAATTTTTGCAATACTAATTCTCTTTTTACGCGATTGTTCTCCAAAATTTGAAAAATCATGGTTCTTATTGAAAACGTTGTTTTTTCGGAATTTCAAATCGTTTTAAAACGAATTTATTCATATTTTTGAATTCGTGTTATTTTAAACTTGATTGCGTAAAAATCGAACTGAATAATTTTTTTCAAATCGCGTTATTTAAAATTCAAATATAAAGGCATTTGTTAGATCATAATTTATTTGAAGTTGTTTGGGTAGTTCAGTCTGGGTAGGGTAGTATTACCTACTGAGGAGTCAAATAGTGTTGGATCGACGAAGCACTTCAATTTGACTTTGTTTTTTAAAGTTTTTTTAATTCAAATTAAATTTTTTAATTCAAAAAATTAGAATGCTGATATTGGCATGTAACCTAGTTCTGCTAATAATGAAATTTATATTTTATTTATTGTTTTTGTGAAACTCTAAAGGTGGTAATTTTTTGAATATTAAATACTTATATATTAAATAAACTTGACTTATTAATTTTATAGTCGTTTCCTACTTTTGCATAATTTTAGGTGTTAATTACTTTTTTAAATATTTAACTTGATTAAAATTTATTACTAAAAGTTGGTTTATTTTTTGAGATAGAAATATTAAATATATTTTATTTTTTTTAAATTTTATAGCTAATTTAGGATTAGTTACACTAATCATACATTTATGTAGATCATTTTACATATATACTTATGCATATTCAATAAAAAATATTTATTTCTAAAATAATATATATAAATACAGGGTTTTTTTGTTGAATTTATGTGGTAAAATTTAGGTTTATTTTCATTTAAATATTACAAGAGTGTACACAATATGACACCAAATGACGGTTATATATGTCTATATATGTATGATATTTAAATGAATCAATGACAAAAAATGTTTTGATTTAAATATACATATATGACTTAAATAATAAATACGGATATAAATATATATATATATATATACGAATAATATATATGTATAATTATATATCGAAATTTCTAAAGGTGTTATTTTTGTCAATTAAATAAATTTAAAAAAAATATTTTTTCAAAATCAATTTTTTAAATGAGAAAATTTGGTAACAAATTGGTCACATTGTGATAAATCAAATTAAGATAATTATTATTTTACATCTGTTTAAATATGTACAACGCTTTTCAAAGTTTAAATTCGAATTCAATTTTTTTTGTATTTAGTAGGTATAGATAATGAATGCTCTAATAAGTCTTTTAGTAAATTTATTGTAAAAAGCTTATAACTCTTTATTGTAAATTAATTATATCGCTTGGAAATATAATTAATTGCTTATTAAGTACTAATAGTGTAACTAATAACGTAATTTTTTAATTCGCTTTTATTTTGTAGACTTTTTTATGTGTTTATAAAATTTTACAGCTTTAAAAACTTAAAACAAAGCTTCTTTGAGATTTCTGAACTTAAAATGTAATATTGGAAAGGAAAACAGGCTCTGAACTTTAATTTAACTATAGTATATTAAATTGTGCATTCTTAAGTGATGGGATCGTCAATATCTCTGTAATATTGTAAAGAACAAGAAGTACGTCATATGACTTAAAGCTATTCGACTTAATGCGATAATCGTAAATTATGCGCGTATGACTAAATGTATCAATTGAGCGATACATAAATTCATATAGGTATTTATAAATTATTATTCAATCACTTCTAAATTACCTAGCACCCAAGTAAATACATTGGAAAGAGCGTATAAAAATTTAATTTTGTAGAAAATGAACTAGTAGCATATGAATTTTAGTTAATTTTTCTGGCTTTACTTTATAAATTAACCTTAAAATAAAAAAAATGAACTAACTCCAGAGTGCAACGAACCAACAGCAGAATGCAATGAACTAACAACAGAGTGCGTTGAACTATTACAAGAATCCAATGAACTAACACCAGAATATTATGAATACCAGCAAATATTTTTTCTGTCCTTAGTTCATTTTCATTTCTGGCGTTAGTTTGTAGAACCTCAATACATACAAAAAACTCGTCTCTAATTCTAATCAATACAATTTGCGACGCCGTAAAAAGCGCTGCTTTCGTTAAATAGAATCGGATTTATTAAAATCTTTAATGCGACATAATTTTGTGATTTAATTAGATTTTAAAGAATAAGGCCCTTACCTAAATGACGACGTAGGGCGTATATTTTCTGTCAAAATAATTTTAAATACATATAATTATATGGGAGCTCCCGAAATACGCGACGTACCATACGTCGGGTTTTTAAAATTTAAAAATTGACAAAGCGTATAAAATTTTGTTATTGTTTTTTGTTATGTTGTTATGGTGACGTTTTGTTGATATTTAGTAAATAAAACGTTTTTAAATTTAAACCTTCTAAAACTTCAATATCATCGAAATCCATTTTACAAAATTTAAAGAAAAAAAATATTAAAAATAATGATTCCATGACATTTTCTCGAAAAGCTTGCTCGAAAATTTGCTCGAAAAATAATTACTCAAACAACAATTACTCCACCGTCATTTTCTGGTAAAATTAATAACCGAATAATTCTTTTTAAAAAAAAAAAAAAGAATTTTTCGGTTATTAATTTTACCAGAAAATGATTTTTGAAAATTATTTAAATGTTATTTTTTTAATAATAATAATAATAATAAATATTTTTGTTCAATGACATTTCACCTTTTTGATTGAAAGCATACACTACTTATTCGTTGAAAATATTAAAACACTACTCTGTTAAGTTAAAAAAATGTTATAAATATGAATTTTTGTCAAGTTGTTTAACGAGAAAATGTTTTTGGAGTAAATGCTTTTCGATCAAATGTAGTTTTATAAATTTTCGAGAAAATCTTCTTCGACTAAATGTTTTTCAAGCAAATAATTTTGGAGTAAATGTTTTTCTAGAATATTTTTTTCCAGTTAATGTTTTTCTAGAATATTTTTTTCGAGTAAATAAACGGTATTTTTTATATGAAATCAATATTCAAAATAGATTTTTTTTTCAAATTAAAATTGGTACGCGCGTATCGATTTCGGGATACGTCGACGTATCGACGTACGGCGTATTGTACGTCATACGTCGTACGCTTTTGATTAGGTAAAGGCCTTAGATTTCATACCTCTCTCATTTTTATTTTAATAAATGGGACATAAGAACATATGGAAAAAATTAGAGCAAAAACATAAAGATAATGTGGCTTCAAATCGAATAGCCTTAAATCACATGACCCAATAACAACTCATTTATTATTATTTTTCATCACAGAGTAAATAATTAGGTTTAGAAAAAAAGCCTAGTATTTGTAACTAATTGCTCAATTTTTTTTTTTAATTCGAAGCACTTGTGAACTCTTTTCCATATTATTTTAACATCTTATAAATTTCTTATATCATTCAACTTCTCATTTTATTTTAGCAGAATTACGAGATGTACCTAGTAATACTTAAACAAACTAACTAACTATTTTTATATTTTTAAATTTATACTTTTTAAAAAAGAGTTTTATATATTTTTGAATTATGTAATAGAGTTTCTCTAGTCGTTTCCAATATCAAATATTTTAAACTTATCTTTAACTCATTTCCATTTATTATATTCAAACTATTAAATAATTTAATTATTTAATTTTTAACTTTAAATTTTACAAACTGAATATTATCGCAGGTGAATAATTTTTTTCAAAATAAAATCAAAGTTGAAAAATCAAATTTAATTAATTTATAATTTAATTAAGATGTTCATCGATAGTAACTAAAGTGGAAAAAAACATGGCTATAAAAAGTATAACTATAACTATAACGATTATTTAACATGTCAATGCTCTTTATTAAGTCAATATTAAATATTTCCCTAAATCTACTTTAAACAAGATATTTCTGATATTTTATTTCAAAATTATTTTTACATTTAAATTACATAGAAATACGAATTTAATTTAAAATTTGAATGATACAGTCAAGCACCAAATAAATTCAATGGAAAAATTTTAATTTTATTAAATTTCGAAAGAAAACTTGAATTTTTAATTAAAAAAATTTAAAAATAGAAAATATTTTTTGAATTAAAATATCATCTAACAAATTATAAAACAACCATTCCTGTTTTTTTATTATTTTGTATCTATTTTCGTCCTCTATATTTGAATAATAATAACTTTTTTATTATTTTGTTAAAGAAGAGATTCATTAATCTTTAATAGAGATCCTTTAGGTTCGATTTGTAGAATACTTGTTTTTTTTTTTGTACCCTAGAGTTTTAATAGAAGGGAGCTGTAGTCCTAAGATTTTCTCTTATGAATGATTAATTAACATGAAACCTTTAATTACCCTTTTTTGTTGCGTAGTATTGTTTTTTTTGTAAGTATATATATAAGTATATATAAAATTAAATGAACAGTTAGGGATGTATAACGGGAAAATTTTATAAAAAAGAAGATTAAAGTAAGTTGAATTTATAAATTTATTTTGAAAAATAACGGAATGTATAATATTTATAGAAATAAATCTATCTAGACATGATAAAACTTATATCATAATATAATGTGTACAATTGCCCAGGGAAAGGCCCAAGAACCTGCCCATCTTAAAAGGAAAAACTGAATAACTCACTTGTCCACATTGTATGTTCTCTTACCAAATACAATTTGACTTAAATAATGTAACTTAAATACAATGTGACTTAAAAACTCTAAATAAAATTTAAATAAAACTCTCTCTGGTGCATTCGTATACGCAAACATTTATTTATAAAAGCCTTTCTCTGAAACTTTATTCAAGACCTTTCAATTCAGTATCAAAGTGTTGGGTTCACATTTACTTTATTATTTATTTACTTTTGCCGAAATTTCAGATAAACTTGGCTTCCACATATCTCCCAAAGGTAACTAGTACATCTTCAAAATTAATAAAGTTAGAAATTTGATATTTTATTCAGAGTTTTTCTTTCATACCTTTTGTACGTCCCTTAGATTCGAATTGAATAAGTAAGAACAGAGAGGCGAATTTCACACGCCTTCTAATTTGAAATAAACATATTTCTAAAACTAATGATGAGGAATATTTAAAATTTGTTTTTTTTTTTTTTATTCCACTAGGAAGCATAGGACTTCAATTTTAAATTTACGATTTTCTCTGTTTGAAGCTCTCTCTTGAATTATCTTCTAGGTCAGATTGCATCTACTTATTTCTTCTAGGACAGTGCGCTTCCATTTTATTCTGGGTCTACCTTTTATGTCCGATCCACTTCCATCTTCTTTTGCCTAATTACTTTACAAGCGGTTCTTCGTTAGCTAAATACGAAAGAACTTTGTGACTGGTTCTATTCGGCCATAATATTCTACAAGTGATTCTCAAGTGTTTTATTTACGAAGACTTGCAGTTTATTCTTGATAGAGTTCGTTGGAAGCGATGACTCACTACCATATGTTAGTGTGGAATTAACACTAGAGTTGAATATTCTAATTTTTATTTTCCTTAATATTTGATTACTATTTCATGAAGGCCGAAGTCTGCCGAAAGTTCATCTTGCATTGTTAAAAACAGATATCTGTAACTAATAAAGGCTGGACCTTTTCAAGGACGGTATTAATAAATTGGTTTAAACGACTTACTACTGTTTCATTACTTGGTTTTTCTAATTAAATCTGAATTTCAATGTGAATCTTCTTAATCATTATTACTATATTTGGATTTATCTTTCCCTAGTGTCCTAATACTATAACTACTAATACTAATTTAATAATATTATTTTTTGATCAAAATTTAGATTTTAGTTTCTCAATTGTTGTCCACAACTGTTTCAACATTCATGAAGATTATTTTCTTCTAATTTTTTTATTATTTACTATAATTATTCATTGTTTTTGTACAAAAAATTTTTCTAAAATATTAAAATATTAATAATTTTTTTGAAAACTAATCTTTGTATATATATTTTATATTTACAGGTATGTCAAAATTGGGAAGAAAGAAGGGATAAAAAAAAGGTAAAATATTTGTTGTACTCTTTATTTTATTAAGAAAAAAATAAATATTACTAATCTATCTTCAAGATTAAAATTAATATTTCAAAAGTAGAATATTTTTTGGATTAAATATGTATATATATATACATATATATATTTAAAAATTATAAAAATAAGATATTTGAATAGTTATTTAAAATAATTGACTTGCTACAATATTAAAATTTTTTTATTTTTTGTATTTTTAATTTGAATCAAGATTTGAACTTTTTTAGACTGTAAAAAATTATTATTTAATATTTTTGAGACATCTTTTGTTAGTCAAGTTTAAAAAGAGGGTTGTAATACATTAATTAAACATTGTTTAATTTATAATAAGTGTTTTATTATTGTTTTGAAATCAGGTTCATATTTTATTCTAGTTGATTTCAAATTTAGAGAAGGCACTACAAAATATTTTTTGAAAATGTCTATCAAAATTAAATATTATTTATATATTAATGTATATTGCGTTGAAAATATAATTTTTTAGTAACAATTGCCTTTAGAATTTCAGATAATTTAGCAATTGGTTTAATTTATGGCTAGATGACACAGTGGTTAGAGTTGCCGACCTTTCTTGCGAAAGGCGTGGTAAATTCGAATTCCAGTGAAAGTGAAAAAAAATTTCTGGTTTCAAAATCGACTCAGCTACCCTTCGCTTAAAAAAAAAAAAAAAAATTTAACGACTTATTTAGATCTCCATTTAAAAATAGGCGTAATGTAGGATGTTTTTCGGTCATCCTTCCTTAAAGATTAATTAAACAATATAACTAATGGAACTAAAACCTAATTAATAAGTTTAAATCTTATGTTGAAATCTTTTGTTGTTTATTTTTTGCAAAATATCATTTGCCTCGAGCTCAAGATATCTTAATTTAATTATTAGTAGGTTACATATTAAAGATCCTGTCAAAAATTTAATTACTCAAATACAGATTGGAAGTATTGCGCAAATAAATCACACGTTGAATTCAAATCTAATCCTAATTATACAATTGTGGGAAATACCCTGTGGAAAGCCATAAGATCGTCTGGGAAAATAAATAAAATTCAAAAAATGTTTACTATTTGATTTAGTAACGGATTTTTTAATTAGGAAAAAGTTTCTATATAAAAAACTGCTTAAGAAATCAAACTCCTTGCGTGCAATCTCTCATGTACAATTTTATCAGCTATTTCAGAAGATAATTTGAGTTTTTTAATAACTTTATTGTTAACATTTTTCAATTGCAAAAGTCGTTGGGTTATGAATTTATAAGAACTTTTATTTATTTAGTTTTATTATATATATTTTGTACATATAGCGTAAATGTGGTCATTACAGGGCGATTATGAAAAACTTAACTTCCTCGGCTAATAAGTTATGGGCTTACTGTATGCACAACCAAAACCTCTTAAATAATATTAACATAAATTATAAAAGTTTTTTTAATATTTTTCAAACTATTTTGGTATTTTTTTTGCAGGAAACCCCCACTTTATTTTAAATTATTAAATTTTTTTTTATATAATTATTGATTTTTTATTAAAACCTTTGGTACTTTTCATTCCTTATCCTATAATTATTTATATCACAAAAGTTTTTCCTGGTCATCTTTTGTTTCCTCGTTTTTTTTTTTCTTAAATTTCTTTCCAATGAAAACATGATTTTGCAAAAAAAAAAAAAAGGAAATAAAAAAACAAGGAAAATCAGTAATGAAAAAAAGCAAGCATCCTAAAAAAACCTACATTTTCAAAATTAACCAAATATTTTATTCAACACTAATCCATAATAAATTATAGTTAATGAGTGTGTTGAAAACTGTCATAGGACCACCTCATAAATATATTATATAAAAAAACTTGTTAAAAAATTAACAACAGACACTTTGTTCAATCTTAGGAAAGCCCTCTATAATTTTAAAGGCGCTCCATTTTCTGTATAGTACTACTAAAAAAATTTAGGCAGATATTGAAGTTGCAAGTGTTTAAAAATACCCAATATTTACTTTTTCATCTCTTAAAACTTCTAAACTAAGGGCCGCATTAAAAGTTTTCCTTGAAGACTTATTTTTTAAGATGTACCTCTCAATACTTCAAGTTCCTGATTCCACCCATTTTGAAGCTGGAACAGGTTAAGGATTTTGGAAAAATTAAATTTCACATATCGATAAATGAAAGTACCATATGGCAACACTGTACATTTGTGTTATAAATATTTATAAAGCTTATAAAACCAGTTATCGTTTGACGTTTCTTGTAAATATTCGTTAAGGCAGGTTTTCATGAGAAAATTTTGCCAAGTGTTCTTAACTTTAGAAAGAGAGGTAAATAGGTATATCAATAGGAGAGTAAGAGGAAAATAATTAAATTTATATTAAAAAAAAAATTAAATAACCTTATTTTTTAATTTTTAAATTCATATTTCCCGAATTTTCAATTCAAAGTTAAAATTTTATAAATTTAAAATAAATGATAAAATTTTAATCAATTGCAAATAACTTTAAATAAAAATTCGTTCATCAAACCATAATATAAAATTTTTTTTTTGTTTGTATACATTTTCTGGTTTGTGTACAAAATTCAAATGTCATGTATCCATAAAAATATGTATTAGTATGCAAAAAATTTTTGTGTAGAATACACTTTTTTTTGTGTGTAATTCACGTTATTCACGCAATAGTTATAATTTTTTGACAATTTTTGTTTTTATCGCATGTTAATTTTTATACCCGTGCATACATATATGACATCGGGTATATTAGATTTGCTCCTCCGTTTGTAACGCATCGATCTAGACGAGCTAGATATAGTGTCAAGGGTACGTATCGGCTCAGAATCGAAAAATTAGTCGATCTAGCTATGTGTGTCTGTCCGTCCGTCCGTCCGTCCGTCCGTCCGTCCGTCCGTCTGTGTGTCAGCACGATAACTCAAAAACTAAAAGAGCTACAGTTTTGAAATTTTCACAAAATATTTTTCAATCAATTTCTAGGTTCCCTATTTTTTTTGGTTAAGATCGGACCAAAACTTCGGGTAGCTCTCGAACAGCTAACTTTTTTAACTCCAATATTTTCATACAAAAATTTTAACATGAAATATTTAACATGAAATTATATGAATTTTGTTTGTTTTTGTTTTTTTGTTTGTTTTTTTGTTTTTGGTTTTTGTTACAAAAAGTAGATAAAGATTTCGAGTTAGAATTTCATATGATTTAAATGATGCGTAGTTTATTTAAGATAAGCAAAAAAAAAGAAGACAAAGATTTTTTTAAGTAAATGGCTTATTGATATTGATAGATGATTATGAATATAAATGATGAATCATCTGATGATTATTATATGAATAATGATCATATGAAGTTGATTTGGCTTAAGTTTAATATATTCGTGAATTAAAAATTAATTTATAAGAGATGGAATTGAAAAATTAGAGCAAGAGTTTTGAAATTCACACAAAACATTTTTGGGACATTTTTGAGGTTCCCTATTCTTTTTGGTTAAGACCAGATCAAGGTTTCGGGGAGCTGCCACACAACTTATTTAAATCAATATGAATTTCTTCAAAAGTAATTATACCAGGAAGATGAAAATTACACACGGTTAGTTTTATAATGAATCAAGAACTTATATGAAGTTTCAAAATGTTACGACTTCATTTTCGGGGGGCTGCCATACAACTTTTTTGCACCAATATGAATTTCTTGAAAACTGATTATACTACGAGGATGAAAATTACACACTGTTAGTTATATAATGAATCGAGCACTTATATGAAGTTTCAAAATGTTACGGCCCCGTTTTCGGGCAACTGCCATACAAAGTAATCAATTCGATAATTGTGAATCTAATGAAGCTACGAGGTTAAAATCAAAACTGGGCAGATAAAGTAATAGGGCAAGTTAGTTGGCAAAGTTGGACATCACTCGGACCAACTTTTAGGGCGGGCTATTTTTTTTTTTTTTGTTTTTTTTTTTTTTTGTTTTTAAGCAAAAATTATGGTAGTATAATGGAATTAAAAATTTAATTTTTTTTTTAAGCTAAAATTATGGGATAAAAAGGTAAATTTTTTTTTAACTATTTTACTTTCTTATATTTTTTTTGTAATATTTATAATAGCATAGAGGAAATAAATAACGGTTAGTGGGTATGCACGGGTATCTAAAAGTTGACAAGGGCAACTATAATCTTCCTCGTTTTGAAGTGAAAATCATTTAAGGTGTGCATCATAGTTATGTAGTATTTGACGTACTAATAGATACAACCGAAACCTTAAATAAGTGTTGCCTAATTCAATATAAATTTCAGTTATACCAATACAATAATGTATTTAATCGGTAATAAAATGAACAATTTTTTAGAGTAATTTGAAAACGTCACGATAGAATATTGTGTTAGGCAAAATTGTGATAGTTTTTATTCAAAATAATTCCAAAATATAAAAAGAAACAGAAATTCTTCTTTTTTTTTGCATTGCATTCGAAATACAGTTTTATTTATTTACATTATGTTAAAATTATTATAAATATTTGAGTTACAATTACAAGGTCAAATGAAAACTATTTTTTACTTGCTTACAATAGGATATTCATGAGTTAAAAGATGAAGATTAAAATTACTTTTTATCATTTCATATGGAATTGGAATTGTTTCCATATTATTTTAGTCCTTGAAGTCCTTTTAGTCCAACGCACATGTGTATGAGATAACAAATCAAAAAATAAATTTTTTTTAACATTTTCGAGTCTGGTTATCCGATTATAAGGTTAGCACTTTTGATTGAACGCGTTAAACTGAATTTGAGCTCAAATTTTACTCTTTTAAACAAAAAAAAACCTTTTTTTTTTGTTTTTTCGATTTCATTTGTTTCAAATTTTTTTGCCATTGTTTGAAACACTAAATGCCAAAACTAAATTCACTACTTTTTATCTGTTAAAACGGGTAAAAGTCTTATTTTATTTAAAGACGCTGTTCAGACGTTCAAGTGAATCAGTCATTTTTAACTGATAGCCTATGTATAAATAGTTTTGTTTATATGGGTTGCTTGATTTTTATTTGAAAAATTTAATGTTTCATTTCCAATTGTAGCTAACGAATGACATTTATCAGTTTCTGCCATGTTTTAAAAGTGGTAGTTAAAACTGATAGTATAATCAATTTACTTTCATTTTTCAGCACTAAAGCATTGACTGGAGAACTGAACGTCTAATCACAAGTCCGTTCAAAATTAAAAAATAATATTCGCAAATTTTATCTTTAATTAAGAATTGTCAATGCAAAATAATCTAATTTAATTGAACTTCAGTGATTTGCATTTATTTTTAGGTCATTTGTCATGTTAGTTGTGGCATTTAGGTGTGAAATAAAGTATCAAAATTTTGAAACTTATAATTTTTCGTATAAATGACGGCTATTGAACATTAAATTTAATTTTAAAAATTCATGGATAAAATTTTAAAATGATTTAACACAACATTTACCATGGTTTTGGTATTCAGCAATTCAAAGAATTCTTTAAAATTTTGGATTCAATCAATGTAATAGAAACGTCAAAACAATAAAACGAAAATATAGCACCTACATATTTTAAAGATCTTTCAATATTTAATCAATATGAGGTATACAGAATGTAATCTATGATGTTATTATATATATACACAAATTGTACATTCAAAAAATCGTTAACCCAAATTTTTTCTCACCTTAACACTTTACACTTACGTAACGTACACGGTACACATATGTGCACCTTTAAAATTAATATTTTTTTGTTTTTTGACAGTGAAAAATTTTTTTTTTTTTAAATTTTGATTTATTTTTATGTTTTGCATTATTTAATATTATGATTTAATACGGAGAAGTTCAAAATAAATGAAAAAAAAATTTGCTCATTAATCATTTTATACTCTTGTATGCATTTGACATTTCACTTTTTCAAAAAAAATTAAAAAAAAAAAACAAAATGGAAATGAAACAAAAACTGTAAAAACAAAAGAAAATAAAATGAAAATGAAATAATAATATGAAATTCAGAATGAAACAATAAAAACGAAAATAGAAAAATTCATTCGTCTGGAATTCATTTTTGTAAAATTGTAACGGAAGATAAGGAAAAGCGGGAAACATTGTGTTTTTTTTTTTCTTATTTCTAAATTTTTTTTTTTGATACCCGCAACATGACACATAACAAGAGACAAATGTTTTCATTTTATTTCCTTATATATATATTTGCGAGAATTTTTTATGATTTTGTTATTGTAACTTCACACTTAACATAATTTATTCCATTGCGATTTACTCACCCCTTCCATTAAGCATAGATTTTTTTTTTTTCCAAAGTTAAATGTTATTTTTTTCTTTTGATTGAAGGTGTTGTTGCTTATGATTTTGCTCTTTTTAAATAAATAGGATACTGATTTTTTTTTGTTGTATTGAATAAATATATAATTTTGTATTTATTATAATTGTATGTATGTATATTTGTATAGATATAATCAATTTTGTTCCATAATTTAATATGTCATTCCGTTTTTGATCCTTAAAAAAAAAGGAAAAATCCAAAAAAAAAAAAAACAAAAGTCATTAAAAAATCATCCTTCTTTAATAATTTTTGTTTTTATAGACTTAATTTTTTTTTTTAAAGTTATGGTTTTCTATAATCTTGTTATGAACATGTGGATATAAAATAAAGATATCTACGTAAAAGCAGATTGTATATAGTGTTAAAGACAGAGTAGGGATTAATTTTTGTAAAAATTTAATTAAAAGTAAAAAGTTAAATAGATAAACGGTATAGTTTATTAGCTGAGTGACACAGTGGTTAAAATAAAAGTATTAGTAAGTCAAATTTTGTATATGTTCTTAAGATCTAATTTAAAAGATAAAAATTTTTTTTTTTTTGCTTTCTTACCCCCTTTGTAGAGCATAGGGCTTCCACATAGCTTCTCTATCTTACTCTATTGTTGGCCATCTGCTTTATTTGCACCCAAGTTTTCACGCTATCTAATATTTCTTTTTCTACCGTTCTGCGCTATGTTATACGGGGTCTTCCGACTTTCCGTTTTTCTTGAGGGTTCCACGCTAGCGCTTTTCGGGCAATTGTTTGACCAGGTCTTCATATTATATAACCAATCCATCGTCATTTTCGTTTTTTTTCCTGCACCATCACAGGTTGCTCTTTTTTTATTTGCCATAGTTGTTCAGTACTGATTCTCCTAGGCCAGAATATTTTACAGATCGATCTTAAGCATTTGTTCAGAAATACCTGGATCTTATTAATATTTTTTTGATTTGTGTACTAGAGTGATTGCTGTTAAAATCAATCGTAATTAAGTTCAAAAGCCTTTAATTTCAGATGTAAGCCCTTAACAATTTAAACCAGTTTTGTACGCTGAACGGTGGTAGTTTAAAATATTCTACAGTGAGTAACTTATAGACCAGTTTTCTATTCTATGAGTTTTCAACTAAAAGTAAACTAGTTTTAAAAAAGTAATTGTTATACTATCCTAACAACTTGATTAGTTTTGACACAAAACAACTTCAAATTTAGGTTTTTGTCTCCAATTTTAAGTGTTTGTATTTTAACTTGTTGCATTACAAGTTTTCTCATAAATGTTTATTAAAATGAATATGACAATCGATTTCTGTCAAAACTTTCTGTTCGCAACATCGAATGTTAAGTTTTTAGAATAGAATTTTGTATACAAGAATTAAACTAGTTTTTCAAGTAGTTATACAATGTATAAGGAAAGAATAATTATAAACTTTTATATTAATTTGCCTGTGTCTATGGGTTTATTTGTTTCAGTCTGTCACTTAATTTTTTCAGTCTGTCACTTAAAATAGTTAATTTTAAAATATAGTATAAATTCATGAGGCACTATAATTCCCCTCGCACCACTCCTGTGATTTTTATTTTTTTCAAGCGAAAAAACTCCAGTTAAATTATTATTTAAGAAACACAGTCATTCTATAGTTGCTAACCATTGAATGTTACAACTATATATTGTTTTTTTTTCTCCGTTCATAAACTTTATTTTTTATCCTTTTTTTTTTCAGAGGTTTTCCCAGAAAATTGAATCTTTTTAGTATTTTTTTTTTATTCCACTTTTGGTTTTTGTTTTTTAAATTTTCCTTGTAAAAAAAGAAATATCTTTTGGAATTTTCCTTTTCATTTGAAAATAGTCTGGTTATTTTAGTCAAAATGAGGAAGAGTGTAGTAGAGTAGACTGTGTCAACTCTGGGATACCCGTATGACCGTAACATATACATTATATCATCCGGTTAATTACTTTTGGCTTTATTAAGTGTAGTGGAATACTCATATAAAATAAAGAGTTGTATGGCAGCTACTCGAACCCTCTGTTGTAGACCAACCAAATTTTGCAGTAACTTTGGCCATTATACTAAACTACTTTTGGCAAAATTTCAGACACGCAGCTTCCATAGGTATAGAGTAATGCTCATATAAAATTAGAAGTTGTATGGCAGGTACTCGAACCCGTGGACCAAAATGGCTGAATTTCAAAATCGATTCCGTTTTTTGCATAAAAACGAATTTGTGAAAATTTCATAATCCTAGCTCCTTTACTTTTTGAGTTATCGTGATGACGGACGGACGGACATACATGGCTAAATCGATTTATTTTTCGATTCTGATCCGATCCATACACTTGAGGGTATATCTACCCCCCCTCCTTCTCTGCGTTACAAACGTAATGGCAAATTTATTATACCCTTGGACTATATAGTCATACGGGTATAAAAAAAACAAAAAAATAACAAAAAAATAACATAAAATATTATCTTCTATAATAATAATCGCATCAGTGCTAAAAAAATTTTCAAGGATTTCGAAAAAACAAAATGAAATGTTACCGTTATTAGAGAGAGTGAGAGAAACAAAAAAATAAAATGATAATGAATTATATAAACATGGTGATAAATGTATATCAAAGTGACCAGCTAACTTAGGCATAGAAAATGGGACATTATAAATGGGTTTTTGATAAGGTTTTTGTGTGAAATGTTTAATGTTTAATGAAGTGAGACGACATTGACAATGAAGTTGATTAATAATAAATATTTAAAATACATAAGAATAAATGTAAATAATTGATTGGTAAATAAAAAAAAAATAGAAACAGTTTTATATAAGTATATTTACTTTTTTATATATATAAATATATAAATTGATTTATTGCTTGAATTTCATTGAAGATGTAGTTTATATTACTTACAATTTCTTATCATTGGAAAATTTTAAGGAATGGGTGCATTAGAAAAGATTGTAATAATATTAAAAAATAAAGTTTGAAACTTTTGTTATCAACCTTTTTTTAATTTTAACACAAAATTTGGCAAAATTCGACTCACTTCTTTAAATAAAGGCTGAATATTAAAATGAAGAATTGATTTTTTAAAAATGAAAAAGTTATTTTTTAATTTGCATTGAACTGAATACATTAAATTAAAAATACATATTTTTACCACAATTATATAATTTTTAATTTAATTGCACAAAAAATTTTGCTATTTTTTTTTTTTTTTTGAATAAAAAAGTTGCAGCAAAAGTTTTTTCAAAATTTTTTGTTTCTTTTGAACGAAATAATTAAATTAAAATCAGACATAAGAGGGTGATAAATAAAAAAACCCAAAATATAAGAGAATTTTAATTAAGATAGATATTTTGCTGATTTAAAAAATTATAGTTGGTAATTTGTTAAATTAATATTTATTTGATATTTTTAAGTTGAAATAATGAAATGAAAAATAGCAATCTTTTAAGTATTCAATGATCATGTAATTGGGAAACTTTTACATGGGTTCATATATTTGTTTTAATTTGAAGAAATTTAATAAATAAGCAACGCCTCCATCCAGGGTATTTTCAATTCTCTTAGAACTGTTTGAAATATTAGAGAATGAATTCTTTTTTACATATATCATGTAGGTATTGACACTTTTTCTATGGAATTGAAATTAGTAATGTTATTTATTTTAACACTTGGAGAGCGGGCATTGCATCAAATGCGTAACACTAGTAAGGTATCATTTCTACAACGATCGGAAATTCATAGAATGATTCAAAATTGATCATAGAAACTTATTTATTGCGAAATCTGCTAAAATTTTGAAAATATAAAAATATGAAATATGTTTTTATTGAATATGTTCCTCCCCCCGATATGCAATTATATAATTTGTAATATTTCCAAGCCTGCATATCTATTTACATTTGCATACGTTGCAAATGTTGCATATGTTGCATTAGTTGCAAAATTTTAACTCACCTTGTCATGGTTAAGCCATTTGCTAAATAACTGCGCCACTGAAATCCTTTATTGAAATATTATATAAAATCCCTGATTTATTGCATATTTTTAGGAGGATTATAAATTTTATTTTTTTAAATAATTGCCATTACTCGTATTTTGCTTATTTTGAATTTACAATTTTTAATAAAATTTTATAATCAAATCTAATAACTATGATTAATTAAAACCTAATAAATTAATAAACTCGTTTAATATAACAGTCTATAATTAACTATTCAAAACCTTCCCCCTTAATAAAGTTTCTATTAATAAGATCTACGAGTATTAATATTTTAAAATGTGGCCATGGTTTTTAAATAATACTATAATTAAATTTGTTTGATTATTTTTTTTTTATTTTAATATTATATTATTACGTAATTTTAATCAAATAAAAATATAAAGCCTACTTAACATTTTTTTTTTTTGCAAAAATAAACATTGGTCTAATGCACTCCATAATACTTTTCTAAATTTTCCTTTAAAAGTCTTTTTCAAAAATACTTTATTTTTGTTGCAACAGAATTTAATTTAAAAAAAAAAAAAAACAAAAAAAAAAAATATTAAAATTAAAAATGAAAGCAAATTATACTTGGCAAAGTTTTTATTTTTATCATTTACTATAAATAATAATAATTTAAAAGTAAGAACAACAACAACAACAACATGAAACTAAAAAAAAATAAGCACCCTTGACCTAAACCATGGTTTTTGTTTTTGGTTGATTATCCTAGAAAAAATCCTTGTAATATTTTTTTAAAGAATACAAAAAAAAAAAATAAACAGTTATTTTTTTAAGTAAAGAGAAAACAGACAGAAAATCTATTCATTTTAAGGTTTTTTATAGAGTGAAGAGAAAAAAAGAGAGCATTAATAGAGAGGGAGGTTGATTTAATTTTAAGTTTTATAATTTTTTTTTTTTTATCTTAAGATAAAAAATTGCAAAACAACGTCAAGCAGACAGCGAACATAAACGAGCTGTCATTAATGAAAATTATATTATTTATTCATTTCATATTTATATATATACATATATATATATATATTATATATATATTTTTTAATATTCCTTAATATTTCTTAAAATTCGATTTATTAATAAACGCTTCCTAACTATTATCCTTCATTATATGTAGATATGTACATATAGAAAATGATTTCCCTTTTTAATAGATAACTTTTTTTGTTGTTTTTGTTTTTTATTTTTTATCCGTGGCTTGAATAAATTATGAACAGTTTTTTTTTGGATAGTCAGTATAGTCTTATAGAAATATCTATAGAAGTATCTATAAAAAAAGATTATGCTCGGGTTGCTCCCTAATTTTTCTAATATTTAAACATAAGGTTTCTAGTTGAAAATTTTGATAAAGGATAACAATGGAGATGGTGTCTTATGTAATTATTTATGGTACGTTTAATAAAAACAAAGTGCGGGAAATTTTCATTAAATTCTTGAAGAATTATTTTATTATTTATTATTTTGTAGACAGGGGCGTATAGTTTAATATCTAAATAAGTTAGGTATTTTATAATTTTGTGAATTCATGTCAAATAGAGTTGAAGAACTTGGAGATTCAAAAAACCCAGATAATTTTCAAATTAAATTTGTTCCTTTTTATTCAATCAGCCTCGTTAGTTGGGACTTAGTAGTCAGATCAACACTGATTTTAAAGTAAAACCTTAATACGGCAATTAAAATTGCACACAGTTTAAATTTCAAGGACGAGACCAAATAGTGGTTCCTAAAAAGATATAAGCCACTTTTATACCCCTAGGGGGGTATATAGCTATTACTATAGTTTTACTATAGGTCTAAATTTGCTATTACGTTTGTGATGCCGAGAAGGGGGTGGGGTATAAAGATTTTATATTTATGATAAATAAAGAATACAAAAAAAAAAAATAAACAGATATTTTTTTAAGTAAAGAGAAAACAGACAGAAAATTGATCGGTTCAGAATTAAAAAATAAATCGATATAACTAAAATCATTTTAGTTCAATTTTTGGTTACAAAGATACGGGGGCTTTTTAAAAGCGGGGGCGATCAATTTAATACGAAAAAGATCAATTTGATTTCAAAATATCACGTTTTATATAATGAAAGACTAATTCTATTTAAAAAAAAGACCAAATTTTTGTAAAATTAGTATATAATATGTAGAGTTATAGGGCATTAGGTTGCGGTTGGGTTCTGTTTATGGACTTCTCACGGTCTAAAAGTTTTAATGTTAATAATTTTAAATAATTCTAGGATTAAATTACGTGTTACTATTAGCAGCGTTACTGTATTTCATTTGCCTGTATTCTCATTTGCCTTTATACATATACATATGAACATATGTTTAAATAAATATTCTGTAAAAGTGGTATAACCCTGTACTTTAGCAAAATACACGCAAATTAATTACAGGCAAGTTAAAGTCAAATGATCAAGAAATACAGGCATATGACACTATCCCTTAAATTAAATGTCATGAAATTCTATACTTAAACTATAGATACATCTCTGTTGAACATTTTTTGAAACTAGTGGATACCTATAGGTATAATTCTATAATATTCTATTTATTCAAGAAAAGAAAAAAAATAAAATAAAAGTGTTTTAAAGTCGTTATAATTTTATCGTTCTGAAAAAAAAATAAAATATTTTTAAAAGATGTCATGTCATTCATTTTACAAGTAAATGGGGAAAAATTATTTAAAGAAATTTAAAATAAATTTATTTTATTAAGATTATAAAGCAGGAAGAAAATTGAATTAATTAAGGACTATTAAAATTTTTATACTTGTTGTTGTTTACATATTTTTCTTAACTCATTTTTAGATTTTTTTTTTTTGTAGGAATCTGAGGATATACCGTTATACGAACATCACTTAAAAGATCAGGGTCATTATTATTTACATTAAGATTATAACCATTCGTTATTAATTTAAATTTTATGTAATGTAAATATACAGATAAACAACTAGAGAACCATTTTGAAATATAATATTAGATATAAAAGTAATTTGTAGAAATTTTATCTAAATTTATTTTAGTAGTGGAATTTTTTGTGATTTTAATTTTTTCAAATATTTTAAGTTGAAAATAAAAAGTAGAAGATTGAAAAAAAAGATAGTTTAATTAAAATAGTGTTACAGTAATTGATACGGAAATTGTGACTTTTTAATTACTAGAACGTGACTCTTTTTATAATTAAAGTTAAACATAATTGATGGCATTCTATATACCCTACATCTAAAGTAGGTGTATTAGTATGAGTATGGATTTGTTACAGTGTTTGTAACCTACGAAAGGAAGCACTGTAGATATTAAAAGTTTATAGGGATAATTTGGATCAGTGTCACCTCCTGAGTCGATTTACCGATGTTTGTTCGTCCGTTCGTGCGTCTGATAACTAAAAAATTTGTTGATTTTTATTGGATGAAAGTTATATTGTTAGTAAGGATTTAAAGAGTATAATCCTGAAAATCCAAATGTGACATCTTAATCTACATAATCCAATAATGACAAAAGAAAGACAGAGACTGCTAATGGCCGAAATTGGAAAATGGGTTTGGGATTCTGCAGGCTTCCGATCGACTTAAGACCAAATGGGAATATCTCCGAATCCAAAAAGAATCTTAAAATTTTATATTATGGTCAAGTTTTCTTAATGTTCCTTGAGTTTGATATGAATTTGATTGATGGTTCGTATTACTGTCACGCACCTCCCAAAACCAAAGAAACATTTATGTTCTAGATTACACATATGTGCTATAAACATTTTTGCGTTTTTATTTTACATTAAAATCCTATCTGGAATAACTTTTATAAATTTTAAATTTAAATTAAATTTTTCAAGTCTAGAGTTTTATTAAGTCGACTGTATCGATTTCCTGTGGTTTCCTTAAATGTTGAATTATAAATTTGTATGAAATCATAATAAATGAAATTTTATTCCCTGAATTAAACTTTCTGATATAAACCGATGACATTATGAATAAATACATTTACCAGAATCTTAATTAATGAGATTTTCTAATAAATTGAAGTTTACTTTTATTGATCCTTTTAAAAGAATAACAAAATGAAATTAAATCAGATTTTTTAAAGATTTTCTAAAGTAATAATAACCAATTACTTTGTAACACTATTCACATGATGCTAATGTCTCTTTATTAGTTAACCTTCACGTGGCTTAAAACTGTACTAAATTTTTAACTCTTATTTTAAATACTCTTTTTTTATACTTTAATTAATACCATTTTGAGAGTTCAAATATATTTACTAGCTTCTTTATTCAATTAGT
The DNA here is from genome assembly GCA_963082915.1 of Dolichopus griseipennis. Taxonomy (NCBI): domain Eukaryota; kingdom Metazoa; phylum Arthropoda; class Insecta; order Diptera; family Dolichopodidae; genus Dolichopus; species Dolichopus griseipennis. The sequence continues at coordinate 15,409,199 of OY720443.1, read as the reverse complement.
ATTTTATTAATAGTTAAACTGGTTTTAAAAAATGATATTCATACTAAACAACTAGTTAAAGTTTGACAGCAAATAATATAAAACTTAATTTTATGCCTCCATTTTTAATTGTTTAAAATAGATAATCTGAGTACCTATCATTAGTCACTCGTGTAAATGTGTTTCAAGCTTTAGAATTAAATTCTATTTTTTAGAAAAAAACAAAAAAGTTAAATTAAAACAAAGATCTAACAAAAGAACTAAACTTAAAAGTGTGTCTAAATAACAATTCTACATATTTTATTTTGCACCATTAAAATCAATTCATTATTAAATGTTAAATCTGTTAAAATATTTTAATTATTTTCAAGTGCATAGAATGCACTCTTGGGAAAAATTTATTTCAATTTTTCTAAATTAATTATAATTATAATTCCTTAAGACAATATATCTTTAATATTTTTAAAATAAAACCAAATGTAACATATATATAATGAAATAAAATTTCATATATATGTCTAATGATGTCCATTTTATCATCATTATATAATTAACAAATTATCAACCAATTGTTTTGGCATGATAAGTGTACCTTAATTTTTGAACAAAGTAATCCCTTATCTATAACTTTTTATAGGTTTGTTGTCTTAAGTTTTTCTAACTCATTAAATTTGTCAAATTCAATTGAAATTCAACAAATTATACTTATTATATCAAGATCAAATTACAGGATTTTGATATCAAATTATCAAATTTCATTTTTACTTATTCAATTTTATTTTTGTATAGAAATCATGGATCTTTACTTTTTATAGACTTCCATTAATTGGATTGACAAAATGTCGATTTTGAATTTTTCCCCTCAAAAATTTCGTTTTTACTAAAATGTTGAGTTTCCAAAATATTGACTGAAAAAATGTCACTCTTATTAAAAAAATAATAAATTTTTACAGTTAAAATACATATTTTTGTAAAATAAGTCGAGATTCTGAATTTAAATGGATCTTATAGTTGGTTACATATAGTCAGGATTTTAAGGGTTTCGTATAATACGTGTATAAATGAATTAGGATGGATTTTAGTGTTGATTTCGGAAGCTGGGATTCCAATAATCTGCTTAACAGGGACTTTACGATGTCAGCCACCACTATTATAAGATGGTTTTTTATTGAAACATGTACGAAAGTATAATTCGGAGACATTAAAGAGTTGGTTTCAATATCAGATTTTCAATATTTTATTTATACGAAAATTCTTTACTTTTAGAAATTCGACCATTTCTGTAAGTCGGCATTTTGTGCAAGTCGACATTTTAAAAATCTACATTGACAGTTGACCAAAAACAATTTTAGAATCGATATATCATGAATAGTTAAATTGTCCAAATCGACATATTTGGCTTCCACATATAATAGGGGGGAAGTGCGGTTTTGGGAGGTGCGTGACAGTAATACGATACACCAGTCCAAGTCGAGATTTGAATAATCTATATTATTTTTTTTTTGTCGACATTTTAGAATCGAAATTTCAAGAATCACTATATTGTGGAATTCGACATATTTGACGGACACATGTTTAATCGACATTTTTTGAATCGGCATTTTCAAAATCGACATTACTTAGCAGACCCTAGAAATTAATGTATGTATACTTATATATATGTTAGTTATGCCTGAACAGATGTGTGTGAATTCAATTCCTATAATACTTAAGTAATTATCATTATTCAAATATCTACTTATAAAAAAAGTACCTATTATTTAAGAATCGAAAGTTTTTCTAATAATTTCAAAATGATTATTCTATTGTTATTAATTGATATAAATTTAATTGATATTGATTTTTAATTGATCTGGAAATTTGTTTTCTTGTGTGTCATCGTCATATTTTCAAGAGATTTACCACTTTAAAATATCTATTATTTATTTTGTTGGTATTGGTTTATTCCTTTGTCATACAATATTTTTAATGAGATACCTATACATTGTTGGATACCCATACTTGGCATTGGTAAAAAATAATTTTTCAGAATTGAGGAAATACTGAATTTATGATAAAAGAATTTGTATGTTTTTTGTTAAATTATTTTTGTACGTAAGTGACTAATGCTTCAAATAAGAATATAACTATCAGATAATATCAGGATTGAGGTTGTTATTTTTATCTATTTTAAAAAAGATTAGTTTATTGCATGCATTTGTTATATAATGCAATTGATGCAATTACTATTACACTAGAATACAAAAAAATGGGTGTGAATTTTTTTTATTATTTTCAAATAAGATTTATTTTTTTTTTTTTGTATTTAATGTTTTACAATTTAGTTTTGATTCGTTTAGAGACGTTAATTGAATTTAGTCACGATATAAATTACGTTGTAAGTTTATAAAAAATTTTGATAAACTATTGTGGAGTACCTATGTACTCTATACCTATAAATTATTTTTTGAGTCACTTGTTTGTCATTTGTGTAAATTGCTAAATTCAATGAAATTAAGGAATTATCAATACAGGGTCAGACGTGCCATAGCCAAAATTCCCATTGAAACTTATCACTATAAAAGACAAAAGATCAAAAAAAAAAAACGTGAAAACTCCAATAGGATTTCTGTTTCTTTGAAGTGAGTCAAGGGTCTAATGATAGTTAGCAAATATGTTAGTTAATGTACGGTAAAATATAATTAGGACAATTTTTAGAGAAATCCTTTGGTTACGACATTAAAATTATTCTTCTGACTGCATATGCGCGGTGCTAATGCGCGCCTGTGTAGTTCCTAACAGTATCATGTGCGAATTACGTTTATAGCGCTCTAATAGAAAGCGGCCCGAGCGCACTCTGCTATAGAGTGTCCGATACTTAAACACAGTGCACGGACTGGCCAAAATAAGGAAAATCCTTAGTGAAGTATAAAATACATATTCGAATTCATTAGTCGGTTACAAAGTTTCCAGAGCATCAATTAAAATTTTAGAAATCTTAGCTATATATGCTAGCTTGCGGCTATTCAAATCCACTGATTTAATAAATATTGTCGTTTTTAAAATATAATTAAGGATTTCTGAATTGCAATTGATAATATCAAAATTAAGCTTTCTGAATTAAAATTGACTAATCTGAATAACAATTGATAATATCTGAATTACAATTGAAGCTATCTGAATTACAATTGATATTTTTTGAATTAAATTTGACTAATATGAATTACAATTGAAACTATTTGAATTAAAACTGACTAATTCGAATTACAATTGAAGCTTTCTGAATTAAAACTGACTAATCTGAATTACAATTGACAATATCTGAATTCAAATTGACTAATCTAAATTCAAATTGACTAATCTGAATTAAAACTGACTAATCTGAATTACAATGGATAAAATCTGAAATACATTTGAAGCTGTCTGAATTACAATTGATGTTTTCTGAATTACACTTGAAAAAGATCAAAGCTTATATTATTAAATTACTAAGAAAAATGCAGCTTTATGTTCCAAAACATTTTCAGTCTTTGTTTCAGCCTTGGAAGTAAACAAAATTTCTTTGACAATTCAACAAGAATATATTACATTCATATACCATTAATGAGTTTGCTTGACAGCTAACGTTCTATTAAATTTTTTTTTTTATAGAAATTTGACATTTTATTTAATAATATGTTTTCTTGATTTTACACTCAAAGGGACTAAGTGTGTGTAATATTATTTACAACTTTATTTACTATTTTTTACCATAAGTACTTTACCTACTATTTCTATTTAAATTTGGTATTATTGTACTTACACATACACACACGTATAACGTGACATTGTACTTTACATATTTACAATTTTACATTCAAAATATTTATAGCACATAATTTTCTTTATAATATAGAAAATTTGGAATATTTACAAAAAAATATATTTTTTTTTCCTTTTTCTTTTCTTTTTTTTTTAGATTTTTTTTTTTTATAAAAAAATAATTTATGGTTTTGTAATATTCTGTGTGCTGCCATTCCCTTTTGTTTTCTTTTTCATTTTCTTATTTTTATTTTTTTTTTTTGTAGTTTTTAATGGGTAGATTTTGAACACCAACAAACTATTCTATACATAAATAAAATATACTATATATATATATATACATATACCTACTTATACTTACCTATACCAATATATTAAATTTAAAATAATAATAAAATGAAAAAAAAAAACGAAACAAAACGAAATGAAAGTGAAATATATATATATTATATATATATACTTATTATATTAATATAGAAAGAGATGGAGAGAAAATTAAAATCATGTTGTTCATTTCGATATTTGAATACACTTTTGAAAAGTAATTTATGTATTTTGCATTTTGTGGTTGAACTTTGAAATTAAAAACAAAAACAAAAAAATAAAAACAAGAAAAATAAAAATACAAGGAAATAGAAAATGAAAGAAAATTGAATGGAGAGTAATGGTAATCAGAGATAGAGCGGGAGAGAGAGGGGGGGATAATGTAAAATGAAATTTTTTATCAAAAAATTTTTTTTAACTGCAATTTAAATTTTTTTTTTTTTAATCTGATGATATTTTGAGAGAGTCAAGGATATTTTTGTAATTCAAAATAAATGTTATAATAAAAACAACAACAACAACAACAAAAACCATATTAAATTATTAAAACAAGAAAAATTGAGTTAACTTAAAATTTTTTTAAAAAACTTTTTTTTTTTGGAAAATAAGGAAGTAACGAAAGGATTTATTTTATAATTCAAATGAATTAAAATTGAATACAAGTACTTGCATATATACTCGTACAATGTAGAAAGTATGAATTTTGAATGAAAATTTGGATAATGAGAATGAAAATGCAAAAGAAAGAGAAAGAAGATAAATATGAAAATAAATTAAAAAGGATTATACAAATAAAAATTAATTGTATTAAATATAATATACATTTTTATATATATTAAATGAAACTAATTGAAAAAATAGTTTTTATTTTTTTTTCAATTCAATAAAAAAAAAATTATTAATTATTTTTATATTTATAATGGGGTTTTTATGAGTGTGTAAAATAATATTTATATTTCTTGTGGCTAACTTTGTGTGGTTTTGCTTTATTTCTTGTTTTATATTTCTCTCCTTGTTAACCTGAGTTCAGCAGTTATGTCACTTAAAAATTAATTTTTACACTTTGATAGAATAAAAAAATTAGTTTTTTAAAGGTAATATTAAATGCTGGTTATTCAGTACTGAAGAAGCTGTGAATCACTACTGAATTTTTGCGAATTGAATGAAACAACAATATAGTACAGTAACAATCTATATCGCTCTCTTTTTATACCTAATAGAGCATTACTTTATTCAATCATTAGTAATTATTATTTAATTGGAGTTAAAACTTAAATAGCACAAAAGTTGTCTGTTGTTATTAAAATAAGGCTGCGTAAGTATTTTTATATATTTTTGTTCAGTATTTAAAATAAATGGTCAGTATTTAAAATAACATGTCAGTAGGTAAAATAAATGATCAGTATGTCGCCGGCTAATATAAAAACGATCTATTTTAATTAAAATGTTGGTAATGGTCAGTATTTTAAATAAATTATCAGTAATTAAAATTAAATATCAGTATATAATAAAAAAAATTATCAGTTTTTATATTTCATTAATTAAAATATGAATTATGAAAAAAAACCCAAAAAAAAGGGTATTATACGCGAATATTTCCTCAGCAGTTTTCAGCCATACAAAAAGATATTTTTGTCCAGCCGATCAGCAATTAAATGCTTTAGAAGAGGAAATATCAAATATATTAGAAATGCGTTGGAATACATTTGACCAATGGAAAACTAAAGCATTTAAAGTTTGGATTGTAAATCTGCCAGCGGAAATAGAAGACTGGATGCATGGTTGTTGCACTTGCCCAACATATTTTAAAAAATTTATATGCGAGCATATCATAGGTTTAGCTATTAGACTGAAATATGTTAAACCTCCCCCAGCAGCTAAACAAGTTCCCATAGGGCAGAAACGTGCAAGAGGAAGGCTAAAGTTAGCAACCCGTGCTCTTTTAATTGAATAAGAATTAAAATTTAATATTTTGTTGTTTTTTTTATATATGTATGTACATATTACTTAAATAATCTTTTTTTGTGTAAGAAAAATTTTAAATTAAAAAAAAATACTACTTTGTTTTTTAATTATACTGATTAAAAAAAAATAATTTACTTACCAATAAATAAAACTATCCTGACCAAATTTACTGACCGTTGATTATCTATACTGACCAAAATATTATTTTATACTGATAATTTATTTAAAAAAATACTGACCGTTTATTTAAAAAAATACTGACCAAATATATAGAAGTCTTAAAATAATGCGTTAAAAATTTTGAATGAAAAACAAAATTACTAAATAAGTACCATCTATTTTGTTTAATTTTTAACAAATAGTAAAACTAATATTAGTTTATTACTAAAACAGAACTAAGAAAACTATACTTATATTCACTACTCAAGAAGTATTGAAAGAACTACTGGAATTCACGATTTAAAAAGTGCTGAAAAACTACTTCCATTCACCACTGAAAATGTACTGGAAAAGTGCCGAAATGAAGTAGAGTAACTTTGAATGCATTTGTGCAAAACTGATGAATTTTACTGCCATTCATATATTAAATTTAGTAGAAAAGAATAACTTCCATTCAGTACTTCTGCTTTACTTCTGGATTATCAGAACATTAGAAGACATTAGAAGTTTTTTGAAAGATTTTTATTGGAAAATTGAATGGATAATAGTTTTAAAAGTATACATTAATATTATTTACTTATATACATTATAAATAGAAAATATATGTACAATATACAATATGAAATTATTTAATTAAATGGTTGGAAAAAATGAGAGTATATAATTAAATGAATTTAAAATATAGATTTTAAAAAATGTGCAGTGCTTAAAAAAATGTTTAAAAAAATCGTTAATGTAGTAGAAAAGAGAAACATATTTGTAAATAACTTAATTGACAGTTTATACGTGCACAGGATTTCCGAAATTCAGTGTTTACTGAGATATTCATAACGAATAAAAAAAAATATGTCTTAGGAGGAGAGGTACCTTTTTACATGTTTTCGAGATAATTGCCTTCAAAATAATTTCTTTAAATTTTTAATTCACATCTGTATTTTTTCTTCTGTTATAGTTGAAGAGTTATAAGGTGTCAAATCGGAAAAATATTGGAATATTTCATTGCTGTTGTAAAATATTCGCCATTTTCCCATAAATACCCGTTATTAATATAGCTACTTTAAGTTGTTAAGCTTTAATTTGTAGGTATTATATTTTTCTTATATCTCGTATCGTTTATGAGACCTTTTGTTTTATAAAAAAAAATAATTGTCAATTAATGGAGTTTTTTTCCCAAAAAATCTGTAAAAATTTTAAAATTATCGTTTTATAATTTAATTTAATCCAGGAACCTCTTAATTTTTAATTTGTTTTTCTGTGTTTTTTGATATTGGAAAAAGCAAGTTCCATGCTAAAACCTAGGTTTCTCGGCTGGTTTTTAATTCCACTTCGAATACTTTCTATTAATCTATAAGTAATATTATTTTTTTTTTGTTTATTTTATATATTTTAGTTTTAAATATAGTTTTCATCAATTGTATCGTCTTCCTTTGCATCAAATTCAGTTTTCAAAAGTAGACGCTTGAACGCATCCATATTAAATGTCATTTTGACAGTTGAAGATTTGACATTTATAAAAATGGACTCGTATACATTACAACCACGTGCTAAAATTATTGAATTATTTTATGAAAATGGTCGTTCTGTAAGAAAGTAGTTCGCAAATTATGCTTAAAGAATGAAGTAATGTAGTAAGTGGTCACATGAGAAATATCATTTTCAGAGTAAAAATGAAAAACATTATACTTCAAAAATTAATAAAAAATTTTGCAGCTTCAATCCAAATTCTATGTGCCTTTTAATTATGTACTTTTGAAAACTCAATTTAAAAGATCGTTTTATATTATGATATGCTTATATGACTTATAGAATTGTTTTAATTACTGGTTTAAGTGTCATAATAAATATTAATTATGTCATTAATATTAGATTAAATAGAAAAATATCGTTTTAAATTCCTATTTGAAACTTATTACTTTGAATGTGAATAGCTGTATAATACGCGTATTTGAAATATAATAATTTCTATTTAAATTAAACAATGTTATTGTCATATTTTATTTCAAAAATTTTTATTTCCTAACAATTTAAAAATATTTTATTTTTTATTACATTAATGGTATTCGATATATTCGATACATATATATGTATATATATGCATTTCGATTTATTATTAAAACTATTGTGGAATATGTTGTTGAAAAATATTGAATAACACTTTAAAAAAAAAATCAAAAACCAATATCTATTCCCTATATAATTATTTTATTAAAAAAAAAATATATATACATATTTTAAATCAAAATTTGCCAATAAATATTTATTTATTTATATATATATATATATATGTATAAATTCCAATTACCAATTGTAAGGTAATTCAAAATCATTTTTTTTTATATTATTTTATAGATAAAATACACACAGGAAATACTTTTAAATGCCATTTAAAAAAAATAAAAACCAAAATAAAATAAAATTATGAAATGATTTTATAAAATAATTTGGTTGACTATATATTAAATATTTAACCTAGTTTAGTTTTTTTAATTTCATTTGTTTGGTTTTATTTCGTGTTGAATTTTAATTTATTTAATATATGTTCTAATATATCTAATAGAGTATATCTAAATTTAAAATATATATATATATAATATATATATATATTTAAAATCAAAATAATATTGTAAAAAATAGGATGTAAATTTTGGGATATTGATAAAAATATTTTGATTTAATATCTTATTTAGTTGTTATTAAAACTAATTATAATTTTTGAAATTATTTGATTTCAGTAATTAGCATAGTTTTATTTGCTAATATTTAATTGTGACAATTTATGGTACTAAATAGTGCAATTGTTAAAGAGATAAATTGTTAGTATTTTGCAGAATTGATAATTGAATGATAAAATTAATTCGAATAGTAAACATTGCAGAAAATGGATTGATAGTTATCATATATTTCACCCTAATGTGGAGCAGTTAGAGGGAATTGCTGACAAAATCATCTTGTAAAATAAAATCAAAATCATTTACCCCTACACCACCACAAAAAAAAGCGGGAAGAATTATTTTTATTTTGTTGCCGGCATCTCAACGTGCTAACTGTTCACGGTGATAGGCTAAACAGGCTGACTATATTTGTGCATGTCGGAACCGGAGAAGATATGTTCATATATTAAAACTGATCAAATGAATTCCACATACCATTTAAACATGAGATATACTTCGCCTTATAACATGTAGAAATGTTTTATATTTTCAATAGATACAATTCTATTTTTGTTCATATTGTAATAATTTTGTATTTGGGTTATAGGGTAATCTATATCTGTGAGTTATATTATTTAATTGAACTATTTGTTTACACTTTGTAATTGTTTATATTGTTATGTTTATGCATTTTTTGTTAAAGATATATTAATTATTAATTTGAACCCAATGTCGAATGGTAGCTGAGTCGAGTCGAAAACCGGATAAAAGTTTTTTTCACTATCACTGGGATTCGAACCCGGGTCTTTCGCGTGAAAGGTCGGCACTCTAACCACTGTGCCAAGCAGCTTTTTAAGAATATAAGGGCTATAGAATAACATCCGAAAGTCTGGACAAAATCAACAGAGATTATTTATTTATTGAAATTCCAATATATGCTCTAAAATAGTATGTTAATTTCTTGGATAATATTTTTTGCATATTTTTAGGAGATTTTTTTTTTTTTTTTTTAGATATCCTTTTGATCCTTTTGATTTCAGTTGTTTTACAATTTTTCTTTTTTTTAAATAATATTAAATTAAATTTGAAATAATAATTTAAAAGTTTTAATCAAATTTTAATAATTTAAATAAAAAAACAAAATTATATTTAAAGTATAAAATTTGGCTCATAGTCCTTATGCAATCCCCATATATTTCAAATATATGTTTGCCAATTTCAAATATATCTTGCATATTCAAATTCCTATCAACTATAACTATATAACTGTTTTTTTCAATGTTGATTAACCTATATTTAAGTTTAAAAAAAATTTCAGTTTTGATTTCGATTGGCTCGGTTTCATATTTTTTAATATTTCTGAATTTTATATTAATCCTACCATTAATGTTACCATTTTATTTTTTTAATTTCCTAACAGCAATTTTGAAAAAATTATTTTATTTTTTTAAATGAAAATTAGTGTGCTGGACAAATTCAGAAATTACTATTTTGTAAAATTTTATTTTCTCATATTTAAAGTATACTTTAGTTCTTTATTTAAATTTTCACTTGTTTCATGCATTATAAGTACTTTCTTACAAGAATTTGCAAATTGAATTGTGCTTTAAACATAAAAACAAAGTTTTGTGGTGCAAAAATGTCAAGTAGTTTAAAATATAACGTTTTTTTAATATTTAACTTATAGAACAACTTAAAATGCTGATACCATATAAATACATAAAATAAAAGTGTTCTTTCTTTTAAAAAATAATTTAGTTATTCATCATTAACCACTTATAAGAAAGTGAGTTAATTGGCATGGAAATTAAATTAAATTTTTGTATAATAAAACATAATTTAATAGAAAATATAAATTAAATTAAAATAAAGTAAGTATCTCGTATAATTAAAATATCTTAAGTATGAAAATAGGTGCAGGGTCATAACTACCACGGTCATAATACCCTTAGGGACTTAGGGCTCATTTATCGGGACATAAGTCCCTAAGGGAGTTAAGATTTATAGCAATGAGCCAACTCCCAAGGGCACTTATGACCCTGAAAATTTTAATTCATCATTCATCATTTAGGTCATAACTTCCTTATACAGTCCTCAGCTCAGGGTATATTAGTAATATTAAAACAAAAATTACTTTTATTTATATAAAGTCATTGACGGGTACGAATATATACAGATTTTCTTGAACTATAATATCAAAAATAATTAGCACACATTTTGGAGTAGAATTCGAAATAAGGGTATTCCCTTTTTCCAAAATTAAGAAAATAACAATAATTTTACATATAAACTACATTTTGAAATAATATTTTGGAAAAAAGGGCAATCCTAATTTTGTTACCACAATTTCGCATACGCGGATTCACAAATACTCTGGAAAAAGGGTCAACTTTAATTTTTTAAACAAATTAAATATGCTTCCTAATATAGAATCTCGCCTAGCTAAATATAATACATATTTGTTTAGATCTCAGATCGGAAGACAGATAGGAAAAGTCTTTCAAAAATCATTTCAAAATTAATTTCGATCTAAATATACGAGTATTATTGTATGTATACAATTATTTATTATAATGATTTTTTAGCTCAAAAATTAGTTAAGGGAGTTATGACTCACTTTATGGGTTATAATTTCCAAAAGGAACTTATGATTCACTCGTCAAGGGACTTATTTTCCACAAAATGAGGGAGTTATGACCCTGCACCATGAATATATAAAACAACCATAACTACAAATAAAATTGAAATTACTTTTATGTATAGTAAAGTAGAAAAAAGTGTTTTCTTATAATTTTTCCTTAAATTTTTTTTTTTTTATATATATTAATATTTATATGTATTTAAGTATATATATATACATATAATTTTATATATATATTTTATTTTTCTATAATTTTTCTATTATACGTAAACTTAAATCGAAAATAACTTTTTTTGAAGGATACGAACAAAAAATTAAAAGAAAAATAGGAAAAGAAATAAAATGTATAAAAACTATTTTTAGCATGTTATACTCTTTTTACAATTATGTTATTATTTCCTTGTTAGTTAGGTCATAAATTTTAGGAAATTTATATTAATATATATATATATATAAAAGTTTTAATTATACAGTGGTGAACACAAGAATAAAATGATTATTACAATGTTTTAGTAAAAATAAATTTTTTATAGAAAACAAAGTTTTTAAAAATTATTAATTTTGTATAAAACTTTAGATTTAGTCTTGATATTGATTTTAATACATAATGTTGGAACAAATTTTTTAAATTTAGTATACAATTATGTTATGTGACTGTGTACAACAGTCAATGAAAATGAAATATATATATACATGGTTTATTAGTTAATTATCTGATTAATGGCGTAGTGGTAAAGACGCCGCTTTTCATGTGGAAGGTCTCGGGTTCAAACCCCGGTCAGATCATATCTGATAAAAAAAAAATATCGTAAACTTGGTTAATTATATCGTAAAATAAAATAAGATTTAATAAAAATATATAAATAATTCTTGTGTAAGATTATAGATGGCACACACTGTTGCATTTGTGCATTCATCTTTCATAACCTTATACAATAGTTACAGCCGAGTAATCAACGGCTAAGTGAATATTATGATTAAAGAAACTGAAGCTTAGTTTAAAATAAACTTGGTGAATGTCCAAGGAGTATAGGGCAGTAGGAGTGGGAAAAGAATAAAAAAAAAAAAAAAATTAATTAATTAATTAGTAAATATTTATATATAACTCTACTACTTTTTTTATTTATTTTAATATTTACCAAAATGTCACTATCAACTATACGTTTTCAAATTTGAACTTCAAACCAATGGCTAATTTAGAGTAAACTGTATTTTAACCATTGAACTAAGAAATATTAACAATTTGATAAAATATAGATAAATTTGGATAAAATTGATAACTTCTTATTTTTTTAAGTAATTCATAATTAGGTTAAACACAGTTTCTTATTAAATAGAAGTTTTTATATATATACAGTATAGGCATTTTTACAAGTGGCTTCCTAATTATATATTTTTACTACTGTATCCAACTGCATATATAGATGGAAATTATTTTTAGAAAATAACCCAAAGCCAATCTTCTTTTATAGTAATTAAAGCAATGTTTCCTAATTGGGAAAAATAAAATGTACAGCTACATAAAATTGTATAGATACTTATTAGTGTAGATAAATTTTGTCTATGGGAGCTAAGCTGTGGTTCTTCTAGTTTCCAAGATATACAGACTTAAGTGAAATTTCCAAACTTTTTTTTTTTTTAGAAACTACAATCTTACTCTGCTTTTAAATCACAAATGAAAATTCTGTAAAATGCATTTAGAAAAGCTTGGCAGCATTTCTTTGAAATGCGTATTTATTAATTTTTCTATCTTCTACGGTTCAAATCAGTGGACCTTACTAATTTTCATAAATAACCTAGAAACGCATTTAAATTATGAAAACTAAAATAAAATATTGCAATTTCATTTAAGCCCCCATATCTTCGAAAATAGAAGAGGTTTAATTTAACACTTAATTAGGAAGCCCTGTATATTTAATTCAAATTAAATTTATATTTTGCATGGAAAACTACTACCAAATTCTATCAAATTCTTTGTATACTCTTAAGACGCAAACAGCATTTATTTTCAGGGGTCTGTTCAATATCTAAAAAGCTTATGTATGATACAGACTACGGTGATATAAAATATGCATGCCTTTTATATTTAACTCTGACAGTGCCTGCCCTGATAATATTTAATACTTTAACATCATTTCACATTAATTGAGTATGAGAGAATAATTAATTATATTATTGACCTTACCAATTTTCAGTTTTTAATCCATGAGTGGGTACGAAATTCGTATGAATTAACTTTTATAAAATGAACTCTAATATTATTTTATTCTATTCCATTGTTTTTATTACTTCCTTCTGACTTCTTCTATGTTTTCGAATTGATTTCGAAATCAAGATTAGCGTCATATTAAAAAACTATGATGTCATTCGAAATTATTCGGTTCTCGCAAGTTTTAGTTAAAATATTATAAGTATAAACTTTATATACTTACTTCTGTTTCTTCAAAATTTTATTGATTTTCTTATGAAAATATGAAAATTCAAATATTATCTTAGGGCTGGAAATTGCAAATTCAAAAAGTTTCTTAGGGTTGTATTTTTTTAAAAATATTGATAATAATATAATTTTTTATGACATTAAAATAATAAAAATTATTTAAATTGTATACAATTATTATAAAAATAATTTTTAATAAAACTATGCTTATATGGATCCACATTTAGATAAGCATAATATTTACTCAAAAATATACAAATTTTCTTGATATCATATTATAAACCCCAATTTAATTTTAGAATGTCAAAAATCCATTTAATTATAAATTTATTTAATATGTTCTTATTTGTTTTATTAAATTGTTCTAATATTAAATTTTGGATATAAAATATTTTTCGAAACTGTTCTCATTTGCTGGCCTTAAAAAAAAGTCTCCATTTTTTAAATTAGAAAATCAAGAATAGTCAAGAGCACAATATTATGTAGGGTATACCGGAAATGACCTCAAAAATCAGTCACGTTCTATTTTTTTTCAAAAATTAATGTCATCATTTACTAACATATATATTATGTATATGAAAATCACTTATTTATTTTGTCTCAATTTTCTTTTTCTTTTTATACATTATGTATAGATTTTCTATATAAATATATATATAAATATAATATGTATACAAATTTATAGATACATATTGCTTTTCCAACCCTAATATATAGACATTAGTTTTTCATATAAATGCATTTGGAAATTTGAAAAAAGAAAAGCCAAAGCGATCTGAAACAAAATGACCAATTTTGTAGACACAAAAAAAAAATAGAATAAAAAGAGATAAAAAATCAATTAAGTAGATGAAAAAACACAAGTTAAAATTAAAATTGATTAACGATAGAAAGAAGACTAACAAATTAAAAAAGAAGACATTTGAAAATGGAAAATTAATAACATTGAAAAAGAAATAAAAGATAAATTCAAAAAAACTTGAACTCCAATTTTTATCGTTTTGAAAAATCATTGACATTAAATATCAGGTAACTACTTTTAAATTTTTTATGATTTAGTTCTTTCACCATATTCCACCTCCACTTTTATGAAATACTATTATTTTTCACTTTAAAACTTAGATGGCCTTTAAATTAAAAAAGAATTGACAAATTTTTTTGACTGTTATTTTATTTGAAATGGTCCCAAAAATGGAGTTTAATATTATTTATTCAATGATTATCGAATTGCTAGTAGTTTAAATCTAAATAACAAGGTAGTTAAGGTTGAAGTTAAAAACATTCAATATAACCCTTAAATATTTTTTAGCTTTGTTCAAATTTAATCCAAATTGTAATTGTAAAATAAGCTGTTAAAAAGCGTGTTGTCCAGTTTTCTGCACTTTAAATTTATTACTGACATTTTCTACCTGAAATTGCTTAATCTCAACTTCTTAATTGCAAATTGCTATCAGGAGCTGTTCGTTACAATAATTTATTTCTTTATTTAGGTAGATATATTACATATTCCGAGTTCCGCATTCAGACTTGGTTATACCTAATTTTACTTAACCGTCATCTACTATTTCCATAAAACAGGTTAAATAATAATTCTAGTAAATTTTTTCAAATGTACCTTTCATTTTCTCTGGGGTTTGTGCACTCATCTAATGTCCGCTGAAGTAATAACAGTAAAAAATATGACAAAAGATGGATGCCATCGAGGCTCATCCTTAATTCCATGTATTTATTTTTTTGAATATTACGTATTACACTGAGTTTCGCGAAATTGGCAAAGCCCTTGGCTGCCAGGGCCATTATGGACTGATTCTAATTTATCTTATAATTTTTACATCTTTTTTAAATTTGTATCTGAAAACTTGTTGTTCATGTTGTTATATATCTAGAATTTATTGTATATTTATATTTACATTATGTAATGTTATGTTATGTTTTTTTTTCTTTTCAATTTTCAATATAACTTTTTAGAATTTGTTTTTCCTCCCTTTTTTCCATTATTTAAATTGTATTCCAAATATTACAGTCGCAAGCTACCTTTTGAATTAGTTCTATTCTATTGCGGTGAGGTTGAAGAAGGTGTTGAGTGTCTAGTTTATGGTTTCTCAAAAAATTTAAAATGAAAGGACGTTCGGTAAAAATGTGTTTCACAGAGAGTGTATCCATATTTTGGACCTTGTCGATTTCGTATATTGGTTTTAGCGCTGTTAGTCAGTGTGTCTGTAAAAAGCTGTGTGCGTTATCTCAGTTAGCTTGTCTTGTGTTTTGAATAAATTGCTTTATTTGCTTTATTTTTATGTTCAAGTGTATAATGTAAAAATATTGCATATTTGCAGGGGTAGAAAACCAAAAATATATAATTTACTGTTTGATAATACTGAATACTTCTAATCTTTAGATTTGAACTATTGGCGTAAATACAATATTGATTATTTTAATATATTTTCTAAATTAAAAAAAAAAGAAATGATATCCGTCATAAAAATCATATCCATTCAATTTTATAGTTTAAAATTTTTCTTTTATTTTTATTGAAAAAGATTTAAATCTGGAATACAAAGGTATTCAGTAACATTTTGAATACCAATTAATACAAAGAAAATTGAATTGATAATCCTTTAATATTGAATGTCAAATTTTGTATATCTTTTAATTGAATTAAATTATTGTGGATTTATTGTTGTATTGTAAAGGATAACAAGGATCAGATGCACACATATGCATATATATATTCTTTTTTATAAAAATTTACTTTTTTTTTCTTTTAAATAATATTAGATTTAAATTAAAAGGTTAGATACAATGGAATATCGATTGAAAAAATGAAGGTAACAATGCTTGTTAACTTCATAAAACTGTTAAAATATTTTTATATACATATACATATACATATTTATATTTTTTTTATTTTTTAAGTTCAAATGGTTGAATTTTTAGGTTTTTTTTTTTACTGAAAGTGAATTTCTGAATAAAATAAGTTAACTATGAGCAATTAATTTTTTTTTTTTTATAAATCTGGCAATTCCGTTTTTCTTACATAGTATATATATATATAAATAAAATCTTATACTTATGTCATGGATTACGTATGACTTAAGACTTAAGAGTTATAATCGCGTGACCTATAATTGCATTTTTATATTTTTATTTTACTCCTTTTTTTTTTTACTTTTTAGTGTTTCCGTTCTAGTTTTAAAAAAAAATTTGTTTTTGTTTTTATATCATTTTTCTTTTCCATTAGTTCCTGTTTTATTCGTTATAAGTTGTTATTTATATTGTTCATTTACGTGATTTGTTTTAACTTAAAGTTAACAAATAATTTTTATACGTTTATTTTTTTATAAATTTTTTTTTTTTTTTGTATTTATTTTTTATTGTTTTTTAAAAAAAAAGTTTTTTTAGGGTGAAAATTATTAAAATAAATTTTCCACGCAATTTAAAGTTTTAAATCACAGCCAAAGTAAAGAAAATTAAAAATTGAGGTATACGTTAAGTTTTATGTCTACCAAGTTTGAAATTTTATGAAAATAAGAAAATTCAAAAGTGAATGTGCCTTTTTAAATTCAAAATTTTAAAAAAGTTTTCGAATTTAATGTCGTATAATAATTTGTTTTTCTATTTGAAAGTTGTCATAAGGGGTTTTGAGATTTACTAACCATATATTACATATTTTGTATATAACTTTTAAAAGGATTTTACTTTAAAAAATTATGAATTGAACAATAGGTTTTATAAAAATTCTTATGAAAATATTTTTTTAAAAATAAAAATAAAAAGTAAGTGTTGTCGCTAAAAATATTAATATAGAATTGTAAAAATCTATTTAAAATGTTGTTTTATCTTATTCTTTTAAAATCGTATAATACGTAACGCTTCTACTCAACAAATTTTTTACCTTATTTTTATTTCTACACATTATTGCAATAAAATAAAAAAATTACATACTTTTAGGATTACCAATGTACAGTTTTAAAAAATTTATGATAAATCAATAATTTTTAAAGTACATAATTTCAGTTCTTATGCATCCCATTCTTTCAACAAACTTTTCAAAATGGTCTTTCAACTTGTCCATACACGATTCAATTCGCAAGTACGCCTACCAAGTTGAAAACCCGGTTCATCGTGTATGGGAAGCATTACATACAATTCTGGGTTTATGGTTTTAAATGTAAGAATTAATGTAAGAAATATTATAATATCGATTTTTGAACCGTGTGTTTGCTAGATGGTAGTTATTTCTATTTAAAAATTGTTTTAAAAACTTCTAGAAAATTTAAAAATTAAAAACTTTTACCATTTTTTGAATTTTATATACAGGGTGTACCCAAGTACCTGCACTGAACTTAGTGATTTGGTGCATTAAAATAAACAACAATTGTATTGTAGGGAGCAGGTCTATTCTAAACCGTTATCAAGGAATGAGTCTTTAACAATTCTTTTTTTTTAACAAAACTTTTGAATAGCTTGCTAATTTAATAATAATTGCATTTTGTAGAGTAGTTTTTTAGTTTAATTTTTTGAATACTAATAATTTCCAAATATCCAAAAATTATACAATCTTATGAAGGTTCAAAATGATTTAAAATAAAATAATAATGTTTCAAACTTAATTATTATTTTGAAGTACCCTGTATTGAACGTAATTTTTACAGCATATATCGAAACAACCTTTCAAGCTTTATAATAAGTAATTAAAAACCTTTTCTCTATACATTTGACATTTCTTAAGATATGAAAAATAAAAAGTGGAAAAAAATTTGACATTAATTCGCCACTTAAAAAACTATCTGTCATTATTTGTCAAATCATATGTCATTATATATATTCAAAAATAAAATTACATACTTACGTAGATCTTAAAATATTTAAATAATTTTCTAGTAATAAATTTAAAATTTCAAATGCATATGGTAACCTTAATCAATTTTATTATATTTACAGTTATTTAATAATGTACATTTTGATATTTGTTAAAGAAATATCTACAAATATATTTGTATATAAACATATTATGTATATTTCTTATTTTGCATATTTATGTATAGGTGTATACTCATTTATCTTTATATATATATATCTGCTTGTGTTTAAATATAAAAACATAGTCAAGATTTTACAAATATTTGTACAATAACTTTATAAAATAACAACAACAAAAACAACAACAAGAACAACAACAACATTAACATCAATAATAAAAACAAAAGAAAAATAAACAAAAACAAGTAAAATGATTTTACTTTATATACGTTCATACATATATATATACTATTACGAATACGAATTCGACCTTCATTAAATACCGAGCGTAGGTGGCTGGTAGTTTTTATATTTTTTTTTCTGTTTTTTTTTTTATATATATATATATTTATTTTAAGAGAACGACAATGAGGTGTATTTAGTAGTAGATATTCAACAAACATACAAACACACATTCAAACATATATTTATAATATAATATATATAGTATGTACATAATTTATGCATAATATACACATATATATTCGTATTAATATAAATCGCATGTAAATTGTTACCTATCAAGGTAAAAAATATATGCAAAAAATATATATACATATATATATACAAAAAAAAACAAAAAATAATAATAAAAATAAAAAATCAAGAAATGTCAAGCTGATGATGGTTGACGAGTAGTATATGATGACTGTTCTATTCAAAAATTCTAATGGTAATAATAACTAAACCAAGATTTGTTCGATAATAATTATTATTATTTTGCATGGCAATTATTTGTTGTTGTTTTTATTATTTTTTTTTTTTTTCTTTTTTTTTACAAACATTTGTTTTTGTTGTAATATTTTTTTTTTTTTTTTTTAATAGTTCTGTTATATTTTATGATTTTTTTATAGTGACGTTTCTGTTATATTTGTTGTTGTTATTGTCATTATTGTTATATTGGAGTAGTTGTTGTTGTTATATATTTTTTGATTTAATTGTCATTTTTTGTTTCGTTTTTTTGTCAGTATGTAAGTATATATATATATATATGTCTGAATATGTGTTTGTATGATTTTTAGTAAGTTTTTTATTTTTTATTGCATATATTGTTATTTATTTTTTCATGTGTGCTAATTATGAGGTTATAAATGTGGGAATAGCGGTAATATTCTGTAAAAAAAATGAAATAAAAAGTGTGTATTAAAAAAAATAAAAACAAAAATATAAAATAAAATGAAGGAAAAAGTAAAAAAAAAGCAGCAAACAGCAATTACAATAAAAAACGTTAGTTACATACGTATAATTTTTTTATATATACAAAGTACAATATATACAGTTATATAGTTAAAAATTAATTTGCATAATTCCTAACTGACTGGCTACTCTCTGATAAATTAAAAATTATAAAATAACAACAAGAATATTATACAAAATGTGCTATGATTTTAATTAAAATATTAAAAAAGAACCATTTTGTATTTTTGCATATTTATGACAAATTATTTTACATATTTTTTATTCAATGAATGTTATTTAAAAGCTTGTCAAAAATGTTTTTTTAATTTTGTTTTATATATGTAACGGTATATTTTAAATAAATTAATTTTTTTTACATATATATATTAAAATATTAGTGAAATTGTTTTTAAAAAAAAAATTAATTAAAAAAAAAAAAAATCTTGTTTATTTTTGCTTTATTTTATCCTGTCACTTTTAATTATTTTCCATTTTAATATTTTTTAAAATTTATAACCAATTAAGTCATAGCCACTACCAGACCAATATAAACTAAAGATTAGATATAGGTAAATGTACATATATACAATGATTAATTGTTTTGGAAAAAAAAGGAAAAAAGGAAAAACAAAAAAACAAAATAAAAATCATGCGTAATTGTGTGGTGAATGTGTATAGTTATTTGTAATGAAATTAGTTTTCTTGTAATTTATATATATATATTTTATTGACTTCATTTAACATTTTGTTAATTAAATCTGTTATAGGTACTTACTTTAAATAATTTTGACATTTTATTTTAAATATTAAATTAATTTTATTTAATTTGTTTTTTATATAGTGACATGTATGGGAATTTATTCCTAATATTTCTTAATAATATTATTAATTTAATTATAATATGAATTTTTAAGTGAATCAATAATAAATTGTCAAAAGTCACTAAGTTATGTTGAATAAATGTTAAATATTAAATGATTAAAGGGTTTTTTAGGCTAATTGAATAACTGTTTTTTTTTTTTTTTTTTTAAGCGCTAACTGTTCAACTGTTAGGCCATTAAGTCTGTCTATACCATAGGTACATGTTGGAACAGTTTGTGCTATTAGAATTCGTCTTATTGAATTATAGAAACGTCTTTGATTTTCAATATTTGCAATTGTAGTTTTTGCTTATATTGTAATCTTTTGTATTTGAATTATATGGTATTCTATATCTGCGAGTTATATTATTCAATTAAATTATTTGTTTATATTTTGCATTTGTTTGTATTGTTATATTAATGTATATTTTATTAAAGATATATAATTATTAATTATTGATTATGCCATTAATTTGAACCTAACAGCGAATGGTAGCTGAGTCGAGTCGAAAACCAGAAAACAATTATTTCATGAGATACACTACAATTGCTTAAGGGTATAAATTTTTCAAATGTGTGAGTTCTTTTAAATGTGATATCGTCTCTCTTAGGATTGATTTTAAAAAATTGGGACCACAATTATTTTGTAAAGTCTTTAAATTATCGCCAGCAGCGTCATGTAATATTATTAAAAATGCGTGTGATCACTTATGAGCTTTTTATTAAACAGATTGGATCTTACATGAAGTACACTAAAGTATTACCATATGATACAAATATTAAGAGAGAACATATGACAGTTTATAACACATTCTACATAGTTCTTATCACAAGTTTTATAGGTTATATAAGTTATAAATTTTTTAAATGCACTGTAAAGTCCCCGAAATGGGCGCTTAATAGTACACACGACAGTTAAACGATAAATGGTTATCCTAACGACTGATTACTTAAAATCAGAATTTAAAAATAAGATGCTATTATTTTAGTGAAATTAAAATTTTTCAATCTAATGTGTCTCTAGGGGACTACAAAATTTTACTCACAGTTTAATAGGATGGAACACCACACCCTTTCCCCTCATAATTCCAAATTCTAAAAGAATTGAAGTAACTAATGTGTTTGGATCTCTATATTATGTAAAAACGATAAATTTAAAGGTAGTTAAAAATAAAAAGGAAAGAAAGAGACAACCCCATTATAACTGAAAGTCGAAAGAAAAAAAAAAAAAAAAAATCAAAACCATTGAATAAATTGTTGTGTTTTTTATTCTGTTGTATATTTTTTGACATGAAAATACATACATTTTTATTTATAACAGTTGTAACTAAACTTTGGAATGCTTTTAAGTTTTTTTTTTTTTGTCTGTTTTTACATTTTTGTTTCCTTTTTCTTAATACACGACTTTGGTTTTTTTAATTTTGGATTGTTTTCACTTTTTATGTGATTTTATATTGTATTTTGAAAAAACAAATTCTGTTTAAAGATACCGTAAGGAATTCTAACTGTAAAATTTAATAAGAAAAAAATGTTAAGAAAAATGTAAAAACAAAGCAACGAAGTGTTAAATAGAAGATACAAAATATTGTAAGAATGTATTACACATTAAATAAAGGTGAAATATTTACTGGATTGAGTGGGTAGGTGAGGATATGAGTAACAAAGAATTGGATTTTCAAAGAAATTGCGAAGTAGTGATAACCTAGAAGTATGCAATATTTTCTAAGAACGTAGTATTATTAATTTTCAATGGAATTATTGAACCTTCGTTAAGTGTTAATATTATAAAACGTAGAAAATATAAAAAATAAAATAATGTATGAGTTGAACTTTTTTAAATTTATTTAATCTGAGCACGTAGACAATTGTCTTTTTTATTTACTGTTTGTCATAGTTTATTTCTTACGATTTCTGTAGATATTTTTGATTGTTGTAACTATTGACTGTTTTATGAAAGGTTTTTATTTTTTGACTGCGCTTAAGCTTTAACCAAAATCACAGTGATGAATTATTTAATTGGATTAGATATAATGTAATTATCCCCGACCCCGATTCTCTTAGTTTCCTTTCCTAAATCCCATCATGAAAAGCGAAATGTTACTTTGTATCAAAGGTCCCATACTAAAGTTTTGGTTTGAAATAGCATGTTTTTAGGGTGTTTAAATGACACATTAGCCAAAGGAACTGCGTTCAGTTTCAATGGCTTGCGATGCAAAAAACGCATACATTTATTAAATAAAATTAATTAAAACCTAACTGTCAGCACATATTGCTTTTAGGTGGTGAACCAAATGACTTGCTCTCTTGTTTATATTATGTTTTTTTTGTTTTTTTTTTTTTTTACACGCTAGTCATACTCTAGAAAAACGAATATACATAGCTAAAAAATAGATATGTAGGCTTGGCTATGGGGCTAAGGAGTTAGAAGGAAAATAGGATAGATGAGGAGATTTGGTTGGTAGGTTAGAAACGAACTTATTCAAGTTATTTTTAAAACGTTGCAAATTGTATAATGGTCTATTTGTGTCAGAAGGGAACACATTGAATGGAAGCATGTTCCATATTCTAGCAGTTCTCAGAATAAATGAGTTTCCATAACCTAGGGATTTCTACTGTGTAGAAGTGGGCACTTGAAGCCTCCCTGGTGTTGCCTTGGAATTGTTTAAAGAGAGGCATTATGTATTTATTTTGAATTTCATTCAACTGTGGAGGTTTAACTATAGTTATGTGGTGATATCACTAGTTTTTGAAATTACATTGAGACAACCAAATATTGCAAAACATTTAGCATAGTTTATGGTAAATAAACTAAAGATCAAGGACCTCCTATTGCACCAACTACTTTTCGCTAATCAAATAATTTTTTTTTGATAAGTGAATATTTTTACTAATAAAAAATTATCGTTTGTTGTCAAATCTGACTTTGGTGCAACAAACGGATGAGTGGCACAGTGGTTAGAGACCTTCCATGCGAAAAAGCTCAGTTCGAATCCCAGTGAAAAAAAAACTATTATCATTTGATCAGTTCCAATAATATGAGTATATTTCCCCCTAATCCGATATGCATATATATAATCAGTCTGTTTAGTTTATAACAGTGAACAGTTGGTACGTGGAGGTGCCAGAAAAAAAACAAAAACACTTCTCTCAAAAAAATGATTATTAAATTATTTAATTAGTGATACGTTGTTGGTGCAAAAGGTCCCAGTTCTGTTATGTTTGAAATTATTACATTTCATATCGAATATTTTATGGAGGACTTGTAGGTTTTATGGGTTTAATTTTGAGTTTTGTTTAAAAAACAAAAATTTGAGCTCAAACTCATTTTTGTGAATTCCTATCAGTGTCTCGTAAACGAGGCAGGAAAGGAATCACCACTTCAATTTTATTTGAAGCTTTATTTAAAATAATAATTTAAAGAATTTAAATACCTTTATTTTATAATACAAAAACGTTGACACAGTGACAAAAAATAAAAAAATTTTTTTTATTGGCTTTTATTAAGAAAAAATCTAATAAGTACTGAAGGATAAAACTGATTACGAGTACTTATATACATTATAATGTTTAACATATATGTTTTAAATGAAAATTCAAGGTTTTATCCTTGTATGCATAGATTTAATTATATTACATTATAACATTTTATTTATATATATATATATACATATATGTATTTTTATATGTTTATTCATTTTTTATATACGTTGTGTTCTAATGAACATCAAATAAGGGAACATGATATATTTTTTAAAATGGTACCTAATGTTTTTCACCTGTTTCTTGTTGTACACCCATTAACCTTGTATTCTTTGAGATATTTATAATGTGTTTTTGTTTTTTTTCCTTTATTTGTTTAGTGTATTGTGAATTAACTGTTTTTTTTTTGTTTTGTTTTTTTTTTTAAACCTATTATTACTCACTTGAATTAAGGTAAATGGTTACAATGACAGTGAAATGTGATGGTTGATATGAAGTTCAACGTTAATTAATTAGGATAAAATTACAAAAAAAAAATATATGAGAAAATCATTTATCATAGTTTTTGTAATATTTTTTTTACAACAATGTAAGTTTTTTGTTTTTAATTGTTAACCACTTTTTTTTTGTTTACTTTCTGAATAGTTTAGTGGAAGCTATAAAAAGCTGGAAGCAAGTTGATTTTATTGTATTTTGGTAAGAGGAACAAGTTGGTTTTACATGATTAATGAACCGTATATAAATTGGTAAATATACAGGAGTTGGATGTACTACCAAAAAAGGCCTACTGAAATCGAGTTTTATTAAAATCTGGTTTTTTAAAATCCATTTTTTTTTTTTTTTTTTTTTTTAAAACCGATTCTATAAGGGGTTAATAATCGTGATTTCGCTAAAAACTCTAACGGATATAACTAAGTTTTTTTTAAGAAAAACTGAATTTTCTAGATAACACTAAATTTTTAACAAATGATTGTATTAACGAAGAACTGTAATGGAAACTATATTTTAAAAACCTAGAAAAAAACAGGGTTTTGTTAAGTTGAATTTTGATAGACCAGTTTTCGTAACTGTTCTTTAAATATTATATTTTCTTATCGGCGAAGATAGAATTCGGAAAATTTTTTCACAAATACTGGTATATTAAAATTTTTTTAAATAAATTTAACCGTTTTTTCAAAGCCTAACCTCTATATGAACAATGGAAATGATATAATTACTCCTTCCTAAAACTTTTTAACTTTAAAATTTTTATTCAACTAACAGGTTCAAAATATTTACAGCTTCTGGGGCAGTCATATTATATTTAAGTTAAAACTTTAAAATAAAATACAGGTTTTTTAAATAATCTATTGTTGTTGGAATTGTACATTAAATAAATCTTTAATTGTATTGCAAGTTTTACCACTAAAAATAATTAGTGATTCCATTGTTCTACTAAAAGTCAAAACTAGTCGAGTTAAAGTTTTCACAACAAGAAAATCAAGTTAAATAGGTGTTCGATAAGAATATATAAAGTTGATGTAGAGTTTGAATTAAAAAAAAAACAGGCTCCGTGCCAAAACGGGTTAAGATATCGCAACCAAATTATCTAAATGAAATTTCTTCAATGTAGGGCAACACTTTTACAAATTTTCAAATTCCTTTTTTCAAACAATTTGAATACAGGAAAGCAAAGAAATTAAAAATCTTTTTTGTGCCCTTGCACTTAAACGGGTTAATGGATCGTAGCCAAATTGCTTTGATGATTTTTTGGAATAAAACAGTAATAATTGAGTGCATTTTTAATTCAATTGGTCAAACGAAAGGGAAAATTAAATAAAACTATATTGATCCCTTGTGCCGGAACGGGTTAATAGGCCAAAAGCAAATTAAACCCATTAAGCTTCTGTGATAAAGTTTGTTTAAACTTTATTCCCAATTTATTACACCTTCTTAAAAGAAAAACAAAAATATTAAAAAAAGTTTCATTGAGACCTTGTGCATAAACGGGTTAACCTAATCAAAAAAAAAATTTTGTTGCAGCTTCACTTTTATATTGCAAAATAACAATCGCACAATGGTTGTGAATGAATTACAATCTAAATTTCATTTCAACACTGTCCTCAATTTAGACATGATATTGTGACTATCCAGTACCAATCTGAATTTAACAGAACAATTTGTTAGTTTACAAATGTATGGAAAATTAGAATGAAAATTCTTAACCCTTTCAATTTTCTAAAATCAAGTAATTGTGAATGTACTATGAATGTGTAATTACTATTTTAATTTATTTAAATTGCATTAGTATTTCAATATTAATTAAATTTTCATATTTTACTTTAGATACTTTGAAAGTATTTGTAATCAATATTAATTTCTTCTACTTAGGAATATCTTTCATAAAAAAATTGTTTTGTCATAAGTAAATATGACATTGGCAGTATAATAATGATATAATAGTTTTTTATTTTAGAAAAACCTACAAAAAATAGCAATTTTGTGGTGCAAATGTTACTTTAAGGTCAACAAAGAAATTGACAAAATTACTTTTATTGAAAAAAAAAACACAAATGATTACTTATAACTAGATACTTAATTTAAGTAAATAACAAAAAAACAAACATTTTTGTAACATCTGGTCTTTATTTTTAAATTTGGTTCATATTCATTATATACATAAAATAATCAATTCTTAAGGGTATAAAGGTCACTTAAATGATTTTTATATAATATAATTTTGTTATATTCAAAAAAATTTGCCCCAAAAATGTTATACTACGGATGTACATATATATATATTGATTTTGGGGTATTTTGTGTGACCCGTAAATGTGGATATTGCAAATTGTTTTCGTGGTTTGTTTCAAAATTCTTTTTATTGTAATATTCAAGGTTTTGTTAAAATTTTTATTTATATTTAATTCTCATTTTGGTTTCTTATTTTAAAATTTTAAACTTTTGAATAATATGATTGCCCTAGAAGATTTTAATATTTTAAACCTGTTAGTTGAATAAAATTTTGACTCAATTTTTAGCACATTTTCAAAAAATTTTGTAAAAATGTGCCTATATAGCTTCACTCTGTCCGTCCGTCCGTCCGTCCGTCCGTCCGTCCGTCCGTATGTTTACAAAAACTTTTACACTGTTTGAAATAGAGAAAAGAAATTTTAACCAAGGGTAGTTTTTGCAAAAAAAATAATTTCGTAGAAGAAATTTTTTCTATAGCCCCATCTGTTACGGGGCTACAGCCCCCCAAAGTTGGAAAAAGCCCTATATTTAAATTGTTATAACAAGAGTTCTGTTACATATATTTTCAATCTGAAAACGGCAAATGATAGCTGGTTTCATAAACTTTATAAATTTTTACAAGGCAAATGTTAAGGGTTGCCATACGGTACTAAAATTTAACATTACGCAAAACTCAGTTTTCGCAAAATTTTTGGCCACACATATCTTCTGAACGGTTCAAGCTAGGGTCTTGAAATTTTGGGACAAGTTAGATACCTAGAAATTAGTAGGAGTCGGTTAACAAAATTTTTTTGTCCAGCCCCATGCTTAGGAGCTATAAGGGCTCGAAAATTGAAATTTTGCTATTTTTAAACACCTGTAACTTGAATGCCTGTCCAAATTTTTTTTTAGTGATAGACAAAATTCAAAGCTCTAAAATTATTTTTCAACATGTGTCAAAGGTTTTTCTTAATTTTGAAGGGTGACGAAGTTACAGCCCCTGAAAATTCCAAAAAAGCCCTATATTTAAATTGATATAACAAGAGTTCTGTTAGGTTTATTTTCAATCCAAAAACGGTAATAGAGAGCTGGTTTTATAAGCTTTACAAAAATATGTCGCTTAAATGTATAGGGTTGCCATACGGTACTAAAATTTACCATTATATAAAACTCAATTTTTGCAAAATTTTTGGCCCGACATATCTTCTAAACAGTTCAAGCTAGGATCTTGAAATTTTGGGAGAAGTTAGATCCTAAAAAAATAGTAGGAGTCAGTTAACAAAATTATTTTGTCAAGCCCCCTGTTTAGGAGCTATAAAGGCCCGAAAATTGAAATTATGCTATATTTAAGCACCTGTAACTTGAATACCTGTGCAATTTTTTTTTTATTAATATACAAAATTTAAAGGTCCAACATTATATTTTAACATATGTTAAAGGTTTTTCTTAAATTTAAAAGGGGTTCTTTAAATTGAAGAAAGTGTCTCTTAGTTTTACCCATTTTTGCTTAGATAATAAAATTCTAAATAAAATCCAATTTTTTGTGTAATTCAGAAATTTAATTCCTAGAACCTAAAAAACTAGAGGATGAAGGGGGGGGGGGGGAAGTTGAAGTTAGATTCTTGAAAAATTTGGCAACCTTCCCTATTGAAGGGCTATAACAACTTTTAAATAAAAAGTTTACTGTTAGCAGTAAATTTTATAAGTCAGTATTAACTATTTCCAAGTAAATATTTCCAAAGTTAAACTCAGTATGTAATACAATATAATTTTGAAAATGTGCTTTTTTAAAAACCCTTGGTTTTTTTCATCACTTGTTTAGAGTATATTTTGAGTAGTTATATAAGTTTTAAATTCATAAAAGTATATAAGTAAATAAGTAACATATAAATCGTATATAAAAGCAAGTCACCGGAGTCTGTAGTTGCACTAAGAATTTTTCTGTAATCAAATAATAAATATTTTGATAAATTTTTAATTTTTGCTCATTGTTTTACCCCATACCTCCACTAGGCAGCATAAGACTCCCACTTAAAATCTCCAATCTTCTCTATTTAATGTTTTCTCTTCTACAACCGGCTTCTATTAATCTCTTCCAGGACAGTATTCTTCCATGTCATTGTGGGTTTACTCCTTGTTCTGAAACATCATTGTGAGTTCCAACTTAGTTAAAGTCTACTTTAGGCTTTTTCTACTGTTCTCACTGTGTTCCCAATTTCCTTTAATTTTTTTCTAGTTTGCAATTGGTTCTTTATTTCCTGAGTCCCATGTAGATCTTTGTTATTCTAATTCTAATTTTGTACAATAACTCAATGATTTGTTGAATTTCAATTTGTAAGACACACTCACTCAGCGACTTTTTGAGTAGTTGAAAAAACTCAATTTTAAGAGATCGATTATAGGAATATTTTGAAAGTGATAGGAGTATGGCACAATAGGACTTGTATTTTATATAATTTGACAAACAATGGGTTGCCAAAAGATACAACTTATCAACCTTTGCTAGGCTTTGCCTTTTCTAATTAAGTAGAGTACAAAGGACATTCAACTTGAGTGACTTTCGATAAATTTAATATTAAGTACAAAAACTCAATAAAATAACTTTTAATCCTCATTTCCTAACTGATTACTAAAATTTTATATGAAACAAGTTTTTTAAATTTAAATATTTGAAAATGGCTGCGCAGTTTTTAAAAACAATTTATAACTTTTATTTAATAAGTATTTCAATATTACTATATATTAATATTATACAATACACCACATTGTACCAATGCAACAATGCATTGTACAATTCCTTTTCAATAAAAGTCAATAATTGAATAATATGACCTGAAATTAAATTTATAAAAATTACTATTTCGTCTTATAACTTACGTCACGTATGTCAATATTGAATATGTTTACCCTATATCCTTAAAAATTATTTAATCTAATTTTTGTACACATCTTGAAATAATCTTGAATGATAAACGTACTTATAACAAAAAAATATTAAGGATATTCTATTAAGTCTACCAACTCCTTTTCAATTTTTTTTTTAACATATCTTTAAGCATTAACGTAAAAACAACAACAACAACAACAACAAAATTTCAGTAGAGAACGGCATAATATAAAAGAAAAAATAATTTCTCTCTAGAGGCGTTCTATAAATTGGCAAATTGGCATTGGTTTGAGTATTTTCATTATTATTTTTTTTATTTTGGTTGTGTGTTGGTAAAAAACCAAAAAATTGGTTAATTTTTTTTTTTTTTTTATAAATATCCAGAAAATTTTTAATCTTAAGTATTTATTTATTTTTATATTTATTAGTACTGTAAGCTGAAGGTTTCTTAATATGAATTGTTATTTTCGTGAAGACTTTGTAATCTTAGATACTTTAAATTTTGATAAATTTTTAAGTTTAATTAAAAATATAAAAAGTTTTTGTAAGTTTAATTTTTCCATAAAACTTTTAAAATATTTTTATTTTTATTT
The DNA here is from genome assembly GCA_963082915.1 of Dolichopus griseipennis. Lineage (NCBI taxonomy): Eukaryota > Metazoa > Arthropoda > Insecta > Diptera > Dolichopodidae > Dolichopus > Dolichopus griseipennis. Next base: position 15,378,536 of record OY720443.1, on the reverse strand, counting down.
TTAAATATACAATCAATTTTCATTTTCCATATTGTAATTTACTGCTAGATGGAACAAGTACTACGCAACTTGTATACACTTAAAACAGTTGTTTAAAGCGTTACTAAATTACTTAAAACATTGAAACTGTATTCTTCAGAAGCAGACTTGTATATTGGCTAAGTAAAATAGTACTTAAGTACAGTTCTAAGTATATCATTACTTGACACTGATTACTTTATTAAGTATCAGTATTAGTTCGAATTGTTCAAAGTAACAGAACTTGATACAAAGTAACAGTACTTGATACTTTATCAAGCTCCAGAATTAGTTAGAATTATTCTAAGTACCATTACTGGATACTCATTACTTTATTAATTATATTAATACTGAATTGGATACTACTTACAAAATTTCTATATAAGTAAAAGAATCATGTAAAAATACTTGTAATTCCCATAATTACGCTTGAACTCATATTTTTATTTGAAATATTGAGAAATTGGATATCAAGCTCTATTTTATGCATTTAAGCGAATATTTTGAAAAATCCTTGATATATAAAGACTTAAAAATAATGGTGGGTCAAAAGTAATTACAAATTTAATTACTTTCTAGGAATTTTACAAGGATGTTTTCTTTATTCTTTGTTTAATACCTAAAGTATAAAAATCCTATTAATACTGGTACTTGATAAAGTAATGACAATTAGTATTAAGTAATTGATACTACGTAGTATTGATAACTGTACCTGGTTACTTACTTGAAATGTACTGGTATGTTTCAAAGTATTTTAATTTGCACATTGCATACTTTTAGGCGAACATTTGATGGAATCTTAAAAAGAAAGTTGAAAGCCAGTTCAAAAACTTAGAGCTTATTAAAATAAGGTACCCGCGTTAAAAATTGAAGACCTAAAATCCAACTAAAATGGTATATAAAAAAAAAACCATATAAATAATATCCGCTACACATTTGAAACTAAATAACATTTTATTAAATTTCATAATCAAAATTCAAAACCGACTTTTATTTATTAAGTATATAGGGATTCATTATTTAAAAAAAAGTTCTTTTTGTTAATTAAATTATGACACATATTTTTTTTATTTTTGCAATTAGCATATTTTGGATAATTTTTTAAAGTAAATGTAAACAAAAGTTAATGTCGATGACTTTTAACATTATTCAACTCTAATATTCGACCTTTAAAAGTTTGTGGGGATTTTTATATTAATTCCAAAATTTAACATACAACAAGGCGGAGCAAACACACATTTTGATTTAATGATAAATATAATATATATTTATATATATATATATATATATATGTATATTAAAAGATATACATATATATATATATATATTTATATTTCTATCTTTTAATATACCAAGATACTTAAGGCATTATATAAAATAAAATACAACTGTGTATATTTATGTACTTATATAAAGTGTATACTTATGTACTTAACTATAGTATATTATTTATATATATTTAATTTTCTCAAGCAAACTCACATTATTATGAGTTTATCGTCAAAAAAATACTTGTTTTTTATTTAAAAATTATTTTGCTGACTCTTCACTGCATAGCTGCGAGCTGAATTTAGAAGTTAAATTTACAAGAAATACAAAAAAATCGAATAATAATGTTGAAGTAAAAACAGTTTATTTTTTTAAAGATTCTTTAAAGGCAATTATTGAAACGACCTTAGTAAAATAAAAACAAAAAAAAGGGTGCATGACACTTTACTGGAAAGAAAAATCTCAAAAAAAAAATGCCGTGAAAAAAATCGTAATCTGAAAAACGCAAATTTTTAATCTCGAATGTTAAAAAATCTTAATCATAAATAAATAGTTAATATATAAAAAACCCAATTTGAACTGTTCTTATTTAAATATAAAATTATAAAAAAAGGGTCTAGACTTGGATACGATCAAATAATAATTATGAATGTTTTTAACAGAATATGTATCTATCTATTAGTGACGAGGCGTAAACATTTTATATTGGGAAACAAACTTTATTATACCAGCATGACTATAGGTCAAAAGGTTAAAATTGGCACTACTCTTTAGCTATATTCCCCCCCTATAACTCAAAAAATAAAGGAACCAGAAAATTTTTGAATGTTATCGTTTTCACGCTATAGTCGTCATCGTTATAGAAATTTAGCCAATTTTCTCCAAGGGTTGGAGTACCTGCCATACAACTTCGTTTTTTATTTGAGGATTACTCTATGTGAATAGTAGTTATATTTAATGGACAATGTCTGAATAAAATAAAGTTGGTGTAGTGGAAGAGGTTCGAAGGGCTGTCTTTCAACTTACATTTTCTTTCGTACATAACTGAAAGCCTAATCAGTTATGCATTTAAAATTGTGTCTAAAAGTAATTAATCGGATGATAAAATGTCGATATTACGGTCATACGGGTATGAAAGTGGACACAGTCTACTCTCCTACACTCTTCCTCGTTTTCTATATAAATTTATTTTACGAAATTACTAAAATGCATTACTTTCCTTACTTCTATGAACACCTCGCCACTGCTATCTATATTTATTATTTATTTAAGCAATTCTAAACTAGGTGCGATTTTAAAGTTAGACTAATTTTTTCCGGAATTTTTTTTTCGAGATTTAAGATTGTTCGTGATTTTATTTTTTCAGTAAATTGTCAAAGACCCCCAAAAAACAAGAGGAATATATTAAAAAAAAAAATTTTGAGTTGGTTTTTTTTAAAATTAAATTATTTGGCATTTGAAGAAATGAATGCACGAGATAAAACGAAGTTTTTTTTTAATAAAAAAAATTTAAATTATAAATTGAAAAAAAAATAAAATAAAAAATTATATTATTAAAGATGTGAATATTAAAATTTTTATATGGAGATGTTAATGTAAAAAAGGGTTAATTTAAAAGATATAAAATAAATATATAAAATTAATTTAAAATTGAAAATAAAAAAACTTTTTATTACATTTTTATTACATTTTGCATATTTTTTACCTACCTTTGATGAATGAAATATGAATATTAAAAATGGGTTAATTAAAATTGTGTTAATCAATTTCTTTTTTTTGTATTTTTAAAGTGGACGTGAGTTTTTTTAAATAAAAGATTTTTTGTAATATATTTATTTTTCATTTAAATTAAAAAGATATATTTAATATTTATTTAGGTTAAAATTTATTGATATATTTTATTATTGTAGGTATGTAAGATTATATCCTAGATATACGGTTATTAATAATTTTTAATCCTCTTATTACTTTGTTTATCCCTGGATTTGTGTTATAAATAATAAAATTGATTTAAGTCAATTAATTTTAAAATATTTTCTGAACTGTTACTAGTTGATTTCTATTTGATCTATAGGTTTGATTGGAAATTTTGATATAGTTATAAGGATTAAAAATTCTGAAAATAGATATTTCATTGATTATTTTGAAGAGATTTGATTGGATACTTCCTTATTTCCAAGAAATGATTCTATTAAAATATAATATCAAATATTCAAACATTTTTAAAATAAATAAATGGTTTATATATAGCTAGGTTTTGTAGGTTTAAAATTAAGATTATTAAATGTAAAAGTGCAAATTAATGAGGCGTTCAAGAGGGACTCATAAAATATAATTCGTAATGTTGCATCTCAATTCATTGTATATTAAGATAACCAATGTTCAATTATTAAATTTAAAGACTAGTTACTTAAACGGTTATTAGCAGAATGTTAGGAGCATTCTTAAAGATAAAGTTAATTAACGAATTTAAAATAAGTTTTAAATACAGTGTTATTAGTCCTTGAATATAGCCAGGTCTCGCTACCATACATTAGTATGGAAAATTTGCAGCTTGGTGTTTCGGGATATTTGTGAGTTTCTCTACACAAGGTTCAATCTGTCATATGCTATTCTAGCTTCTTTCAGTCGGCTATCCAAGTCTTTCTGCGCTTCGCTACTGGTTTATATAATATGGCGAAGTTAGCAGAAGATTATTGACATATTCAATTGTTTGAACAATTATTTGTAGGTGTTGGGTTAGAGCGGTATGTTTCTCATCGCTTTGGTGCTATTAATATTGAATTCTAGTCCAATATTGCTCGGAAGATTTTGTAGATGTTCTAATATACAGCTGAACTTGGGTCTGAGTCAAAGTTTTTAAGCTGTTGAGTTAGGGACCAAGTTATTCCTCAACGAATAGAGTTTATTCTTTATGTCATCTATTTGCCTTATTAATACTATAGGTGGAAGTCATCATCCTTGTTTTACTTCTAATTTTGATTGGACTGCTTGATTGACCTTTGTGAAGAAACAGCAACATGTGCAATAAAATATAGAGATTTGATGATAGTATAATTCTTAGTGGATAAGTAATTTAAAGTAAAAAAAATTCAATGTGTAAAAACACGAAAATAGATTTATCTCCTATTACTAAGTAAATTGTATTTCCACGTACAAAATTCCTGCATCTTTAGATTTTTTTATCGTAGAATTTGAACACAAGAAACACAATAGTTATACTTTTAAGTTACCCTATAAGTATAAATCCTTGAAGATTTAATTAAATCAAATATGAAACTTTGTTTTAAGATATAAAACAGATAAATGCCTACTTTTACCCCTAAAAATCAAAGATCCCATATCAAATAATCCTACGTATATATATCAGTTTATCTCAAAATAAATTTATATTTGTTTTTAAGATTTAGATTTAAAAATAAAAATTTTACGACACATTAATTATAAGAAAAAGATTTTTTTTTTATAAACATTTACGATTTTTACTCATAAGTAATATAAATACATCTATTCTTATACCTATACACCCACTCATACACCTTTATTCAATAAGTCATAACACAAATAATAATAAAATAAATAAAAAAATAAAATAAAAAAATATGATATAATTTATAGTATTGTCAAAAAAGCAATTTTAAAGATTGGTATTCCAAATATATACCAACAGCGATCCACCACAAGAAATCATGAAAATTTATAAGAATTAAAAAAACAAGTGATGAAAAAATCAAGGGCTTTAAAAAATGTATATTTTCAAAATTATATAGTGTTTCACACTAACAAAACATTTTCTTAAAAGATTCGTACCAATTTCTGATGATTTAACTTCTCCCAAGATTTCTAGTTTCTAGTTTGAGTCGTTCAGAAGATATGAAAGGCCAAAAATTTTGTAAAAATTGAGATATTTCTAACGGTAAATTTTAGTATTTTAAAATTTATAAAGTTTATAAGAGCAGCTGTTTTTACCGTTTTCAAATTGAAAATAAACCTAAAAGAACTATTGCTATAACAATTCAAATTTAGGGTGTTTTCAGCTTTATCAGGGCTGCAGCTCCGTAACGTGGGTGCGTTAACATACATAGGAAAGGGCGGGCGGACGGACAGAGTAAAACTATATGGGCATATTGTTACAGAATATTTTGAAAACGTGTTAAAAATATATCGTATTCCCTCATTTTTATGCTATAACGGTATATAATGTATATGATATAAAAAGATATTTTCCACATATTGTTTTCTCCAGGTTTTTTTTTTCAATTGAATTTTTGTTGTATGTATTGTCAATACATATGTATGAGCATTGAAAAAGGATAGCACCAAATTGATTTTGGGTGTTTTTTCATATGAAAAAAAAAATTTGATAACAAAAATATAAGAAAATGTGTTGATGCGAAAACAAGTTTTACATTTTATTCGTATATACATATGTATATATATATATATATATATATATATATATATATGTTGTGGCCACACAGACTATAAATCATTCAATGAATTTAATGAAAAAAACCCCAAAAATAAGAAAAAAACTCAAAACACCGGAAATAAAAAACAAAAATGAAAGAAAATTTTCTTCCTTACAGTGATAACTGATTCAATTTAACCAAGCTTTGGTATATATAAAATGTTATATTACTTCTGTCAATTGTGGTTCATGTAACTGTGCTTAACTATTTTATTTTTAAAATTTCTTATGAAATATTTTGACATACAAAATTTTCTATTAATATTTCGTTTTAACCTTCTTAACATAAAATTAAGATTGAATTTTACAGGATGAATCGTAAAAGTTTTAGTATAATATAATAACGTTATCATATTTAATGTCTCATATACTTTTACAATGAACGCTCTCTTTTCGCTCTATATACGCAATCGTCAGTTAAACTTAAGTTAAGTGAATGGTGAATTTTATGTCAGATACTGTCGCGTCACGTAATTCGTCGCGCTGTACATACGCATCAATCTGTCAAACTTAAGTTACCATATATAATTCCTTATAGCTACAATAAACATACGCATACATCTGTCAAAGTTAAGTTAACTGTATATTGATATAACTGTATATTATATCACAGTATTCACAATAGACACTCTCCAGAATATCGTTTTCATATTTAATATCCGACATCTATACTGAACGAGTCACTTTATACTTTATATTAGCATCTGTCATCTGTCAAGCTTAAGCTAGTGTTATTAAATTAAATGACAGTTTTTACATTAGACGTTCTGTGTACGCAGATTCAAAAGAGAGAAGAGATTTTTCTGTCAAATTAAATTTCGCTGCTCAATAAAGTATATTTAATATCGGGTATATTTCATAAATAATGACAGACGAATATTTGACAAAGTTTTCACAATAGTTTGGCAATTTTATTTTTAAAAACCTTTAATTACTCTGAATTTTGGTTGAATTGTAGGTGCTACAATTTGCCGCCTCTAAATATTTGCATTGTCAATTTTTACTAAAAAAAGGCACTGGTATCACCAATGAACGCTTTCTTTTTCTGCTAAAGACGCAGACATCTGCCGAATTTAAATAAGGCGTATATTGAATTATATGATACTATTCGCAATAGACTAATCAATTAAGCGTAGTCCTTTTTTGTGCTACAAATTTAATAAAGCGATTTACTTAAGCGCTTGAAGCAAAAAACCGTTCAATCATAAACTACTTTAAGCGATTTAATAATTTTAATGTTCATAATTCATTAAATTGAAAACTAATCTTTTAAAAATAGTTGGTACTTTGCGTAGTTTGTGTATAGCGCGCATTCCGTAAGCGTATTGAGAGGATTCATTGTATTTACGGTATCGCCGCTCTTACATTAAATATCGCAAAGTATCTATTAAATCTTTTAAATTCAATTTTTTTTTGAAAAATTTTTTCATAAAAAGGATGAAATCAAAGCATCCTAGGTATTACTGTATTAATTTTATATATATTTCTTATGAATTTCAATTCACAATGCTATTTATAAATATATATACATACCTTATAAATACATAATATATATACATTATATATGGGACACTTATTGAAAAGGATGAAAAATAAAATGAATATAAAATCATCAACGAATTGTCAGACATAAGAAAAACATAATTTTATGAAGGACATAAAAGAAACAAAAAAATGAAAAAATTGAAACAGAGTACTAGAGAAAAAAAAGCAGAACAAGGACAAGATTTAAAAAACAAAAATTAAAGAAAAAAGAAATGTTTAAATTCTTTCTCTTTTCTTCTTAGTTCTTTTATGATTGTAATACATTTTATATTTTTTTTACTTCAAATCAATATTAAGAACATTACAAAAACAATTATACGTGTAATTGATTCTTGTTTCCTTGCTTGTATCCTTAAAAAAAATCTTACAGATCGCTTTTTAGATTTTACAAAACAAAAAAAAGACAACAAAAACAATTAATAAAATAGTTAAATGCTTTTGATTAAATTTATTTCAGAGCAAATCTCTTCAATCAACATATTATAAAATTGAAAAATAAATGTAACGTGTTCTCCATTTGACTTTTTCGTATAATTCGGAATAATTCGGAATAACAGAGTATTTTAGAAACAACATGTTAGTTTAGAAACAACATAGGTCCGAAATTTTTATATTTCTGAATCAGAATCAATTAAAGTGTACTCATCTATTTTCAAATCAGTCATATTAGGTGTGTGCAAAGCTTAAATACGAGTTCAGAGCCAACATCAGAGAATATACCTCAGTCATACATACATAGAGTAAGTGAGCATCAAAACCATCAGAAAATGAACTGCCTTTCCAGTAACTCTATGAACTGCTTAAAGTCTTTGTGGTTGATAAAAGACTAAATATTGAAAACGGATAATCCAGAGTAATTTAAATAGATATTGAAATTACTTAACTTTGCATGTGTGTATGTAGGTGTGTATGTGTGTGTGTGTCTGTAAACACGATAACTCGTGTAAATTTCAACCAATTTTGGCATGAATGTTTTATTGGTCAAAGGTATGGTTAAGTTCGGAAATAAGCCAAATCGAACTTTGTGATCGGGAAGTTTCCATACAAAACCATCAAACTTTTCGAGAAACCTCGCGTGCTAACCGTCGAAATGAGCTCAAATTTAGTACATTAACTATTGGTGGGTGTCTATGAAGAGTAGCTTCCATAAATTGATTCTAGTACCATGGGGTATAGAGCTTCCAAGAGTTTAGAAAGTGTTAAGTTCTAATAATTCATCAAAATCTCAACCAATTTTAATGAAATTTGGTGTGACTGTTTGTTTTTGCCAAAAAGAAGATCGGCTTCTCAGATAGGCCAAATTGGATCAGGGAAAGGTTGGGCTCCCATATAAAATAATGAGACTTTACAATACAAACCACATTATACAAGAAGAAAAGCTTAAACAATCCATCTTGAATTTATTTCTACGTTTTTCATGTAAGATTATTGGAGCCCTAGTTCAGTATCCAAGTCTAAAACCCCTTCTGATTTTCTTCTTACTACACATGGAGTTGGACATGGTATGGCAACAACAAAATTTTGAATATAATAGGCGCATTTTAATGCGCTTGGATTGAACAAATTTGGCTTTTAAATTTTTTTTTGTTTTGGAAAAAAGGTCACAAATTTTGACATATTTGAATTGGACGTATGGATTGTAATCTATGTGATCTAGAGGAATCTTACTTTCAATATCTCAGTTTTAATAGTTATTGAATAGACGATGGTGTGATTTTTTTTTATTTATAAAAAAGAAACATGGTTCATGGTATGACAATTAACTCCAATCCCAAATAACCCCAAATAACCCCCCAAATAACCCCAAATAAATAAGACAATTAACTAAATCTTAATTGAAACACTGATTTCTATACTTTTCCTCCTTCATATAAGAATAATACATAAAATTATATACATTTATTATATATATATATTTATATAAAAATTTTTAAAGTCATGGAAATCAAATTCTATCCAAGTTCAATAAAAAATTTATTTTTAGTGTTGATTTGGTCAATTTTAATTAAAAAAAAAAAAGATTAAATATAGAAAAATATTTAAAATTTAATTAAAAGTGTAATAAAACTGTTTTATATTCACTGTTATTTTTAATTTTTTTGTGGTAAAATTGTTTAAATTTTTTTTTGAAATAAAATAAAATTTACATGAGCTTGTGGTTTGATTTTTAGTGGAAGAAAAATTAAAATAAAAATTTTTATTTTTTTATTTTATTATCAGTACTTAAAACCACAAAATTATTCTGATGTAAAGGTAAAAGTTTTATCAGATCATAGTTTAATATTTTTTTTGGATTGAAAGGTATAAAATTTTATGTTTAGAATTTTTGAAAAATCATGAACTTTGAAATTTACAAAATTTACATTAAATATTAAATTAAAATATAACCCTGAGATTTTGTGAGATGGTATTTGAATTGGTCTGAAATTAGTTTCAGTTCTCAAGGGAAATGTGAAAATTTTTAAAGAAGAAAGCAGTTTTTAGACTTTTTTTAGATTTTTTAAAACAGAGGTTTGGTTTGGTGTAACCAAATAGTATAATTTACGTGGATTTTTTCATTGGCAATTACAAATGGAAGAAGTAAGAGGAAGTTTAAAACTTTAATTAATGTTTTGATGGGGAAATGTTATAATCAGTTTGAAAAATTATGACTTTCAAATTTGAGCATTATTTTTACAAATTTTGCTGTATGATAGTGGGCTTAAAAATTAATATTGAGTTTGACCCACTTAAATTAAAGTTACCAGTTATTTATTAGTTTTGAAGTTCGATTTTTCTTAGAACAGATGTGAAGAATTTCAAAATAGTTTCCTAATAGGTGGCTTAAATTTTTAAAAAGGTACAAGAGTGAGAACTATTTTAGAAGTTCCAATTTTATAAGTGCTCTTAGAAAAACCTAATGCAGCTCAAAAGCTAAATTAAATTTGCCATTTCGTTTGTGACGCTATAAAGGAGTGTTGATAGATAAAGGGTTGAATGTATAAAACTGGGCTTTGACGCGCATCTCACTTTTTCAAAATTAAAATGCGATTTAGGATCAAACTCAGTTTTATTCATTGCTCAAATAGAGTCAAGTGTATGGATTGGAACAGAACTGAAAAGTGAGTCGATTTTGCAATATGCTTTTATCCGTCCCTCCATCTATCCACGCGATTACATAAAAATTATAGATGTTAGGAATCAGAAATTTCGCTAAAAGTGGTTAACTGATGGTGGTTTTTTTTCACTATAAGAGCTCAGTACCTGACGAAAAACCTAACAAGGATGGTGATAAGCGCCTTATTCCTAAAAGTATTGGAGGATCGGCACCCTAAACTTAAAAAAAAAACAAAACTCCTAAGAAAATCAATATTTTGTGTTGAACCTTGAATTATTGTTCTTTTCAACAGTTAACCTATTTTCGAATAATGTAAGCCTCTTCAACATTATGTGTCTTTTTAATCGTGCTTGATATTTTTCAGCATAATTTTTTATTTCTCCTATAATTTTAGTGATATATAAATCTTTATGTAGACTGTTCTTTCGTACATACCACTTTCTAGTACTTTCGTACATCAAACTTTATTTTGAAAGACTTGTATGTTCCTTGCATATCTTTGTTTGGCACAATCCCAATATTGAATTCCATACACTCATATAGGTTTTATGTCTTGATTGTAAAATGTAAAATAAAACTTTATTTAAAATTTAAAATTTAGACTTATGACCTTTGAGTCAGGAGTTTTCTCTATGATCTTTCAGCCACAGTTTTTATTTCTAGAATCATTCCTAAGATAACGAATGACATGGTATTTATAAAACTTTCGAGTGTGTATCCTAGAGTTGATACAGTTTACTCTACACTCTTCTTAAGTTTTTATTTTTTAAATTTTGATCTGTGCTTTTCATTACATCACAAAAAAGGTGATTTTAAAAAAAAACAAACATTAAATTTTTCCAATTCTTACGTATTAAAAAAATTCAAAATTTTTTGCAAAAAAATAATATTGCTATATACTTCATCAATTTATCTCATCTTGATCTTCTCGTCCTTTACCACATGTTAAAAAAATATTAATAATAATTTTTACATAATATTGAAAAGCTAAAAATAAATATAATCAAAACACAAAAAAAAAAATTAATTCCTAAAGGTATGCAAAATATAAAAAAAAATTTATTTAAAATAAATTTCCTTGAGAATTTGGGAATATTTTTGTGATTAAATTTTTAGAAGATATAATGAAAAAAAAAATAAAATTTAAAATCTCTGCTGTTTCATTTTCGGTTCACTTTTTTTTATTTTATAACCGTGTAAATTTTATAAATTTTTAATACACTTATAAACTTATATTTTTATTATTATTATTAAATACGAATTAAAAATGTGAAAGAATTTTCAATGTAAAAAGATAATTTTATTGAGTGGGACTACAAGAAGAAGAAGAAGAATGATGTATGTGTGTATGTACCAGTAACGAGGGGTTCATAGAAGCAAAGGAAATAGTGCTTCCCTTTAAAAACTAAACTAAAAAATAAAAGTTCATAAACATTTTTCCTTGTTTCAAATAAAATCAGATATAATTAAAATTTAATTAAATTTTGTCTATTTCTTTTTTAAATGCAAAAAGGCAATTTCCATTTTTAAAGAGATTAGGTACTCATTCTTTCTTAATTATTTTTTAAGTTTGATGTTTAGTATCGTCAAAAGAACACTAGGTTATTGCATTAAAATTCAAATTCGATCAGTTTTTTATTG
>OY720443.1:15297761-15366295 GCA_963082915.1 Dolichopus griseipennis | reverse complement strand
TGAAATATTTTTCAATCTAGAATAAAATTTTATTAAGTGGGACTACAAGAAGAAGAATGGTGTATGTGTGTATGTACATATGTGTTAAGTTGTGTATAGATTCATAAATTCATTAAAATTTTAGTGATATTAAATTATCTATGATTTTTTTGGGAGCGTATCACAATCTCGCAAATTAAAACCTCGTGTTGCAAAATCTCGACCTATAATAAATTTCTCGTTTCATAATCTCGCATATCAAAATTTTGTGTATCAAAATCTCGTGTTGCAACATCTAGCGCCTCTTTATATTTTGTAGTTGAAGTACTTTATATATGTAGGAAATATAATAATAACTGCTTTTAAAGTTGGTTTCAGAGTTTTTTCCAAAATATTTATATATATGGATGTGCAAGATTCTAAATTAAGAGGGAAACGCGAGATTTTAAAATGCGCGATTTTGACACACGAAATTTTAAAACGCGAGGTTTTGATACGCGAAATTTTAAAATGCAAGATTTTGACACGCGAGATTTTGTACTCAACCCAATTTTTTTTTAAACATGTTTTATTCTAAGGTGAAGCTGCATGTGTGTGCGTGTACGTGAGTTTGTATACAGATATATAACCAATATTTTAATTTATTGTTATCCTTGACATTTATGTACCCAATAACATTTCATTTCGTTAATACATATACTATTTATGTAAATAAAAGTATTGGTCGATTCCGATTTTTTTTTTCTACTTTTCAAAATTCGATTATCATTAATGTCGAATCGATATATTTTTGTTATTGTATTTTTGTTGTTCTTTTGTATAACAAATAGGATGATAATAGGATATTTATATTTTTTTCCCGGATTTTTTTTTTTGTAAAATTTTCTTAATGCTTAAAAAATTTTTTTTTGGGTTATGACTAGGAATAAAAATGTTGAAAAAAAGATAAAATATAAAAATCTAAAATGAAAAAAATTATTAAATATAATACAATCAATTTGTTTCATTACATATATATTTACTTTTGATATTCTCTATTGTATAAGTATACAGTCATGGACAAATAATTTGGCATATCGTGTTTTAATTTAATTTTTATTCAGAATAAAATTATTTATTCGATCTTAAGAATACCGACTTTTGAAGATTTGAAGGTAGCAGATAGAAAACTAAATGTTAATAAATATTTAATAATTATTTAATAATAGTTTAATTTGAATACAAAATTTAATAATTGCAAAATAGTTTTATAAATCTACACATTTTAATTATTTAAAACTAAATGTATCTACAAAATATCATTTGTTTTAATTCCAATTTGGTTTGATTTAATTAAAACTTAATTCAAACTGGAATACTTTTTTTTTTATTTTCCCTAAAAATATGCAAGGCTTACATTTTTTTAAAAATATTTATAAAAATTTATTAAAACTTTATACTTCAGAGTTTAGTAAATATGTTTGATTCGATTAACTTGCTCAACACTTTTTCAAAAAAAAAAAATTGTCTATTGGAATGAAATTGGCATTTTTAAACTAGTTTATCTATTAAACGTGTGTATTTAAATTTTTAACATAATCGATTTTTACTTGGATGAATCGAAGTTTCTTTTTTATATTCCGTTGATAATCTGAAATTTAATATAAACTTTTGTCAAAACATTAGTGTACTATATGCAGCATGAACATCTTTTTTTCAGAACTAGTTATATTTCTGGGTTATTCACTCATTTTATGAACAAGGCATTAGTTAAATTTTATATCATTACAAAATTCGTGTAAAATATCAGAAAATTAATATTAGATAAAAGTTTTAAGTTATAATTAATAAAATCAACTAAAAAATTAATTTTATGAAAATATTTAATATATTGATAAATATTAGGTACAAATGAAAGCCCAATTCTTCTAAATTTAATATCTTTCTTAATATCAAGTTTTTCATTACTTGAGAAAATCTAAAACCACGATATTGAAAAAATCGATTTATTTTAGAAAAATCAAGAATAATATTTTGATTTTTCTGAAAATTTTAGAAAAAGCACTCAAAATATCGTACTCAAATTAGAATGATTACTGACAAACTGATTATATTTTATAACCAATCAGACAAAAATTATATATTTACATATATAGGAGTTTATACATAAATTACGGGTAAAATTCAAAATCTTATACATATAACTATAAATCCTTATAGCGTTCTTTAATTCTAATCACACCCTCATAAAAAAGGTGATGTTTAGTTTTAATTTTATAAATGTTTAATTTTTTTATGATTGATTGATTGATTAAGGAATTTAATTACTAATGAAACAAACAAAATAGATGTTATACTTAATGAATAAAGTTATTCTTCTTAATTGTCAAATAAATTTTTTATTTAATTAATGCTCATACAAAAAAAATTTAGATTTAATTTATTTGGTTCAGAGTTGTGACTTTAAATTTTTAAGTCTGAACTCTGTATAATCAAGGAAAATATTAAATTTCAGTTCTTAGATACTTATAACTAAAGCTTGAAATAATTTAAATATGTAATTAAGGAAAGGGGAAACTTTTACTATTTTTATTTCTATTAAGCTTTGCTTTAATTTAATTAAATTTACTCTATTTAAGAACTCTCCTACACTCTTGTATCGCTGCAAAACATACTGTTGCTCCTCTGGTCTCCTTAACATCTATAAAACTTTTATTAGGCCGAAAATGGAGTATAATGCGCATATTTGGGATAGTGCTCCCAATACATCGCTGAGATGTTGCGATAAAGTGCAAAATAGAGCTATTCGTCTTATAAGTGATCCCAGAGTGTAACCTCGAAGCTCACTCCACTCAGCCATCGTCGCACTGTTGGTTCACCTTTTTATAGATATCTTGTAGGGACTAACACCTGTTCCCCAAATTTGATTAACACCTTTCAGAACATTAACATCTTTCATCGAAATATCCCACCTAATTTTCCCCATCCCCCAAATAACTTCCACCATAATTCCAACCATCGTAAAAAAAAAAAAAAAAAAATAAAAACACAGGGTCCGAAATGTTCCTTATGTTTGCACGTAATACATTTTAAACCCCTCCTTTTCGATTTTATTTTATTATTATAATTTTAAGATTCCATCAGATTGAATTTCACATTAGAAAAATGCCAAATTAGTTTTAAATTAAAAATAGATGTTGAAGATCAACTTTAAAATAAAATTTAACTAAAAATACTCAATATAAATAAATAAAATAATTAATTAAATTTAAAGTTAAAATTTATGTAATAGTATGTTTTTTTTTAAGAAAAAATCACAATGAATGAAAATTATTAATATATTTTATTTAATTTCAGGTAATTGATGAAGATACAGTATGCTCATTAAATACAAAAACAAAATTAATTCTGAAGGTAAATTAATTAAAATTTAATCTACAATTTACAGTTAGTTAGATTTAACTTAAGGTACAGTTAATTAGATTTAAAAATATTAAATCGCTGGTTGATTATCGTAAAATTTTCAGGGGTTAACTTAAACAACTTAACAAATTTTGTGTAAGGGTTACTCTTTGACAATGGAGATGACTTTATTAACAGACTGGGAATTCGTTAACCTATATCGGCACAATGATTGCTAATTTTTGCAAAAACTGCAAACATTTTTCCAGCGAAGGAATTTCAATTCCGCGAAAGAAACTCAAAAAATATTTATTATCGAGTTCCGTTAACTTATTCAGGCCCAACAATTTTTTAAATTAATTTTGTTTTTTTTTATCTTAGCCAATAAATCGTTTAAAAAAATAACATTAAAAAATTCTTAATTTAACATTTACACTATGCAATATGTAAAAATCCATTTAAGAGGCGCAGCAACGCGATCCGAGTGTTAGCTAGGTAATCCATAAAATTAAAAAATTCACAGACAAAAATGAAATTAAAAAAACCTTTGGTACCTATTTTGTGACAAGGTACCTAATTTGACATTTCACACATCTGTTTTTTTTTTTGTTTTATTTTTTTTCTAAGGGAGGAAAAAACCTTCAAAAGGCATCTGAAATCCTAATCCTCCAAGTATTGTGAGATTTCTACAAAATAATTTGATAATCACCCTAGCTGCTTGAGCAGCATAATGGCTAATTTAATGCGTTATTTATATATGACTTCACTTAAACTGATAATATTTTCACATAAAGAAAAAAAATTTTCACTTAAAATTAAAATGTCTATTGTGAAAGTAAAATAGTTGTCAGTCAAAGTAAAGAACGTACATATAACAGAAACCAATTAAGATATTTGAATTACATAATACAACATAAAGCAAAAATAATTCACATATGTTTATGCATTTTTGTCTCTGACTGTAAAGTTCAAAAAAAATTTCATGTATATTTAGTTAAGGTTTATATCTTCTGTATTGATTATACAAGAATAAAATAGCGCAAGGCTTCGTTCGGATTATTTAAAAAAAAAATTAAAATTTTCCAAAATTTTTTAAATATTATGTGCTCTTTTTCTTAAAAAAACAAAAAAAAAAAAAAAAAAAAATAAATATAAACGAGGAAGAGTGTAGTAGAGTAGACTGTGTCAACTCTGGGATACCCGTATGACCGTAACATATATATTATATCATCCGGTTAATTACTTTTGACAAAATTTCAAACAATCAGCTTTATTAGGTGTAGTGTAATGCTCATATAAAAGAAGGAGTTGTATGGCAGCTACTCGAACCCTTTGCAGTAGACCAACCAAATTTTGCAGTAACCTTGGCCATTGTACTAAACTATTTTTGGCAAAATTTCAGATACCCAGATTCATTTGGTGTAGTGTAATCCTCATATAAAAGAAGGAGTTGTATGGCAGCTACTCGAACCCTCAGCAGTAGACCAACTAAATTTTGCAGTAACTTTGGCCATTACACTAAA
Organism: Dolichopus griseipennis; assembly: GCA_963082915.1. Taxonomy (NCBI): domain Eukaryota; kingdom Metazoa; phylum Arthropoda; class Insecta; order Diptera; family Dolichopodidae; genus Dolichopus; species Dolichopus griseipennis. Next base: position 15,361,412 of record OY720443.1, on the reverse strand, counting down.
CTATTTTTGGCAAAATTTCAGATACCCAGATTCATTTGGTGTAGTGTAATCCTCATATAAAAGAAGGAGTTGTATGGCAGCTACTCGAACCCTCTGCAGTAGACCAACCAAATTTTGAAGTAACTTTGGAAGAAGAAGTTGTATGGCAGGTACTCGAACCCATTGACCAAAATGGCTGGATTTAAATAGCGCTTCCGAGTTTTGCATAAAAGCGAATTTGTGAAAATTTCATTACCCTAGCTGCTTTACTTTTTGAGTTATCGTGATGACGGACGGACGGACATGCATAGCTAAATCGATTTATTTTTCGATTCTGATCCGATCCATGCACTTGAGTCTATATCTACCCCCCCTCCTTCTCTGCGTCACAAACGTAATGGCAAATTTATTATACCTTTGGACTATATAGTCATACGGGTATAAAAATAGGTATATGTAGATTGGAATTTTATTTTAGTGGTACAAGAAAAAGATAAAAAGAGATGGATAATCATGAAGAAAATAGACAAAGAAAAAAAAAAAAGATAATGGAATAGCAAATTAAGATTGCATTGATGGCTTATTTTAATATTTCTTTTTTTTTTTTTTTTTTTTATTGGGAATAGGAAAAACAGGCAAAAGAAAAAAGGGATAAAAGTAAAATAATGGAAATGAAAAAAAAATTATTTAAAATTAAATAGAGAATAATATAATTGAAAATTTCTTAAAAGACTTATATACCATTCCCATTAAAAATAAAATTTGAATATTACAAAAGTATTATAATAAAAAAAAGTATATATTTTTTTATTTAATTTAAATAAAAAGTTCATATTTAATGGTAAATAAAATTTAAAGAACTTAATTTTTCTATACTACAGTTCAATTTAAATATTAATATTGTGTATTCACATGATTTATTTTATTTAAAAATGTGATATAGTCACTTTGATCAATTAAATCAATATATATATCTGTGAATACTGATTACATCAGTGATAACATCTCAAAAGAATTATCTTTTAGATAAAATATTAAATGTAATTATTGTTATATCACGTGAAATTTTCATGTGACATTATATAACATATAAATTCAATAACATTTGTAATTGAAAAATGACAACTGTAAGTCAAATGTCAAATTGTAGATTCTTAATAGTACAAATTCGAATCAGCAAAAATGGATTTGGATTTATATGGATCAAACAATTGTTTACTCTTTTTTAAAACTGACGTTTATTTGAAGTGTCAAAATTTTACAGCAATTTATATTAGCAATATTTACACTCATGGTACCCGCCATAATTTTCCCAGTATTTTTTTACTGATAATATATCTTAAACATATCAAAAAAATATTAGTTTCTTAATTCAATGTGTAAATGTACTTAATAAGTACTTAATAATTTTCCCAATTATCGAATTTTACTATGTTATACTCGTAAATATTTGATAGCACTGGTTAGTATCATAATTGGCGATGCTGGTAAATACTGCTTAATACTGGTAAATACTGATTGATACTGGAAAAATACTGGTGGGCAACAGTACCAGACACCAGTATTTTGATTAGTACTTATATTTTTCTTGTATCAGTACTGGTAGTATTTAAAGTTTCCTGTGTATTTTATACAGTATTGTTACTGTAACTGATTTGTTTATTTAAGTACCAAAATACTTGAAAATCAACAGTTCTGTCTGATTACTATTTTTAACAAAAGTACTTATCAAGTTCAAATTAGTTTAAGGTAATTAAACTTCTAATAACGTGAAGAGGGGTGAATAGGCATAAATTGTAGTACCTAGTGGTAAGTAGTTTTGATCATACTAAACTTCCTAAAGTTAAAGACTGATACTGATACAATTTCCAGCATTTAAATTGACATATAGAATAGATATACAAGATTAATTTACTAAAATAATTATTACTTCTGTATTAATGTTTTTCATAAATTATAATAGGCGTTATGAAATGTGTACACACATGGATGTTTTTTACGAAAACACAAAAACATCCGTGTGTGAAAATTGAATTGCGTGCCTCCAATGAACAAAACAAAAAGTGATGTATACTACAAATTAAACAAAAAATTAAATATTTTTTACGAATTCATTATAAGAATTTAATTGAACACGTAATTTTCATTAATTATTAAATTTTTAATATTATAATTACAATGTGAAATATAAATTTTGAAAAGATTTAAACAAGTAAGTATTAATCAAAATAAAATTTAAATATTAATTATATATGAATAGTAGATTAAAGTTATATATTGTATGTTGTATTTTAAGTTTTTGAAAATATTTTACATTTATTTAAAATGGTTGTTATAATATATTTTTAATTATAACGCTTGTTTAAGAAATGTTTATACTTTAATACTTTTGTAATCTGACCGATAGCTTAGTCGTAAAGTGGCGGCTTTTCAATCGAAAAGTATCGGTTTCAAACCCTGGTCTGGCTTAGTGGTAAAGTGGTATCTTTTCAATCAAAAAGTCTCTGGTTCAAATCCTATTCGGATCATATCTAATAAAAAAATATAGTGTATATTAAAATAATTTAATAAGCAGTCGAAATATCAAATATGCAAAAGATTATTATTATCAGGCAAAATTTACTATTGTCTGGTACGAAAAATAAATAAATAAATAAATACTTTTGTATAGAAGCTTCCCAAAAACGGAGTCCTTCTAAAATTTCAATTTTTCGTAAAAATGCTTGCCATTTCATTTACATACGGATTTTAATTTTCAAATTTATTTTGTGTTATTTGCTTCCAGGATATGTTCAATGGTTTCAGCAGTCTCTATGGTAGCTACACTTGGCTTTGTCCTTAGGTTCACTTGCCTACTTTTAATTTCAGCTTCTTAGTTAGTTCTAAAGAAATGTAAGCCAGGTTCGAAAATTTTTATGGCATCTCCCCAAAAATGTATCCATAAAATTTTAAAACTTCATAGAGGTGCTTGTTCTATTATATAACATATTTTGTGTAATTTTTATCCTCTCAGTTATATTACTACTTATTTATTTAACATCATACCCTTTATACAGTATAACTTTCAATTTTATTAAATTGTAAAATTACTTTTAATTCTACTATCAATTACAAAGGTTCAGCTGGGAAAGACCGAAACAGTGGTTAGAGTTCCAACCTTTCATGGGGAAAGCCCGGGTTCGTATCCCAGTGAAAGTGAAAAAAATTTTGTGGTTTTTGACTCGACTCAGCTGCTATAAACAAATACAAAATATAAATAAATAATTTAATTGAATAATATAACTCACAGATATAGAATACCATATAACTCAAATACAAGATATTACAATATAAACAAAAATAGAATTGTATCTATTGAAAATCTAAGACGTTTCTACATACTATAAGGCCTAGTACTATCTCATGTTTAAATTGTATGACCCCCTGTTTCAAAATGTACCTATTATATAGGCAGGCTTATTAGCCTAACAGTTGAACAGTTGGCGCTTAAAACAAAAAACAAAAATAAAACAAAAATTATAAAATCATACTCGCATCACAGTTGAACAGTTGGCGCTTAAAACAAAAAACAAAAATAAAACAAAAATTATAAAATCATACTCGCATCATTAAAATAAACTTCATTTATTAAAAAAAAACGATAAACTAACTTTTAAACAAAGAATTTATTAATATTGTACATAAATATTATGATTTAATACAAAATAAAAACTATTATCAAATTTCTATTCAATTGCTTCAAATAAAAAACCACTAAAACACTCAATTACAAACTATTCTTCATTCTTATTTTATTCCATTTTTTAAGATAAAAATAACAAATTTGTAAATAAATAAATAAACAAAAATACTCGTAAATATACAATAGTAACAGAAATAAAAGAAAAACAATTTGCTCTCAAATATAAATAAATAAACCAACCAAAACCATGGAAAACACGTGATAATTACTAAAACCACTAGAAAAGTCATAAACAAATATACTTAGATAGAAAAAAAATGTATAAAATAAAAAAATACAAAACTTATCCATAACAAATATGAATAATATCCTTTTAATAAACAAAAACAAATTAAAAACAACATTTACATACATATTGTACACATATATATTTACATAAACATTTTTTATATATTTTATTCTTCATTGAAGTACTAATCAACACTAAGACCAATATAAATCTTCTTTTCAAACCAATATTATTAGTATATCCGCATATATATATATATTTATATAATAATTCTAACCTTAATCCTGAAATCAAACACTTCAAATGAAATATAAAAATAACTTACATTAATTTTTTATTTTTTTTTTTATTTCTTTCAAATTTAACCAACCTTGTAACACTACTCTAATCTAATCTAAATATAAAATACTTTCTATAATTATTATGACGCCTATAAGTATGTAAATTTTTGAAAAATATATTATACATTTCTATAGACTAGGTATATTATATTGTGTCCTTTAAATTAGTATATTCATATATATATATATGTGTACTTTTAAGTATTAAAGTGATGAACATCAGTATTTTTAATTTACGATTTTGACCTTCCTTTATTTTATTTAAATGTATATATATTTATATATATGTGTGTGTAATGTATTTTATTACATTAATATAATTAAAAATCTATAATTAATTTCAATGTAAAAAAGGTAAAATTAAATATTTTTAACATTGAAAAACTTTACTACATTCCAACTAAATATATTTATATAAACATGTTCGATTATTTTTTAAGTACTCTGTTCTTCTTTATTTATTATTTCGATTCTGAACAATTTCGTTACTAGGACAATTATCACAAAAAAGCTTAAAACAAATAAAAGTCAGATAAATTTTAAATCGTTAAATACAAAAAAAGCTCTACAAACAGTGGTTAAATTTCGAAACTTAACAAAGAATTGTTGATATTTTTTTATCAGTTATATGTATGACAATTATCCAAGTTACAAACCAAAGTTTTAATATCTATTTTTTAAAAAAATTAAGTGTTACCAGATTTTATATATTACAGAAATGGAAAAAGTTTATACCATAGTGAATGTAAACTTAATAAAAATAGTTTATAAGCTTTTTATTTTGGAATTTATTAATATAATAATAAAAGAAAACTTTAAGTTACTGGAAAGAAAAAACCTTTGAAAAGCTTTATATTGTTTATATTTTTTTTTTTTGTATGTATGTAATATTTTTTTAATGAAAAACTCAATTTGGTAATTGAGATAAATATATAAAATATTTTAGTATGTATTCCTTGTGTTAATAATTAATTAAATTAAATTAAAAGAAAAAAAATGTATGATTATGATAAATTAAAAACTTTATTAAAAGTAAAAGTATTGGTTTTTTGAATATAATAAAGATTTTTTTTAAAAATTCATTTGAACTGCATTTTGTATGTTTTCGAATTCGAAAATTTTGACCTAATTATCATTAACAGGTTTTTGAGTCAAGAAATTTTGAGAATTTTATTATATTCAAAATATTTTAAATTTTTATGATTTTAAAATAAGTGATAGAATTGTCTGAACTATTGTATTTAGGTATGAGAATATTTCTTAAGATCAAATTACATTGATTTGGAGTAAAACTTTGTTAAAATCCTTTTTTTTTTGTGTATGTGAATTTTGGTAACTCATGGGACATAAGTATCCCCCCAAAATTAAGAATCCATTATAAAAAATTTGGTAATATGTAAAGTTATTACTGCTAAAACTATTATTGCTTTTGATATAAAATCAAAGTTAAGATAAATTAAAATAAGAATTTTTGAACAAGAGAACTTTGATTTTTTAAATTAAATTCTATTAATCAAAAATTTTTTTTTAAAATTTAAGGTAAATTTAAGGTGGTTTAGGTACCTAATTAAAAAATCCGTCCTTAATTTTTTAAAAAATCTCTATCGTGAAATGTTTTTAATGTATTACTTTAAGAATCACTTGGTGTTGAATTTTAGATTTTTTAAATTTGAATTAGAGGTATAAAATCAGATATAAATGCATAAATTTTTAGAATGTGTATTATTAAATTTAAATAACCAAATAAATATACCACCCTTTTTTAGTTGAAAGTAACAATTTAAAACAATATACCAATATACTAATTTAAAGGACACTATATAATGTAGTCTATAATATATATAAATATTTTTAAAAAAATTTACATACTTATAGGCGTCATAGTAATTATAGAAAGTATTTGAAAATTTACTCAAAACAATTTGAATTAAATATTCAAATATATTTAATAATTTTGCCAGTACTGTTAAAATTTTCAATTGAAAAATCAAAACATTTTTTCCTTTCTGTATATATATATATATATATATATATACATATACATTTATCTAACCGTAAATATTTTATCCTTAAAATTCAATTCAATTCGTAATAAATTTAGAATTTTTTTTTTCTCATTAATTGTGTATGTATATGTTAAAATACATCTATAAACATATATATATATATATTTAGAAATAGTTTATATTATTTTTTTATTATATTGTTAAATAGAAACAGGTTAAATTTATAAAAATCTCTTTACAATATTTTTTTTAATTTCAAATTTCAGTATAAAAAGTTGACATTTTAAAAATGAGATTAACTGTAAAATAACAAAAAATAAATTGTATTTTTTTAACAGTTAAAAAGTTTAACCTCCTTTTTTTTTATTTGATTGTATTTTTTTGTAAGGTTCATTCTAAAAATTTCTAAGAAAACATAAACTAGAACAAAACATTTTTTAAAATCTATTTTATTTTTTTTTTTATTACGCACTTCAATTCACCCACACAATGTTATCCTGTCACTTAGTGAAAAAATATTGCAATTTTAAAATTTTCACCTGTCATGAAGTTTTTTTTTTATTTGTTTTTTTTTCATAGGCAATACATTCGAAAAGTGTCCTCTTCAGTTAATGAAAATGTTTAGAAAAAAGGGAAATGTGTATATATTTCCCTTTTAATGTAGAATTTAATTTGTGGTTTCGCAATCGTTTTACAATGTCAATTAATTGAATTAACTTATTGTAACATAGGATCAATACCGTTATTTTATTATGCGACCACTGAACGTCCCAACATAATTTGATTACTCATAATATAAGTATTTCTCATTATTATTGCTTCTTAATTTTACCATTGCGCCTACAATGAAATTAAAATTTTATTTATCTCAAAATTACTAAAATTCAAAAATCATGCATTAATAAATATGCACAAGACATATTTTCGGTACTTGTTCCTACTGGTATCTTTTTTTTTGAAGCTAATTTTTAAGATGAGAATGAGATATATTTTAAACACTACCTACACAATTTAGAAATTACAAAAAAATTTCCAGTTTTCCAAATTGAAAAAAAAAAAATAGTTATGTTTGGAAATTATTTCCATGATTCTATTCCATTTATTGGAAAATGCATTTATTTTTCATTATCCTGGAATTTGTACTCTCAAAACACAAATTGTTTCTATAGAATTCTCTTTTCTATTCGGCTCAGCGCTCATTCATTGAGTACATATTAATCCAAAATTTATTTCGTTCTTTAAAATGAGAGATGTAATTTATGTACTCTTTATGTACCGTTTTTTTTTCTCTCTAATTTACTGGTAGTTAAATGTATATTAAAAAGGATACCTTGTATCTACCTTTGAAATTGTACTCAATACTCATATACTCGTAGAAGTAATTGCTACATACATAAAAAATCTATTAAAATTATACTAACATTCAGATACATACAATTTTAATATTTTATGTATTCTAAAAATGAAATATAAAATGAAAATATATTGTATATATGTACAAGTATATATGTATATATATATATAAAATTGTATCCATGATGATAACAAGGTATGTTATATACATTAGAAAATAAAAAAAAAACAAACATCTATTAAAAAAGAGCAACAGCTTGAATAAAAAGCTTTTCAAATAATCAAAATTTATAATTACATGAAAATAGCTTTTTTCACCTGCACATGTTCAGTTATAAAAATTAATTGTATGGTATATACAAGTATTTACTGTTACTCATTTTTTTTTTGTGTTTGTTATTTTTCTAGACATACTTTAGAAATTTAAACAGGTATACATTTGATATTAAAGTAAATTAAAGTAAAAAAAAAAAATAGAACATTGATATGTACACACACAAACACATAATAAAGAAAAGAAAAAAGATATTGTTATATTTTTGGTATTTTGTTTTTTTTTTCTATATCCATCGCATTCTTACATTTTTATCCGGTATTATGATAACAAATTTTATTTTATATTATAATATGTACCAAACTAAATGTATACCAAAAATATTATTATTATTATCTTATATATACATATTTCTATTTATTTATTTAAGCATATTATATAAATACTGAATATTTTTACTATATAAATCAATGGATAGTTGTAACAAAATATTAAAATAAATATAAAAAATCTCGAGAAAAAAAATATGGGGCAATTCATACCAAAAGAATATATGGGCAATTCATAATTGAAAAAAGTTGAATTTTAACATTTTAATCGACTTTCAAGAGATGATAGGTGTATATGCGTAAGTGTTTAGATTGTTATAGGAAAATATATATAATGAAATTTTATATGTATTCAGTTTGTTTACTTTACACTCTGTCATGTATTAGTATTTCAATGACATTACGAGTATTAGAGTTCGGTTCATAGAGTGGTGCTGAAGTCAACTTAGGGGATCTATACTTTATCTAGATATTCCGTAAATGGTGTTCTATATCAATGTTTCCTTAAATTATTCTCTCAAAATGATTTAAGTTACTTACTAAATATATAATACTAACTCTAGCTAAGGTAGTCATTTGAATAAAATGATATAAAAAAGATTTGAAATCAAAACCTGCAATCCAATATATACTAATCTAATAAATTCAAAGTTTTTTTAACATGAAATATGAAATGTGTAAGAATTATTATTATTATTATTATTATTAATATATTTGTCTAGAATGAGGTGTAACAAACGCATTCAATTAAATGTGTTTTGTTGGATGTGTTCAATTATTAAAAAATAGAATATTAATGTTTTGTTGAATTTGCTTTATTTTAGAAAATAAAATATCATAAATTATCATAAGCCGGCCAAAAAATATTTTATTAATTTTTAATTAAAAAAAAAATAAACAAAAAAAAATTTTTTTTAGTTTATGAAAAAATTGATTTTAGTTTTAAAAATCACAGAAGATTTTCTGGGAATTTTAAATAAATAGTAAATCATTTTGGTATTAAAAACTAAGACTATGCTTTACATGAACAGTTTTAGTAAGTCTTCATTAGTTTCAGTTAAAAACTGAAATAATGGCGAAGGCCAAATGTACGCTTTGTTACGTTGTTTGCTTTTTGCTTTGGAAAGTAAATAAAGCAAGCAATGTTTCAAAGCAATTTCAAAGCTTCCCTCATCTCATCCCTGAAATAAAGCCAAATGAATTGCACCTTAGTAATCAAAGCAAATATATTTTTTTTACTTAATTAGGTAGGTATAATAAAAAAAAATCAAAAAATTAATTTGCATTTGATAATGCAAAACACAATTTATAATTAAATTTTATGTCCATAAAAATAGGTACATAATTAAACATGTTGAGTAGGTACATTGTAGAATGTTGGCAACATACGTATTTCGATTTGAATCTAAACAAAGGTTATGAAACAATTTACAGAGCTTAGCAACATTTTAAAAATATGTCTACACAAAGTTAATAGATAGAGAAATAGATCATTATTGAAACAAAATAAACCTATAAAATAATTTCAACTCTTTTAACAAACAATTTTATCGAATTTAAATTTAAAAATTTAAAATTTAAACAAGTACGTAATTCAATAAAAAACAAATTAATTGAAATTAAAATTTGAACTAACGACCCCGAAATTTTATCAAATTTAAAACATACAAAAGGCTACATAACTTATTATTCATCTTCAAATTTTTAAGAAACAACAAGAGTTATATAAGTCATTTTCTTTTGTGTATCAATTACTAGAATCGAAATATATATATTATAAATAATTTACGTATTACAAAATGTAACAGTTTTGACTTTATTTAAGAAAATAATATTGATATACAATATATGTACATGTATATAATGAAATTAAAAACAATTCTTATTAGAAAAAGTTTTTCTTTCAATTGACATTCCGTCATTCTGTGACGGGCCAACAGCTAGTTTTATATATACACCTAATTCTCTTAGATAAGATAATCGCATAAAAAATCATTTGTTACCTTGATAAATTTTTTTTTTGGAATATCGAATCGTTTAAATGCCTCATGCCTCAAGTCATGTTTTTTAATTTTTTAACTTGCGTTCAATGCGATCTTGTTGAAAGAGAATTGCATAATTTTTCCAAATCGCGTTATTTCAATTTCGCGTAAAAATACGTTAAAAAATTACTATTTCGAATTTTATATAAAGCTTTAGTAATTATAAAGTAATGAAAGATCGCCCCCTTTCATTATTTCAATATTTACTCTTATTAATTTTATTGAGTTTTTATTTTGTTTTCTTTTTATTTTTTTTTGTATTCATCAGCCTTGTGTAAGCTTTTCCAGCTCATTCAATTTTGCTTTTATTTTTTTTTTTTTTTTTGGAAAAGCTTACAATTGAGCTTAAAGATATAATTTTGTTTTTGTTGTTTTTTTTTCTGGAATTTTTAATGTTTCAAATATGTACTTCCAATATTGTACTTGTACAATATAAGTACTTGCATATATATATACATATATATACGTTCATTAATATTTTATTGTACAACATGGTAACATACTTTTTATGCATAAGTATATAATATATATATATATATTTAAATATAAGTAGCAAGTGTTTTATTTCAATTTTTTGTTATTTGTTGTTGTTGTTGTTCTTGGTTGCTCTTAAAGGAATTTTGATGTTTTTGTTGTAAAAATAAAAGGAAAAACAAAAAATCAAAAAAAAAACAACAACAATAACAAAATAATACTGGACGGACAGATACAATTTGTATTCGGTAGATAGCGCTCGTATATTCGCTCAGTCTTCGAGTAGATATTGCGTTGAACGGGCGATATATTGAAAAGAAAAAAATAACTGTTGAATATCTATGTGTGTTTTTTTTTTGTATTATTATTAAATGTATAATAAAATTTGTGCAATATAAAAAAAAAATATTTTAAGAAGAAAAAAAAAAAAAAATATCAAATTGAATTTTGATTCCTTAATTATAATTATTCAATATTTCAAATTAACATATTAAATTAAAAATTTTATTATGTTAATGTCATTTTGTAAACGATTTAAATAAATAAATTAACTATTATAATATAATAATAATAGTAATATAGTTAGCTTTAATAAAATTATAAAGTTAAAATTAACTAACTTATAACAGTTAAAATCGTGAGTAAAGTTTAGAAATAATTGTTATAAAGAAGATAAAAAATTAATTTAAAATTAAAAAAGAAAAATATAAAAAAAATATAAAATAAAAAAATAAACCTAAAGAAAAAGTTTATTTTTATCACAAAGCAGCGGGTTTTGCATGTACATAGTATACCAATATTTGTATCAAATATAATATTTTCTCAATATACAGATATATATATATATTTATATATTTTATCTAGGTACATAATATTATTAATATATACTTATTTAAGTATATAAATATATAATATATAAAAAAGTAAAATTATTTGTATTGATACGTACTTCTATTAAAAAAATAATAAATCGTGTGTACCTACACACATATACACACATACATTAAAAGAATCAAGGAATTCAATGTTAAATATCCATAATATAAAATTTATATATAATTTAATTTTTATATAAAAAATTTTTTTAATTAAAATTACCAATTAACAGTTAATGTAAAATTTATATTATATTTAAAAAAAAAAATTGTTTTAAAATAACGGGATTTATAAGTACTGTGAAAAAGGATATTTTTATAACTGTTTATTTTTAACATCAGCATCAACAATAATAATAATACATTTATTTTAAATTATTTTATAATATTTATATATATATATAAATATATTTTTTGTGTACCACTTACATATACATTTAAATACTAAAAAAATTTATAGCTACATTGTTTATGTATTTGTGAAACAAAAATTTTATAATTTTTATATTTTTATTAATGTGTTTGTATAACTATATATAAAGATATATGTTTACATTAAAATTGAAATAAATTTAAAAAAATAAATAAAATATATATTATATATTATTTATATTAAAAAATTTCCATTTTTTTTTTATTTTTACTTTTTATAATTTTTTTTTTTTTATTAAGGCTACTTTTGGTTGCCTTAACAGTTAAAAATGCCAAAATATATTATATTAATTTTTTTTTTGTATATATGTATGTATATAAAAGTATAAATTATAATTATAAATATATTATTTAGTATATATGTATATGTATATTAATTTTTAAATTATGGTTTTTAATAAATTGTATATTTATTTATACACGAATATATGTATATTTAATTTAATATATAAAAATTTAAATAAAATATTTAAACGAATGAAGTTCGAATAATTTAATATAAATTAAATAAAATTAAATAAATAAAATTAAATTAAATAAAATAAATTAAATTAAAATAAATAAATTAAATTAAATTAAATAAAATTAAATAAAATAAAACAATATATTATATTGTAATATAAATTAAAATTATAACATTAAGTATAATCATAAAAAAAATTAAATAATAATAAAAATAAATAACTTAAATAAATATAAAATTATATATTAAATAAATTAAATTAATAATGTGAAATATTTTGTTATATTTGTATACTAATTATTAAATAGGAGATAATTATATTTATTAAAATATAATATAATATAAATTAAATTTTCCTTATTTTTATTTTTTTATTTATTATTAAATTAATTATTAATATTATTTATTTTTTTAAGTTAATTAATAATATTAGTTATTACAATATTAAGTTATTTAATAATATTAGTTTAGTTACAGAAAAAACGATTTTATATAGATCAGTTTTATATAACTGAAAATAGTTAAAAAAATTAACATAAAAAAAAAAAATTAAATTAACAATTAAAATAAAATATATATACATATATTAAGTAAAGGATTAATAATTGTATAGGTTAAATTTAGTATAGCAGCTATTCACTAAAATATTAAATTTAGTGTGAACAAAAACAATTTCTGTGGAATAATTTTTTGATTATCAATTAAAACAAAACAAAAAGGTATTGTAATATTTTTTAATATTATTAATTTTAATAATAATACATAATAATAATGCAAATATTTCATTTAAAAAAATAGAATTATAGAAATCAGTTTACCCTATTATTAAAGATTTTATAATAAAAGATTGATATAAAGATTAATAAGTACCTCTGAACTTTTATAGGATGAAATATTAAGGAAATTTTTAAACCTATGAAAAATTCTAAAATTTGAATTGAATGAAATGTATACTGGGTTTCATCTAACTTATGACTTGTTTTTAATTATCAAATACTTATTTTAGTGTTATGACATACACATTGTCGCTGATTAGACGTTCAGTGAATCAGTCAGTTTCAACTGAAAATCCATATGGCTAAAATGGCCTTAACTTTTTTTTAGCTTTTTCGATTTCATTCGTTTCAAATTTCTTTGGCATTGTTTTAAACACCAAAGTAAAAATGAAGGTAAAGTCTTAATTTATTTAAAGGCGCTGATTAGACGTTCACTGAATCGGTAATTTTTAACTGATAGGCTATGTATAAAAAGTTTTGATTGTATGGATTTTTATTTGAAAAATTTAATGTTTTATTTCCACTTGTAGCTAACGAATGACATTTCTCAGTTTCTGTCTAAAAGTCCCAGTTAAAACTGATAGCATAATTATGTCACATTTTTTCAGTACTGAAGCACTGACTGAAGAACTGAACATCTAATCAGCGCCATTAGATTATCGTACTCTTTATCAAAGTATTCCAAAATAATTTTGAAAAATATGTTTATTTGTTGCATTTGTTATTAATTTATTAATTAAGGATTGCCGAAAAGTGGATTAGTGGAGAACTTTACCGCATATCCCATGATGCCTTTTTTAGTCAAGTCAATGGGCATGTAAAGAGTTGCTTTACAAGCATAGGTTGGGACAATACAATGGAAGATTACACAATAAAACAAAAAAGTTGGGAACAAATTATTTCAGTTGATTGCAATAATTATGTAAAAATATTATGAATATGCTGTTTAAATCGCCTACAGCAGGGTCAGGGCTTCTCACTTTTACTAATTAAAAAATCAAAGAAAGCGCGTGTTTGACCTGTTTAGCTTACGACTACAAATAATCATTTAAATTAAATAAATTAAAATTTTCAACTTGAAATATAATATTAAAATTTTTGAAATAATGTATTTAAAATAGAAATTGTGTGGCAAGGTTCGCACAGCAGCTGACCTTTTGTTTTAAAATAAAATGTGCCGTTTAGTTTTAGTATAAATCTCATCTTTCTATTTTTTATTAGTCAAAAACCCCTTACCTGAATTATTATTCTAATATTTGTGTAATAACATTTCTTAATTAATAACTTTTCTGTACACGTGTTCTAATTTTTAATAATAGTAAACTAGTGAAATAAAGTTGTTTTTTTATTTTATATTTAATTGTTAATATTGTTATTATATTTTTGAATTTAAATTTAATTTGTTTTATTATAATAAATTAAAATAGTTGATGTGACCTTAAGAGTCACCAAAAAAGCAAATCATAGTTTTTTTTTTATATTTCATAACATAACTGTAGTAACTACTACATAATAATTTAAAACAATTAAATTTTATTACATTTATTTAAGTCACTCTATAGTTTATTAAATTAAAAATTTTTTACAATAAAATAAAAAAACAATAGTAAATATTTGAAATGCTATTCTTTGTAAAAAAAATAACTCGTGCATGAAAACACATTTTTTAGGTGATAAAAAATGTAAAAGTATAAAAAATATATTAGTATAAAATAAATTGCTTAAGTATTGATTATAAATAGTGGTTTATCAATTCCTGAAGCACTTTTTTTTTGAGGGGGAGGATATATACAAAAGACACCAGGAAACCTAAAATCCTTGGTTGTCTGAAAGCTCTCCTAAACCACTTTCGTACTTCGTATATACTCAGAATACTATTTAAATAGTTTGCGCTTGCGTAGTATGATGACTTAAGAGTAAGGATGGGACAGGGATAGGACGGGATAGGAGAAGAGATTATAAATTATTAATCATTAAATAGGAAATTTATTTTATATCAAAGTTGAGTTCTCTCTTAAATTTTTAAATTTAATGAATTGAGGAAGACATACGGATTTATTGGATTTTATTGGGTTTTAAATAAGTTTCAGTGTATTATAATTAAATTTTATAATTAAAACTATATTAAATTAAATTTGTCATTAAAATTAACTTTTATATATTCCGAATTTTGTTTTTTAAACAGAGGTGGAAATTCAAATTCATCAAGAATACTGAAACCTCTTCGAGTAGAAGTGTAAGTCTCGTAAGTCCCACAAAAATCTTTTCCTTAAGCAAGAATACCTAACTAGTGTGATAAACATTCAAACAGCTTGAATATACTATATTGATTGAGGAGATACGTATTGAATAGGAGTAGGTAGGGATGTCATATGTTAATTAGGATTAAATAAAGGATTTTGAAGATATAGGTTGTAAGTTACTTTTCCCTACTCTGAGGTTGTATCCATAAATACTTTTAATTTTATGATTGTAATTTAAATATTATTTCTGAATCAATCAATAGTCAATTTTAAAAAAATAATTATCATTCAGAATAAATACAAAATATTTATTAAATACAACTACAACTACACAAAACTTCTTTTCAATGTCATGGAATAAGTTTTATATAAAAACTGTTTTAAATAAATAATTTTCTTAAAGGTATATAACCTAATTAAACTTTACCTTGACTTTTGTTTCTTCAACTTTTGTAATTGAATTTAATATTTTTAGAATTAGATATTACTAAATATAAAATTATCTAATGATTAATTTTGGTAAATTACTTTGAAATTACAAATTAAATTATCAAACCATTGTCTATCAGAAATTCTATTTTTATATTTCAAAATATAGATACTTCTTAATCCTCTATAATAATAAGATTAGACCCATTTTATAAATAGAAATTTTTTGAGTCTATTTTCGATACAACATTACTTACTTATCATCTAAATAAAAAAAAAAAAATTTCGTGTATCGAATACTAAGTTACAGATTAAATATTTTACCAAATATAATCTAAAGATTTATTGAATCACTGGGAATTTCAAAGGAATGTTATAGAAATATCGGGTACATGCAATAAGGCCAAATAAAATTTTGTGAAAATTACATTTATATTTATACAATATTTATACTTATGTGTACGTGAGATTCTGTATTCTGTATAGGCTGTATTTCAGAGTTGGATTCCAAATAATACCCTGTGTGTATATGTGAGATTTTGAATTAAAAGAGATTTTAGACTTGGATTCAAAATGAGGATTGCCGCTTTTCCCATAATATTTATATATGTGTGTGTATATATGGGATTCTATTCCATTTTTCAGAATGTATATATATATTGACTTGGATTCTAAATCAGGATTGCCGAGATCGCAGAATATTGATACATGTGTATACGTGGAATTCTGAATTAAAAAATATTTTAGAGTTGGATTGAAAATCACGGTATTCCACCTTTTTCCAAAATATTTATGTACTATAAAATCCCTCCTGATTCAGAATCTGATATATTCACATTATTATAATCTGGATTTTTATATATATATATGTATATATAAATATTCTGGATAAAGCGGTAATACTAATTTTGATTTATCTCATGTTTAAAATATTTTTGGCTTTATTTCTTTTTCAAAAATTTTTAAAAATGAAATAAAACCGAAAATTAAGAAATAATGATTTTGGTTTTATTTCAAATGTGGTATTGAAATAAAGCCAAAAAAGTGCAATTTTGCTTTATTTCATTTGGCTTTTTTGCATGTACCCGAAATATCTATTTTATATTTATAGATACTACTTATATATACTTATTATTAATCAGATAATTCCTTTTTTTTCACTAGTTTGATGGTAAAGTAATAACGGCACATAAAAATGAAATTAAATGTAATCCATATTTCTGAAATTATATATACATATATATAATAATATATATATATATATATATTACATAATATATTAGTAATAATAATCATAATAGTCATAGAATAAGTCTCACAAATCATATAAAAAATGATAATAATGTATCTATAAATATACAGATGTGTGTAGAGTAAATTATATAGTGTATAGCACGTGGGGAGTCATCATTCAAATATTATTTATATATTTATTTATTATTAGTATTTGGTGTTTTTTTTTTTTTTTTAATTTTTTTATTTCTAGTATATAGTAATAATCGAGTGATTATTTGATACGTCAGATCATCAATCAATTTCTTTTGAAATAAAAAAAAGAAGTGTATGTATGTAAATTTATTTAATCATAATGATAACAAACAGTGTAGTTATTCAAAAGAATTTAATAAATTGATTCGGTTTAATATTAAATTATAATATGGAATATATATATATATGTATATATATATTTATAGAAAATATGAATTATGTATAATTTATTTGTAATTCGAAAGTAGGTGTTTTTGACCATGGAATATATTCATTGATTTTCCAGTAACTAGTAACTATTCTTCTAAGAAACTTTAAATGGTTCTAGAAACTTTATATGGTCTAAATTGGTTCAGAAGAATTCCGGCTGTAGTATTAATACGGATCTTTTTTCCCTTGAAGTTCATTGATAAATTCTGTAAGGGGGAGAAGTATCCAATTTTCGAAATAAAATAATCCAACATTTTAGAAATAACCTTTAAATTATTTCCTTTCAAATGAAGAGGTAAAGGATTAAATTATCCTATACTCTTTCTCGCTGAAAGACGTTCTTGATGATACAGAAATTACAAGTCTTTATTCAATATAAATCTATACGTACGTATATATTATTCATGAATTGGTTTTTGTCGCAGAAAATTCTTCGTGCCCCGTGATCCTGAATTTGATCCTTATTTTGATCCTGAGTGACCCTGATTATTTTTATAACACTTCTTTAATTTAAAAATAATTAATCGAGAACCAATTCAATTAATAATAAAATATTAATGTCTTAAATTTGAAATAAAAAACTTCTTCTCAAGTTGCAGACTCTAGTAACTAAATTATCTAATATAATTTGTAAAGCTGTGCCGGTAAAAGCTTAATACAAATATTATAATTGGTTAATCTGCCTTTCGAATCTATTCCATTGCACGTAACACTGGGGAGGCTTCAAAAACGAAAGTGTTGCAATAGTATATAGTGTTACAATGCGGTAGCTCTTTGTGGGAACCCTTAAAATATTTATCTAATAATTACCTCTCCTCCGAAAAATGGTTTAGATTGAACAAATGAATAGATTATATATAAAATCATTTCTTTGTTAATCTTCCAGCTGTTCTCTTATATCATATTTTTCTCAAATGCATTCCACCTTAGCTTAAATTACAAAACCATTTTTTTAAAGAAATCCTGGTGTACATTAAAAAATCTGTGATACCATATTATACTTTAGGAAATTAATTAAACCTAGAGATTCTGATTCTGTATATTAAAAATACATATTCCGAAATTTTTAATATTATTTAATTCTTGAAGAACTTCAAAAAAACTCAAGTTAAATAACTATTATAAACTAATTCTATCGTAAGTAACTCAGTTTTTGTGACATCAATTCAATTAATTTTTCATGAGACAATTTAAAATTTCTCAGTTATTTAATGTAATATAATTTAAAACTATTTTTCCCTGCCATTTTAACTGAATAGAACTTTTAATCCAATTCCAACTTTATACTATTTATCTTTCTATAATAATTATTAGAATTAAGTTGTAATATTTTAATCTGTCTATTTTTGAAATTAAAAATTAATATAAGTATATTAATGAACTAATTATAATTATTTATTAAAAGAAATAAATAACAATTAAAGTATACAAAAGAATAAATATTTATTGTAAAATAAAAATTGAAATAACATATGGTCAAATTTCTAAAAATAAAACTTATTGAAATATTAAAAAATTTTATTTCGAAATTAATTTGAATTATATATATGTATATATTTAAATAAAAAATGTTAGTGATTAGTATTTTGGTTTTATTAATAAAAGTGGTAATTTGGCGATCGATAAAAAAATTCCAATTAGAAATAATCCCCAAAGTCAAAATCTCCAAAGCCAAAATACCGAAAGAATTCATCAAATTATTAATATTTTAAAGTATATACTAGTTAGACCGCTGTCAATTTTAAATTCCTAGTTACTTCAGAAAACTTGTTAATAGAAATAATCCCCAAAGTCAAAATCTCCAAAGCCAAAATACCGAAAGAATTCATCAAATTATTAATATTTTAAAGTATATACTAGTTAGACCGTTGTCAATTTTAAATTCCTAGCTACTTCAGAAAACTTGTTAATACTTTTACTATTTTAAATTATGTTTTGTATAAATATTACTTTTAAATCGCAATTTGTACCTATGAATATGATAATATGATAAATATGACAATAAAATAATTTTAATGATTTTTCTTTATTCCTGTAATTTCTTTCCCCTTATTTTCGAAAATCGTTCGCAAAATGAATTTAAAGGTATGAGTATTGCCGTAATTATTAAGTGTGTGAAAATTTTATAATAATTTGAGATGTGAAATATTTATTTTACATATTTGCAAGGTCTCTATATAAATATATGATAAACGACATTGTAAATGTAAGGAGAGACCTTATATGATTCGTTACAAAATCAGAGTTTTGAATTTTCCCAGAATATTTAGAAGAATTTTGTAGTTGGTTACCAATTCAAGGTTTTGAATTTTCCGTTTTTTTGAATTTTTGGACATTTAGCTTTAAGAATTTTGAACCTAACCCTTAATTTGAACATAATAATGACGTTAATTATTACGAAAATTTTAAATATGAATAAATTATATAATTATATAATTCTGTTGAAATTCAAGTAAAATTAAAAAACCAACAAAACAAATGTTTTCTGTTGTATATCATATTAATTTTCCGACAATTATCCCGTAATTTTTTTCCGTTATTTGTCTAATGAAATGTTTATTTAAAAAATTAATCATTATTTTTTGCCCGTAAATACTTTCCGAAATTTTATATTTTTTAAGTTTATTTGAAAAAGTTTCTGCGATTTTTAATAAACGATATGCTGCAATGTTTATATTGGTTTTTTTTTTCTATATTTTATTTAGTTTTCTTCGTTCTTTATTTTATGATTTACCTTGAAATTATAGTCTATTAAATATTTAATAAGTTTTTTTATTTTTTTTTTTATTAGTTAAACATTTCATTTATTTTTTTTAAAAAAATTAAGTCCATTGTCAGTATGTTAGAACGTCATTCAATGATTCAATGGTTTTATTTTTATTTTAGAAGAAATTTTTTTGTATTAATATTACAAGTCAGACCTGATTTGTAATATTTGTTAAACTATCATCAGATGCCAAGCAGTGAATTTAATTATATTTTTTTACGTGGACGTATTTGGTCCCAAGTGGAATTTGTTAAACTTGAATCGCAATCAAAGCCCCTTCAACAGAATTTAATTTTGAAAATTCCCAAAAATAATATTTAGAAGTTGCATACTTTTAGGGGTTTACGTAAACTTAACTGAATTCAATTAATAGGAAGATACGCTTATCTGAAGATTGAAACAACTTAAATTATTATTATTTGAATTGATCTTAATAAACTTTGTTAGTATCAATTAATTAATATCAAAATTAAAACGTCAACTAATTAATTTTTTTTTTTTATTTTTTTATTGAGCTCATAAAAATTTTAACAACTTTTTTTACAATTAGATATTGTCTAACAATTCAATATGGCTGACCTAAATATATGTTCTGCCAACTATGACATTTTAAGCAATATGTTTAACATTAGTGTTACCATCTACTTTCAATTTTTTATACTTAGTAAAAATACTTCTTTAATTTAAATTCTATTTACATACTTGCTCAATGCATATTTATATGTTATTAATTTTTTACACGTCAATTAATTTTATGACATAAGTTGAATCTGACGTTTAGGTTAAATAAAAAATTATTCAGTGCTGTTCAATAATCTGTTATAGCAACTTCAATTTTTGTTAACGATTTTTTATTTTAAATTCTTATACTTATTAAATTTTTATACTTACTTGTTTATTAATAATAAAAATAAAAGAAAATAAATACAATTGTTAGAGTTATAATGACGTTATTAAAAATTGTTGCATGCAATAAAATTAAACTTGTTTACAAAAAGTGCGTAGTTTATTAAAATGTGAGGTAAAAAAAAATCTATATGGCAAATTAAATTTTTTTTTATATATTATTTTTTTTTTATAAAAAAATTAAGAATTAGCTAATATTATTCGCAAATTGTATTAAAAGGCGTTGTATTTTTCTTTATGGCTTTATTAAAATGATCAAACAAGTATAATATAAACAATTAACGCTATTAGGAGCGTTTTGTTAAAAGAAAGTTTTAAATAAATAATTTACTCGTTTGTTTATTCAAATTTTTAAAAATATAATAATATCATAAGGTAGTCGTTTATTTCATTTTAGACAATGATTTTGTTTTAAATAACAATTAAATACAATCAGGTTAATTATAATATCATGTATTTTTTAAACAAAATATATTAAAATGCATACATCTATTGGTTTTTTGTAATTGTTCGAATTTGAGCTATGGTCAATAAATGGCAGTTTTATAAGTACTTTCCTATAACAGCTTTCGCGTTCGAATTTTTAAAATAGTCACGATATGAATGACGATACTCCCGGAGAGAAATATCCTTCGAAGATTTATGACTTAAAAATTAAGCTAGAGAGTTTAAGTTTATAGAGAGCTTACAACTCTGATTAGTAAATTCAAAGTTCCCTAGAGCCTTAGATTTCATAATCTGAAATATTTAAAATTAAGATTCATTGGCTAGCTGGCACAGTGGTTAGAGTGCCGATCTTTGATGCGATAGGCCCAGGTGCGAAAGTGAGTAAATGGGTTCAAATTAATAACTTAATCTTGTATATATATCTTGTGTATAATTATTACACAATTAAAAATATGTTAATATAACAACATTAACAAATAATTTAATTGAATAGTATAACCCACATATACACTTGCTACACGCTGAATCAATCAATTACCACTTTGTATGTTTTTATTATAATAATTAATAATTATAAATCGTTAATCAAAGATACATTAATATAGCAATATAAACAAATAATTTAATTGAATAATATAATTCACAGATATAGAATACCAGATAACTGAAATACAAATTTATTACAATTATTACAAAGTATTTTACAAAGTAATTATTACAATTGTATCTATTGAAAATCTAAAACTTTTCTCCAGGCTAGACGGCCTGGTATATACTATATCATGTTTAAATTATATGTGGAATTCATTAAGATCAATTCTAATAATAAGAATATAATATTTCCCTCTGTTCTAACACATGTAACTATGATAGACATTTAAAAAAACCGCTGATAATTTGCATTTAATTAGTTAATCTTAGAACTTATATTAATTTCAATGAAAGTTCATTTAAGATAAAATGGTATTCATACTTAACTATATAAAAGTGTATTCTAGAGTTCAAATGCTAATCAAATCACTAGTTTTAAATAATAATTATTTATAATAATTAAATTTAATCAATTGATTACATACAAGTTATGTTTATGTTATTTTATTGAATTTTATTGAAAAATAATTAAATTAAATGAAATTAAAAATTATTAAAATAAAAATAAAACTATTTTCTAAATTCACATAGTTAATATTAAATATGTATATATAAATAAATTATAATTTTAAATAATAATAATGTGACAATATTTATTAACATAAACTAACTAATACATATTTAAAAATACATATACATAAATACATATTTTATTACCTAACCTAATAAATGGTTATGGTTTTATTTTAAATATATTTAATTAAATAACAATTAAATTTTAGTAAATTATAATTATTTTCAAATTTTATTATCATTGCAATAATTAATTTTTATATAAAATTAACCACCTATAAGAGTTTTCGATAAAAGTAATTTAAATTCATGTCAGGTAATTCTGTTTGAATGTTAATATTTAGTTTTATGTATAAACATTCAAATATATATAAGTACTTATGAATATGTATAATAAGTATTTATTTGGACCACTGAACCTTGCAATTTAGTATAATTAAATTTTGGAAAAAATAAAAATTTAAATTCATAATTAGCCATTCAACTGAAAATATTTCAATAAAATTTAAAAAATAAATAATATATCAAAATATTTGTCAATATTTATAATTAAATCCTGATAAATATTTAATATAATTTGTAAAAGTAAATAAAACAATCTAATTATAACTATATAATTGAAAATCTAACCAATTTCAAGTTTTTTTATATAATGTTTATAAAACTTTTTTGACGGTTGAAGTTTTAATAATGCAAAAGTTAATAATTTCTAAATTTTTACTATTTAAACTTCCATGCTCGATTCTGATCACTGTAGAACCGACGTTAAATGGCAAGTGACTTTTCGTGAAGCATGTTTGGTGAATTTGTTACATTTGAATGCATTTGAGAAATCTTAAAGTGTCATTAAGTTGACAATTTATTAGAGAAGGGTTATTAGATAAGACTTATCATGAATTCTGATAAGAGTACTTACTATTTAATGGTTTTAAATAAATTAAAAATGGGTTGTCAACATTTTTATGATTACTGATGATACTGTCAAAATTTTGACTGAAACGTCTTAAGTAAATTAACTAGGGGTTATACTTTTGGAGGCTTTTTTCCCTGGGAAATTTTTTCATGGGGAAGGAGTCCGCAAATATAACTTTTAAAAAAGTCCTTAAAGTCTCATACAAAGTTGCGGGGATTTTTATCTTACATAGGTAATGTAAGAAATGTAAGATAAAAATAACCAAATTCAGCAGCTTTATAAAAGCCCCCCCGCCAAACGCTAAAGTCTGTTTACTTTGAAAATAGAATTAAAATTCCTACTAAAATTTGCTAAAAATAAATTTGGATTTTACATACGCTCTCAATATACATTATGGATACTCACTTCTAAATTTGTTATAGTTAATTACTTATATTTTTATTAAACTTATTAAACCTTTTTAAATCTTCCCGAACTGTATAAACCATTAAAATGGAACCAGTTCAAAGTAATGAATGATGAACTATTCGGCTCTGAAAGTGTAGTTTTTTTTTTTTTTTTCTTTTACACGCTAGTCAAACTCTAGGAAAACGAATTCCTTTATACATAGCTAAAAAATAGATATGTTAGCTTGGCTATGGGGCTAAGGAGTTAGAAGGAAAATAGGATAGAAGAGGAGAGTTGAGTGGTAGGTTAGAAACCAATTTATTTAAAATCATTTTAAACGTTGCAAATTGTATAAAGGTCTATTTCTATCAGAGGGGAACACATTGGATTGAAGCATGTTCCATATTCTAGCAATTTTCACAATAAATTCCATAACCAGTTTTGAGCCACCTAGGGATTTCCACTGTGTAGAAGTGATCACTTGAGACCTCCCTTGTGTTGCGTTGGAATTGTTTAAAGGGAGACATTATTGATTTTAATTCAATAGAGCAAGTGTCAATACCTACAAGATATCTGTAAAAGAGAGTTGTTAATAAAACTTCAGTAAAGTACTGTGATAATAACGATTGTCACAATTTTTTCTGATTGTACATTTTAAAATTAAACAAAAGAACTACATAAAATTAACATACACATACACCTGACAACTTTTTTTTTTTTCAATTGACCAAATATTGATTTTTAAAAACATATTTATTTTATAATTTCAATCAAATTTAAACTATATAAATATGTTTTGTATATCCATTTCTAAGAATTGTGAATTGTTATATTATTTTACTTTATAATTGAAAATTTATATTAAATATCGTTATTATAATAGTTTTATGATTACATAATACTCGTATATACTTTTACAATCGTTTTTAAAAATTTGCAGCCCCTTAAACTGTTATGATGACTACAAATTAAAAAATTTCTATGCTTTGCTGGTTTTTAAGGTCTGGAACCAATATTTTAATGTTGATATATTAATAGTTTAAAAATAGAATTTGGTCTATATATATTTGGTCATATTGTTATTGAATAGACATATATTTGGTCTATATAATAATATGTATTAACAAATATGCGTTAATTTAAAAATATAACTGCACTTTTAGTCGCATGATTCATTTTTATCGATATTTTCTAATAATTTTTGTATATATATTTGACAGTAATTTTTATTTATATTTTGTCTATAGCAATATACAGGGTGTCCCGGGAATAAGCTTTGTAATTTCTGGAACGATTAAGCATATTAGAAAACTATTAAAAATGAAAAATGTTTCTAGGGCATGTATCGGAATTACGTAATCCCACTAGTAAAATTTCATTACGTATTTCTAAAAAACTTCTGATGTAGCTTCAATAACAGAGAGTTTATAAGGTTAATGAATTTTTAAGTCCTATCATTAATACTCGTACATTTTTTTTAGATTCCGTTATAACGGCTTCTATTTTAAAGCCGTACAGATATTACGAGGAATGATTCCATTACAATTTTTTTTTCTACGAATAAAAATCTCTTGACTTCAAAATTGTAGATATACCGTTAATTCTACTAGAAAATCGAGTGTTCAACATGTTTATAAATAAAAATGTATACAAAGTTTTGCATTCAATTTTCTTTGATATTCAGATTAAGTATATGAAATGTGTGTTTTATCTTTTAGGTATACAAAATTGTGTAGCTCTTGAAATAATCTATATAGGAGTAGAGTATGGTTCTATCTATATTGTAGTACAAAGAAGTCATACAACAGTTATATACCGCATACATATGCATTTTTGAAGACAGCCTATGTTGTGATTTCATGAGCAACAAAAAATTGTATTAATTATTTAATTTTTGTTTGTTCCACCTATTTTATATAATCATTCCCCTAGGTTACTAATGTACTCCTGGTAGACTCTGTATTTGTAAATATTTCAAACAATATCTTCAAACAAATTAGTTTTTTTTTTAGTTTTACGCAATTTAATTGAATCGTTTTAATATTCTGGTTATCTTAAGTGATGGTACTTTAAAAAAAAATTTTGTAACTACTTTAAAAAACTTTTATGCAATTTTTAAGTTTTTAACTGTGATTTTTGATGTAGACATAACGTATTTTAACAAAAATATTCAATTAAAAGATAACAATTCAATCATCAAAGAAATATGTTTGTATATCTTATTATCTTTAGTATTTTTATTTAAAAATACACATACTTATAGCTATACCTATAACCAGTTTTTTTTTTAAAATATTAAATTTAATGATTATTTATTTTTTTACATATCACTAACTTTTAAATATAAGTTACTAATTTTAATATTTCAGCTAACATACAGACAACTATACAGACAACTTTGAATTAGAAGTTTTTTATTAAATTTTTATTTAAAATTATAAAATTATTTTTAAAATAATTCGATTGCCTTAAAAGTTAGTTATTGATTTTAAAAGTAAATAAATATATATATTAATAATTGATATTTGTATTTGTCTTTATTATTATACAATTCATATTTAAATACCTAAGTTTTAAATTAAAATGCGTCTAAATTTAAATTTGAATTTTAGTATTTTGAAAAAATTTTCAAAATCTAGAACTTATTCTATCAGATATTTCTATTACAAATTGAACAGTTTAATTTTGGGTCTTTTTACATTATTTATGAAGTATTTATAAAATTATCAAAAAAACAATTATTTTACCTTATATTTTGTTCTTAACATTTTGACATTTGAATATAAGTATTTATAACAGTAAATTTTTTTGCATCTGTACAAATTCAAATATACATTCAAATAAATTCAAATTAATTTAAAACTTTCGAAATATGTAAGTTATTTAAAATGAGTAATTGTAGTTTAAAATAAAGAGTACTTGAAGTCAAAATTGTACTTGAATTGTATCCACTTAGTTAAATTAATTTTTGAGTTCAAAATTATAAATTACGTCACGTTAAAAAAAATTGTTTAAAATAATAAAATATGAATGCGTTATATGCGTTTTTTTATGTTAAGTAATATAGGATAACCTCGAAGTTGAATTAATTGAAATTTCTATCAGTCATGTCTGATGTCATAGAAAAATTTTACGTGATATTATAACATATATTTTGACTTGTCACGTGACGTTTGTTGCAAAATATTACGTGAATTTTTAATTACATTTGACATTTTGATATTAAAAAAATGTATTTTTTAGTGGATATTTGATTTAATAATTTTAGTATTAAACAACTTTGATGTTCTTTAAATTAAATTATTTAAAAATTTTGCTTATGAATTTATTATTTAACGTTTGGGTTGGGTGACCTTTCGAGAGGTGTAGGTTTCAAATACCAGTTAAAATGACCCGGGTCAGGCCCGGGTTCGAATCCCAGTGAAAAAACTTTTCTGGATTTCGACTCATTTACCAATCGCCATTGGATTCAAATAAATGGCTTAATCAATAATTAATAATTATATATCTCTAATAAAAATACATTAATATCAAAATACACTGCAAAATATAAACAAATAATTTAATTGAATAATATAAATCACAGATATAGAATACCATATAAATCAAATACAAAATATTACAGTATAAACAAAATTACCATTGTATCAATTGGAAATCTAAAACGTTTCTACATATTATAAAGCCTAGTACTATCTCATGTTTAAATTGTATGTGGAATTCATTAAGATCAATTATAATAATACGAATATAATATGACCCCTTGTTCCAACATGTATGTAGCATAGACAGGCTTATTAGTCTAACAGTTTAACAGTTAGCGCTTAAAAAAAAAAAGTTGGTATTAATGCCTATTCAGCTTATAATTAACTAGATGGATCGGAAAAAGTCCACTATGACTTAATCCAATTTTTTTCTTTATTTTTAAATCTTATAAACCATTGCCAAATCCATTGCTAAATCCATTACCATTAGTTTGCTTTTTTTGGATTTAACTTATTTGGTATATACTATGTTCCCATATATATAAAATAAATGTTACATATTTATAGTATATACACATATATATTTTTGTACCTTTAAAGCTTTTGATCATTAATTATAAAAGTAATAAATTATTTTATAAACATTTACAGTAAAACCAATTTAAAGTAAGATGTCTTAAAAAACTAAGTTTGTTCAGTGAAATGTTGATTAGAATTGCATAATAAATAATCTCGATTAATAATTTTAATCAATTATAATAATTATTGTTATAGTTTTTAATTAATATATTATAATTGAATCGATAAATCAGACAACTATTAAAAACAATTATAATATGGTATCACACTTTTGAAAATTGATTTATTTAATTTTTATTAATTATAATTTATTTGTTATATAAACATTTGAATAACAAATTAATGTTTAATATTAATATATAATATGTTCTTTTATTATTATTATTAATTGTATACAATTTAATTATTGAATTAACATTTAAATTGTTTGTAATAATAAAAATCTTGTTTTGGGTTGAATTTATTCCAATGATTTATAGGATAAATTACAACCAATTAATTGTGACATTTTAATAATTTTAGAATCGATTTTTATTTAATCGATAATTTAATGTCTTTATTAAATAACAAGTGATGAAAAAAAGCCAAGGGTCAAAGGAAACAGCATGTTTTTACATAAGTACACTTTTAATTTTTAAGTCCGAAATAAGTCCTAAAAATCCTTTAAATTTTCTGAGCTAACTTATGCTGATTCTCAAGTATCTAACAAATGTTGACTCTTTACAGCTCCTAAACAGTGGGTGTCAGAAAAAGTTTTTTAAGTGGCTTATACTAATTTTTAAAGATCTAACTACTTCCACAGTCTAAAACTTACTAACTGAAGCCGTTTAGAAGATATGAGGAAAAGATATATGAGTTTTGTACATCAGAAAATTAAAATACCATATGGCAACTCTATATATTTATTTAACGTATATTTATAAAGCAGTTGTATTTCATCGTTTTCAGATTGAAAATATTTTTTATAAAACTTTTGTTATTTAATTTAAATATATGATTTCTCAGACTATGGAGGGCTATAGTTTCGTAACTGGTGGGACAGAGGGAAACCAATTTATAAAGGACCAATTTTTTCAAAATTTTTTTAAAATGTGCTAAAATAAATAAAAGATTAAGGTAATTAATTGTTAAAGTATATCAAAGTTAGAATATCAAAGTAAACCATTTTATTAAAAAGTGTCCATTTTATATTTTGATTTATAAGTATATATATATATATATATTTTATTTTAAAATAATTTATTATAAATTATTAGTTTTTTTTTTCCTTTTTATACTTTTTATTGATTAATCGTTTACTAATAGAAAAATAATACAATAAAAAAATAAGACGATAAAATCGATTATCGTTTTATTCATCGAAAGTTAAATGTTTTCAATTTAACAAAACCATATGGGTTTTTTTTTATATAAATTAATATTTATATACCAAAAATAATAAAAATGAATATAAAAAAAAAAAAATAATAGAAAAGGAAAAAGAAATAATAATGAAATAAAAAAACAAAATAAAAATATAAAAGGAATTTAAGTTGTTATTTGTGATTATTTTTATTTTTTATATAGTTGTATTTTTCTATTTTCACTCTCAATTGTTTATTTTTGACAATGAATAACGAACATATACAAACAAAACTTTGAACATATTTTTATTCATTTATTTTGGCTTAGTACTTTTCCAAAAAAAAAAAACGAGCTCATTAATTTCAATTCGTTTCTCTGTCGATTTGTCTTTCTATTAGATTTCTATACTTTAAATATTTAAATCATGTCTAGACTATGCAATAAAACCACAAAGTGAAATATTTTGTTTAAACTGCGTTCAGACTGCGAATTAAGATAATTTTGACATTTAATTAGCTGTCATAATTGTAAATGTCAAAATTAAAATAAAGAAATACTGAAATTCTAAAAAAACAATTTGATTATATACATATGTTATCTATTTATATAAATATATATGTCCCCTAAATTTCTACCCCACTGTGTGCCCCGCAATGTCTGTACATTCCTAAGATCAGGTTTTTTATATGAGAGACGTTGTAAGTTTTCAAGATATGACGACTTAAGAACAACTTAAAATTGTTTTATTAAAAAATAAATTTGCATATATCTCCGCTTGTAAGCCTCGTATGACAGTTTAGTAATATGTAGAAAATCAGGGACTTGCTTAATTTTTAAAAACAATTCCTTCAAAAATTATGGTAAAACATTTATAATTGTACTTTCGTTAAAACTTTGATTTCGTACACTATCCTTGATTCTATTATTATTAGTATTTATGATTTTACTTTTAAAATTAACAGTGACTTTTATAAAAGTGTTTTGCTTACTTTTGGTTTTGTTTTAAATTGATCTTCAGGGATTTAAATGAATAATTTTGGTTAGAAAATATTGAAATGGAAAGAGAACACGTTTTGTTTAAATTGTAATGTTTACAATTTAGTTAAGGTTTAAATATGTTCAAAAAGTTTTGAACATAAAAGTTAGAATTTACTTAAAAACTTTTTAAGTAAACGTTTCTATTAATGAATTTGACATTTAAAATAAACTTAATGAAAGAATTGTTTATTTTAAGCTTCTGGCAATTCATCGATATAATTTTTAATTAAGCCATTTGTTAGTAGTTGCGATTATAGTGAAATTATTTAATACGTATATTAAAAATTATATATTATATAGATTACTTTAATAATTTAATGAAATGTTTGTGGAGGCGACGTGTGCTTTAAAACTTTTTAAATAATTCATTTTACCTGTTTTAATAGCTGGACTGATAAATTTACTTTCCTGGTCTCAGTACTTGGATTGAGTTTATTAAAGTAAATGCTTCCAATATTTACATGAAAATGAAAATAATTCATCTTATTGAATATTAGAAATTGGAGCATAATTTACTTGAACTCCTCCTATTAAAGACCAAACGTACATAAAGACCGGCAAAAATATATATCTTACATCTGAATTACAGTTGGCGCTTTTCAAGTACCAGTCCTGACTATGATTGATACTGATAGTACTGTTTAAGTACTGGTAAGAACTGGTAAATACTAACAAAGAAATAGTAGTTTACAGTACAGTACAGTTTTTTCCAGTATCAGTAACAGTACTTAAATTAAAATAGGACCGATACTTAAATACCAAGCTACTGGAAATTCGCCAGCTCTGATCTTCATAAGTATGAAAATATTCACATTTTAAATTTTCAAGTAATTTTCTAAAATTAGTTAGCACGTCACCATTTTTGAAATATTTCAAAATTTTACGAATTGTTGATTTATTAGTTCACTTTTACAATTAAAAAAATATCGATTATCGAAAGCTATTCAAATTTAAACAAATCCTATAGTTTTCAATTAATAAGCTCGCAAATTATGTTTTATTGAAAGTATTTATATTTTAACTAATCAAGAACAAACTAAGAAATCAAATACAATATTTTCTTCATGTTATAAAATGACAGTTAACTAATCATGACTTATTGTCGCCTCTATTATTGACACACCCTATATTATGTATTTCAGTATCATTTCA
This sequence comes from Dolichopus griseipennis, assembly GCA_963082915.1. Taxonomy (NCBI): domain Eukaryota; kingdom Metazoa; phylum Arthropoda; class Insecta; order Diptera; family Dolichopodidae; genus Dolichopus; species Dolichopus griseipennis. The sequence continues at coordinate 15,329,545 of OY720443.1, read as the reverse complement.
ATTTATTTTTTTTAATATTTTTTAATAAATAATATCAGCTATATAAATGTTAATTTGATAAGTTGTACTGGTATTGAAATACTATATAATAGCTTATAATATTCTATGATATCCTAACTAGTTACATATATATTATACACCTTTATGTATTTTCAATTATTTATTAAATTGAAGTCTGTAGTAATAACAGTTGATACAAAAGTATAAAATAAAAAAAAATTAAATGTTTAAAAAAAAAACCGAATACCAAAAAAAAACACAATAAAATAAAAAGACGAATAAAAAACAATACACAGTAAAATAAAACTTTATATTGTTTTTTTTTTGTGTATTCAGGATATGACAGTTAGGTTGTGTGGACGTGTGCATATATGAAACTCGTCTGACATAAACGTCGTTTTAATAGAAAATATTTTGAGGTAAAAATACAATAAAAATAGAAAAAAAGTACCCAATAAAAAGGTATTTTTAGGGTAAAGGAAAGAAGTTGGCTTTGTGGATGAGTGTATAGTAAAAATGTATTGCAGTATTTGTTATAGTTGTATTCTACATACAAGATGTACAAATATTCATATTTTTAAATTCTTTATTTCCTAGATTGTTTATATGGGGATCCCCATATATACAGGGGAATAACTGAGCGAATAACAAATATTTATTAATAAAAGTTGTTAAAAAAATGGTGGGTTTAAAGTTTGATGGATCAACATTTTAATTTTAAAGTAGTTCATTTGAAATTTAAAATAAACTCGTGATAGAAAGTGGTGCCACACTTTAGTCGAGATATTTTGAATTATTAAATTACTTAAGCGAGCAATACTTAGTGCGAAAATGTTTGTTATGCGCTGCTTGAATTTTTTTAACTTCGCAATCCTTAGAACAAATCCTTGAAAAAAAATTTCTTAAAGTTCTATATGGATTTGAGTACATTTTGGTCCATAAACAAAAACATTTACTTAAACATCGGAAAAATTTGAGTGTCCTAACCATTCAAAAAGTTACGAGAAAAGTTGAGTCATACGAAGCTTGACAATTTTAACTACTAATCATCGAAATGAAAGTGGTGTGGATACAAATTTAAACAGCTTATGCTATATTATGGTTGTGAAGAAAGGAATGGAAAAAGATAAGATAAAATTAAGGATCAAATGTGAAATTTATTTAAGATAAGTAAGCTTCTCTCTATTGAATCTATGAAACACATAGATGGGAATAATGTAAGAGATCCTATAGATCAATGTTCTAATTCAAAATAAGCTTGTCAATACCATAGGTATGTTTTGGAACAGAGGGTTATATTGTATTCGTGTTTTTAGAACGAATTCCATTTTAGATGAATTCCATAATTTAAACATGATAAGTTACTAGGCATGTGTAGGTACTAGACATGTTATAAGATGTAGAAACGTTTGTCAATAGATACAATTCTATTTTTATTTGCATTGTAATATTTTGTATTTGAGTTATATGGTATTCTATATCTGTGAGTTATATTATTCAATTAAATTTTTGTTTATATTTAGCATTTGTTTATATTGTTATATATTAATGCATTTTTTTTACCGATATATAATTATTAATTATTGTTTAAGCCATTAATTTGAATCCAATAGCGAATGGTACCTGAGACGAGTTGAAAACCAGAAAAGTTTTTTTAACTTTCACTGGGATTCGAAACTGGATCTTTCGCATGAAAGGTCGGTATTCTAACCACTGTACCACGTAGCCGCTAACCTTTGGTGTATATAAATAATTGTAACTGAGTTACTAGACGAGTATTTCGGGAAAAGGAGTTGGCTTCTTCATTCTTCACATAAAAATATCCTTTCATTTAAAAATAAAATATAAAAATATTCGAATTTACAGTTAATTTATTAAATTACGAATATATGCATTAAAAGTCCTTTTATACTTATAAAAAATTCGCAATCCTTTCCTAAAGTAATTGATATACTTATACAAATGGTAAAAAAAAAGAAACTTTACAATTTATTGATTGAATATTGTTCAATTTTTTTTTTGTACATTCTACATGCACCATCAATACTTACAACAACAAAAAAAAAAACAACGGCAACAGAAACAAATAATAAAAAAAACAGTACGGCAAAACGGCTCTATGTGATAGTTAAAATAAATGGCCCAAATACAAAAAAATTAAAACGATAGCAAAAAACAAAAGAAAGAGACAAAGATAGAAAATAAAAATATAATTTTATGAATTTTTTTTTTTTCAATTTGTTTTTGTATTTATTATTATTATTTTTATTATAAGAATAAATAATAAATGTGTTCATTGATTTTTATTGTATAAAGTATACATATAGAAATTGAAATTAATATTGTTCTAAAAAGGGAGAGAAAGAGACGAATAGAGAATTGAAAAAAAATAACAATATTTGAAAAATTGAAAACAAAATGAAAGTTAAAAACAAAAGAATTATGACGTTTATTTTTTGTTTTTTGTTTATTTACTAAATGATGTTTTAATCAATTTTTTTTTATTTTGTTTTGTTTTCCAATGTTCTTCAAAAGTAAATAAACAAATCAATCAAAATCAATTTTTTTTTATTTACCTTATTTGTATTTGTATTGGTTTTTTTTTTTTTTTTTTTTTAAATTAAAAAACCAAAAAATAAATTTTATTAAAAACCTTTTATTTTTCATATGGTCCGGTACACATCATTGGTAAATACTAAATTATCCTTTTACTAATACATATATAAATCAAAAATTTTGAAAATTATATAATAAATTTTTATTTTAAATTTGAGTTTTTGGACTAGAGATTAATAAAAAATTAATTGATTTATAAATATTTGAAAAAAATTTTTAATTAATTTGATGGCCATATTTTGTGATAAATTTGTTAGTTTTGGTAAATTTGTGATATTTCATCTAGTTTTATTAATTAAGCGTTTGTGTGATACAGTTTTTAGATCGACTTTTTCGGTAGGTTCTGAAATTCGAATTACAGTAAAACTGGAAATCTGATTTTCAATAATTAATAATTTATATTTAAGCTTTGATATCCCGATGAATACTATCTCTTTGATTCAAGCCACCCCTGTCCTTTGTTTTGTATACTTTATTACTATATTTCAAATGATGGCTGCATACAGTCCTTGTTATGAGCTACTTATTAATGGATTAATGCAACTTATTAAGATATTAAAAGATATTAATAACTCTTTATATATTATAAGTATTCTTTAATATAATATAAAAGTGTTACCAATGTTAAAAAATGAAAAAATATAGAAGGATAAGGTTTTTAATGAATAAATTCAATTTTTTAATTATTTTAAAACATCAGAAGGCACCCAGAGTAGTTGTTTAAGGATCATTTGAAAAAATTTTGAACTTAATTTAACCAAAACAACTCCTATTTTTGTGCTTTTATAACAACATATATTCGCTTAATAAACAAATTTTCATAATGTGTGTTACCCAATTATAACAATCTAATGCCATAAAGAAGGCAGGGACGAACTTTTATCGAACTAGTTGAATGACGCTGAAAAAATTTAAGGGGTGAAAATAAATCCTTTACTATTTCAGTTTTTTAAAAAAAAAATGTTTTTAAAACAAAGTTTTACCTAACTAAGTACTTATAAAAGAAAAGAAGTTTAGTAAATAATTTTACTTTAACCCTTATAACTCGCTGATATTAAACTTTTTAATTTTTTAAATACAAACAGTATTGTATTGATTGAAATTATAATAATTCTAAATGTGATAAATTTTTGTATTATTTCACTTAGTAATGTTGTGTAAATTCAAAGTTCAACAATTAGTAAAAGAATAAGATATCAGTAGATTTGATAATTAAATTTTTACTAGTATCTGCCTTCACCTCGAAATTCGAGGAAGGGGACCAAAAAATCGCTATAAAAATATATGCTTACATAACTGAAAATTATTGATGAAACTTGGAAAATTTTGAAAAAAATATTTAAAATAGCGTGCATTCGTATTGAATATTTATGTTTTAAAAAAAATTTCAAAATCAGTAATTTGTTTGATAATATGTATCCATAGTGATTTTAGTGATTTTAGTTCTTTTGAGTCTTTCGTGTAATTTTGTCATTTGAATTCTGTTTATCAAAAATTTAGAATATTATTAATTTGGGTATAATTTCAATGGGCAATCCATTTTTACGTGTCTTTAAGCTTTGTCAGGTGGATGATGCAAACTGCAATAAAATAAATATGTATATTGAGAATCCTTATTCGGATATGTAATATGTATATATTATACATATATCATATATAGAATTAAATGTAATTTTTATTTTGCCTTAATTTTAAGTTTCTCTAAATAATGTATGATTCATTATTAGTTTTAATAATAAAAAAGTTTATTATTATATGCAAATTATTTAAAAAGTTATTTTTTTAACATATATAAAAAAACAAAACCTTTATTAAAATAATAAAATAAGAGTAATAAAAAAAAAACTTTTTTGATATTAATAAGAGAACGATAAAAAAAAATATGCATAAAAATGATATTTCGTTTTAGAATGCCATAAAATTTCATAAACTGTTGAATTTTTGCAAATTAGTATATATTTTATGTATACATGTATTACTAGCACGATGGTAATTTTAAGTATAATTGCATCATTATATTATATTACCGTAATTTAAATTTTAATATCTTTAAATATTTTTTTATTTTAAAAACCATTTTAAGTTTAGTTTTATGTAGTTTTAACTAGTTTGATATATTAAAATAATGTTAATATAAATAAGTAGATAAGTTATTATTTGGTTTCGTGAACCGTGATCAACTAAAATTTTAGTTTATTAGTAATAAATTGTTAACAATGGCATGCACAATTTTCCTTCAATATTTGTTTTAAGGTAATTGCAAACATTAATTTTTAAATTAATTTTTAATTTAATAATTATAGTAACTAAGTGTATAAAACCTAGGCCATTTCTGGACCTATTCGCGCTTATAAATTTTTTTTGATGATTATAAAACACGGCCTAGCAGAATTAATAGTCATGACATGTGCTGCTTTTTAGTTACTCAAAAGGTTAAAATAAATTTTACAAATGCTTATGTGTTCAATTTTCCGGGAAATTAGGATTTATAAATAAGATTTTTGTTGGAAAATTTTATAGAACCTTAGACTTGAATAAACTAACCTTGAAATTAATACTAGAATAAGCTTCTTTTAAGGTCAATTTTGTTTTTTTAATGGGACATGCATGAAACCAGTGCGACCTTTTGATCTGTTGTGCATTTACAACTCATTTTCCTAATGACACTTGAATTGTGATGGAGGAAAAGGTAATATTCAGTATGTTTTCAGAGTTTCATTTTTGCCGTTTATGTTAAATTACCTTTATTGATCACTAAGACATTTTCCTATGTATTCTGTTGCTTCTGTGCACTTAGTGAATGTCTATTAAATATTCGATTCCCATAAAAATTAAGTGATTCCTTGGAGAACAGTGTCATCTGTCAGTGTCATATTCCCATAGAAATTAAGTGACTATTTATAGAACAGTGTTATGAAACCTACAAAAATCCCAAGACTTTTTCAATGTATACTGAGTCTTAAAAGTTATTCAAATAGCCCCTTTTTACTTATTCAGTCCATCTTGGTAGAATTACCCTTAATCCTTTAATTTGTTTATTGCAACACTTAATTTCCACAATTTTTTTCAATCTCCCTTAACTTTTAAGTTGTTGTCTTAGTAATGAGTAAAAGAAACAAAAATTTCGTTACAAAAACAAATGAAAATATTTAAATTAAGCGTTAATAACCTTTAATGAGTTTTGTATAACCAGATTTTTTTAATTTGTTTTAGTTGTTTTTTTTTTTCTTTTCTTTTTTAATTATTCTGCAAAGTTTACTTTTGACCTTCTTTAATACTTTATAAAATTAAATTCTTTGCTTTTTTTTACTTATCTTCTGGCCTGGCCTGCAATAGATGAGTTTTTAATTTAAGGTGAGAAAGAGAAAGAAAGATTAAAGCAAAAGAAAGAAAGAAAAAAACGCATTCCAAACGAGGTGAAGATAGAAAAAATTAAAATGAACCATAGAAGAATATATAAAGATCATTTAATAGAATGCCAGGACTTTAATAAGTTTTATTTTTTTTTATTTACCTAAGAAAAGTTGTGAGGGGGGACGGGGTAGGTAAAGTAAAGGATTGTTATTTTTTTAACATTATTCTCATATTTAATCTTTTGTATTTTTAAAAGTAAGATACGATTTGCAATTGTTGAAAAAAAAAAAATAATAACAATTGAAAAACTTTTTTTTCTTTTTACAGGTGTGGTACAGGTGAGAATAAAAATAATAAAATAAAATCAACTTTTGTTTTATATTATCTCTTGTTCTATTTTTTTGTACTCTACAATAAGAGTTTTATCAAATTTATATACATGTATAATGCATATTTTTTATTATTATATATTATGTGTTATAATAGTTTTTCATTAGGATTTTTCGATGCGCCTAAATTTATGCTACAAAAATAAAAGAATAAAAAGAAATGTTATTGTTAAATTTTTGTAAAAGATTTCCATTTAGAATAATCGTATTTATGAAGTTTTAAACTATTGTTATTTTTTAAAGCCAGTTAAAATTAAAAAAATTTTTATGAAAAATTATTGAATTAAGAAAACAAAGAAAATTATAGTAGATAAATTTTAGATTTTAATTAGTTATAAAAGTTAAATCAACTAGAACATAGTCACAATGGATTTACTAACTTCTTTGGAAGTTTAAGCTTTGGTAATGGGAAAATGAAATACTATGTACTAACATTTAATATTTAATGTTATATTGAATATTTTTTTTTTTAATTTTGTTTTTCTATGCGAAGTGTAGGGCATCTTCGAGGTTTCTTTAGACTAAGATTTGGTTTCATGAATTATTATTTGCACTTAGATTAATAAAATAATCTGCTGTAATTATTGTACAAGATAACGCAATTAAAATCATATATATCGGTGTCATCTATCATCTTGTTGAATATCAGAAGTGCCTGGAAGGTCTGAAACATTAATCACAATATTATCTGACCGTTATTACTCTGAAACTTTGTTAAATTTTGTAAAGTTTTAACTGTTTTTTACTTGTTAATTTGAGCATCCAAGCAAAAACCTATCATTTGAAAGGACTGTATTTTTAGTCAACTGTACCTATGCGAGGCCTGATCAGATATTTTAATTCATGAAATGCTTAATATCTTATCAAATGGGTTATAGAGATAGGAACTCAGATCAAAACTCTAAATCTAAAAGAAGTACGTAAATCCTACCAGAGGATTGTGAAGATATTCTGTCTTCAATTCTAGGTTTAATATTCAAAAAATTTTGTATGCATGAGGAATTGCATATGCCGTCCTATCACCAAAGCCTTGCATTAATTTATTCATTATTTATAAAACTATAAATTTAAAAGATGAAATCTTTTAACAAAATTAATACTTTGAATTTTCCAATGAACTTCAATTTATTTCAAAAATTTATTATTAGTATAAAACTAAAGCTTATTATAAAATTTTACAAAAAGATTATTTAAATATTAATTAGTTTAGAATTAAAGAAAAAAAATAATTATTTATAATATTATATTATTTTAAAACAAAATTCTAATACTATTTTACTTACAATATTATATAAAGAGTTTTATAATATTTTATATATACTTCCTTCTTCAATTTCAAAATAAAAACCCTTAAAACTATTTTTGTTTTTTGTTATTTTTGAATTTTTTGAACTTCTCTTCTGAAAATTTTATTAAATTTGAAAATTTATTTTCAAAATTTTTATAGTTTCTATTCAAGAACAATTTTTTTATATTAAAAATTTTGTTTGCTCTTAAAACCTTAAAAGAGTTCCTATTGAATGATGTTCATTTGAAATTAATTAAAAGTTTATTTAAAAGTTTTTTTTTTATTCTTTACCACAATTATTAATAATTTTTCGTTTTTTCCTCTTTATGGGGACATTTTTTGTTATTTTTTTTTAAATTTATTTAAACTATTTTTTGAATAAAATATCTTAAGGGTTATTTGTACATTTTGTATATGAGTATATGAGTATATGGGTATGTAAATATTTAAAAATTGACCGACTTAAAGTGACTATATATATAAAAAAAAAAAATTTTAATTAAATTGTAGTTTCAATTTATTTATTTAAAAGAAAAAAATTAAAATTTAATCGGAATGTTGTTTTGTTAGTACTTTAAGTATGCTAATTGGAAAATTAAAATGGTTCAAGTTGAAAAAAATTGATTTTTGAGTTTTGTTTGGCATACAATGTGATAAGTGAGTGAATAAGTTTGTCTTCACTTTTCAGATGTGGCATGTAAATTTATTTTATATTATGATTTAAATTATTTTAATATAGATTGTATTTTTTTTTATTAGATATGATCCGACTTGGATTTGATCTTGAGACCTTTTGATTGTAAGGTCGATGGCCTAAACATTAGGGGTTTTATGTGAATTTAAAGCCTTAACAAGTACTTTGTTCACGTACTTAGTCAAATGAAATTAATTTTAATAGGCTGCAGAAGGTAGTACGACCTATTCAAAAGATTACTTTGTAAATAAGGTTATCGGTCAAATTCATTTGCTAACTATTTAATACAATGCTAATAATGACATTCGTTAAGCTTAATCAATGTTTTCCAAAATTTTCAATAATCTTTCATAAATAAGAAAACTGAGTCATAAATTAAATATTGGGTGATATGATATTTAAAATAAAAAATTACTCATAATTAGGATACTTTTGCACCAAGTTCTTTCACTAATCGAATTATTACTAATGCAAGTGTTATTACTAATCAAATAATCATATTATTAGAACATGAGTGCTTTCCACTTTTTGAAATATCTTTGGGCTAATTATTATCAAACATACTTTTAATTTGATGCAACAAAAACTTATCTTACAACTGATTTCTTAATTATCTGATTCGTGATCAATTGTTGGTATGACAAGGTCCTGTGACTAATTTCATAGATATTGATAATTGACAGTTTGAAATTTTTCTCTTGCTAATTGTAGGGTTTTCAATATCTAGAAAATAAGTTACGATTCAATACTTTGCGAATTTATATTTAAATCTTTTGCTAATAAATTACTAATATATCCAAAGTCAAATTTTCTTATATCTAAAAATTTTAACTTAGGAAATTTTCATTTTTTAAATTTTAGACATATGTTTTTTAAGTGTTTGAATTTTATAAGGAGCTCTAAGAACTCTTGTTAAAATTTATTTTTCCAGAAAATTTTTTAATTGCAAATCCTTACATAAGTATTTAAATAAAATCTTATATAAATATAGTTATGTATATATATGTATAAATTATAAAGTGTACTTGTACTACATTACATTTATAATGTATCTGCAATTCTGCATAGAATAGAAATATGCATATATATTTTTTGCATTACAATATTTTAATGTACAAGTTAAAATGAATTATTCAATATTTGTACTGGGGATTTTGGGAAGTTAAATCGTTTTTTGTTGTTGTTTTTTTTTTTGGTTTTTAACTCAAAATAAACATTTGTTTTATAAAAAAAATACAAAAAAAAAAAAAAAAAAAAAATATAAAAATGAAATTAAAAAAAAAGAAAAGATTTTAAAGATATTTTTCTTGTATCTTGGTACTATAATTTAATGCATAAATCAAATATATTTTGAGATGTAAGAAAATTTTATTGTCTTTTTAGATATTTTCAAAATATTTTTCATTCACTTCTTTTATACTTTCATTTCCTCTTAAATTTTTTAAAAATTTAAAATTATTTGCATGTTAAAGAACATTTTTAATTTTTTAACAAATAATAAATTTAAAAATATTGACAAAAGACAATTTTTAATTTATGTAAGTATTTAAAAAAAAAATATAATTTATAAATTCTTTGAAAGAAAACAATTTGTTCATTTTTTGAAAAATTGAAAATTTTTAAATATATTTTAAGATTTAATTAGTTTTTACACAAATGAGTTTTATGGGTTTTATGTGTTTGCAGTGTTTGTAGGAGGTCATTTTGTTTTAAAATTGATTATGGTAATACCTAATATACAGTAAGAACTCGATTTAATATATAAAAATGTTTAAAAGATACCAAAATATTATGCTGCCCATACACAGTAGACCATGTTGTACAACATGTCGGCGGTATTGACAAGTTATATTGTTAATGGGCAAGTTGTAGAACAATTTTGAAGGTTGGAAAGTTGATTGACTATAAATCAAAGAAATTTTGAATTTAGTTGGCGAAGTTTTTGGTTTGAAGTTTCAGTTGTGTCGTATATAGGAGACTTTTACAACTTGAATACTATTTTACACTGTTTCTTCAGCTATGTTCCGTTTTTTGACAACTGAATTACGTTGAGGTAGTTTGATTTGAAATTAATTAAACTGTAAAGTATAAAATTAAGAAGAATAAAGTAAATAAAATGCATATTAAATATAATAATCATAGAAATATAAAATTAAAATTTATGTATACAGTTAAATAAGAGCTATGCTAAAAATTCAAATTCAAATTCTTGGAAAATTTTGACAATTCACATTTTTTGCAAAAGAAAAAAATTTTTAATTCAGAGTTCAATGATTAGTTGGATAAATGTGTAATATGATTTGCAAACAAGTTCGCGTACCAAGTTGCACATCTAAGTCTGGCGTATATGGGCAGCATTTTTAAAAAATTACTTTATGTTTAGTCTTTATTTAAAGCAGAAATAGATTAGTAATTAAAAAGTTAATTAATTTTTTTTTTTGAAATAATTTTAAAGAATTTTTGGCAAAAACATTTAGTAAGTATTTTTTTACTTTCTGTCAAGTACTTTTAGTTCAAAAATTCGTGTACCTGAATAGCAATTAACGTTTCAATCATAAAAAGCACACTTCTGACTTATGTTATCAGATCTGTAATCACTATAGACTCTAATTTTCAAGTGAAAGTCTTTTTTGGAAAGCAGGGTAAGTTTCCAAATATCCTTTCAAGTTACTAGTCTTGAAGTCTAACTCTGCTGCAGGAGTGATTACGGTTGTTTCAAGACTCAAATAATTTAATTCAAGAACCTATGTTTTTAGTAATCTTAACAAAGTATGCATTTATGAACAAGGTTCTATCATAAAATTTAAAAACATCTAAATCAAGTACAGTCGATTCTAAATAAAATTTAAATAACAGTTTTGATCTTCATTTTGAAACAGATCTTTTGAAGACCACATTTTTGGAAAATGATTGAGCTTCATCATAATTTTCGTTCTATTCTTTAAATCTAGTTTTTATATAATAATGCAAAAAAAAATAACTGTCTTCCTTGATTGCCTAAATTGTATTGCTTAATTAGAAAAACCCATGATTAACAATTGTTTTGTTAAAACTAAAAACGGTACATTTATGCATATTAGTAATGTACGGGTGTTTAAAATAATGCGTTATTATGATCACACGATTTTAGGAACCAATAAAATTTTTACATGTCATTTTATTTGATTATACGATTTATTATTTACATGCCTTGATTACATTTAGCATAAAATTACATTTAGCATTTATTACATGACGCTTATACGCAAGATTATATAACAATATATTAATTTTCAAAATATTCTTAGGTTCTTTGTATATGCATAGGTTCATGACATATGTCAAATGTCATTAAAATTCGAGTTTAAATATTAATCTTACACATACGAAATACAACAATTGGTATAAAATGAATTGAAATCTAGAACTAAAATAATCGGATCATTTTTAAGAAGATCTTACATTCGACAATTTAGTTCGAAAAATTACGTACATTGAAACCAGACTGAAATATCATTTATAAATTATTATGACCGATTTATAAGGCTAACGTAGCATTTTAGAAGTAGGAACATTAGGAATCCTTTATTGATAATAAAATTCTTTAATTAAAACCATTTTTCAGTTTTCCAACTTGTTGATTGCGTCCTCCCTGGAATTACTTCGAAAAATTTATTGATTGTATATTGAATTGGTAAACTCTTGTAATAAAATACAAAAAATAGATTTATTGATGTAACATTGAATCCCTTAAATAATATATGTATATATAATGTAAGTGTATTTGGTAGTGACCAGCTTTTTTATTCCATTATTTATACAATTACAATTGAATTATTATATGGTGAACAATTTTTCATCATTCATTCAAGTCATGATGTTTCTCTCTTTTATAAATATATATGTGTAAGTAGAAGTACATATATACAGAAGAGTAATTGTTGTGTGACATTGTTAGTATATGAAAATTATAACTTAAATTACTTCTGTATTTGTTTTTTTTTTTTGTTTTGCGTAAATTACTTTTGTTTTTTTTTAATTCCCAGTGCTAAAATTTTATTTTCATCTTTCTATTTTTATAGAATTTCCGGTGCTGTAGATTTTAAAGTGTGCTAAAGTTTTTTTTATTAAATGCAAATTTTATATTTTTCTGCAATGGTGAATGATGACTGATGAGTGGTGACACCATTGTGAGTGGCAGATGGAAACATATTAATTCAAAAAAAATACTATGGTTCATGGAAATATTTTTTGTTTGTATTTTGCGGAGGTTTTAATGTGAGGGTTGCCATAGTTAATATTATCATTTAATGAAAGATTCAATTTCAAAAAAAAATTTTTATTATGTTTTTTATTTTTAGTAAAATTAAACTATTGATATTTGTTCTAATTTTTGAATTCCAAATTAATTTTAAAAAAATGATTAATTAATTTTAATTAACCATTGTTTTAAAATTTTACTAATTATTAGATATTAAAATTAAGTACAGTTATTATTACTGATTTGTAGGTTAATTCTTTTATTAAATCTTTTGTATGACAGATTTTTTTTTAACGAGGGTTACTGAATTCTTCAAAAGTCATTAATTAGAGCTGTGCATAGTTCCTTAATAGGAAGTGGACAGCTTTAATATATTGAAACTACAACTTTTTTAAACCAAACTTTAGGATTAGACGTGTAATAGAAAAAAGGAGTTTTTGGATATCCTCGAAAAATCCTTGTTCGGAGGATAAGAATTTTTGAGAATCGGGTTTGGGAATAATAGGATTTTCGGATTATGGGTTATGAGTAAAATTTGATGAAACGATTTTTTAAAATTTAAAAATGATATAACTGTGAATCTAAATTCATTTTTTAAAAACCCCCCGTTTTAATATAATAACTTAATCCCATGGCATCACACTGTCTTTACATCATTTGTCTACCATTTAAGGATTAGAGTATAGTATAATTTAAGTACAAAAAATATAAACTAACAGATTTCATAGACCCAAAGCTATTCTCCTTCCTCGATTCCATGAACAAATTTATGCGAACGTTTTTAAGTTTCCATGACCTTGTATCTTATTACATGATGAATAGTCTGTTTTAGATCAGACAATAAATTAATATTCTTTGGTATCATAGTTTCCACTGCATAAGAAGGGAACGGAGAAGAAGATAAGAACTGATACTATAAGAAAAAATATTAAGAAAAATTATATTACTATGGTTTTTAAACTTTCATATGTGAATGTGATATACACGCATACGTGCGTGTTGACCATAAATGGGTAATTAGTTTTACAGTTTTGAGAAATATTTCATCCTGTAGTACCAATGGACTCATCTGTAGGCTTGTAGAATTAAATTGCCTAGACAAACTCCTGATTAAACTTTCACTCATTTTTATAACTTATCAGATATTTTACGAAAATATTCTGTGAGTTATAAAAAGCAATCAAAAAATAATTTTTTTTAAGTAGTTTTATTTTCGAATTGGAAAATTTAAACTGTAATCATACTCTGTCCCAGACAAAGGCCTTTTATTTATATCTTTTGGATATATTAAGTATATATATACATCTAACTCCAAAAAATTATCAATTAAAGACCATTTTAAATTGTTGTACAGAGCAGCACAGCTGTTGTAGACAAAAAACAGCCCAAAATAAATTGAATTAAATTATTTGGATCTAATAAAAAGCAGATAAATTAAAAAAATTTAGACAGGTGATATATAAATGTTTAAAAAATTTGATAGGTTTAAAAATAATTAAAAATGTTTAAAAAACTTAATTTTAAGATAATATTTCATAGAATTAGGGTAGATGTATCCTTAAGGTAACACAACTTTTAAAAATAATATTTTTTTATAAAAAATTTTGCAAAAAAAAAAAAAAAATGAAGGCTAAAATAATATATTTTATGTATGCCTAAATTAAAATTGAATTCGTGATTATTTTATTTCATTACCCTTACCCTTACGCACACACAGTACCCTAACAGATTCTTAAATTTCAAAGTAAAAAATGAGAAATTAAAATTAAATAGAAAATTATAGAGATGCCCTCCTCCCTCAAACCCCTCTTACAAAAAAAATAAAAATAATTATCTTTAAACATATATTATAAGATCAGTAAAATGATAACCTCCTCTGATAAAAAGGTCAGCTGAGGTTATAATTTTGTTTTAAAGTTATGTGTTTTTTTGTTTTTGTTTTTGTTGTTTTTGTTTTTTGTTTTTTTTAATCCCAGTTTCCATCGTAAACTTTAGTTGTTTTAAAATTTTTTTAATTTTATAATTTTTTTCTTGAATAGAAATAGCTTTGAGCTATTCGATCTTTTTTTATTATGGTCTATACTTATGTACAGATTTTTAGTACTGTACACCATCTGTACAATTAAACTAACAAACAGTACTGTTGAAAAGTATTTGTACATATCGTATTGAAGAAAATGCTATTTTAAAAAAAAAATGAGAATGGAACCAATCATTATGGTAATAAAAAAAGGTCTCGAGAATTCTCATTTAATTAATTAAAATTACAAACATATACCAAGACTTTCTTACAATACTGTAATATAATAAATTCTAAATGGTGTTTTTACCTTTCAAAGGATGTACATATTGAATATAAAAATTGAGTTTTTTTTTCTGTAATATATGTGTTTACATACAGGGTGTATCAACAATATTCTACCATACAACAAAGGGCTGCTTTGCGGTTTAAAATAAAAAAAAAAATCTTTTGGAGGTAGGGCCGATTCTCATCGTAATTTTTGGGTAAAATTGTATAATGTCTAACAAAATACTGGTGTATAAAAGGAGAGTAATGGACAATGAATAAATAGTTTTTGTTTTAATAAAACGGCTTTACTTTTTTCCTATTTAAAAGTTTATAATTTTTGGCTTCAAATACCAAAAAATCTCGCTCTAAGAGATTTGATCTGATTCACAAACTTTTAGAAAGGATATTTGCCATATTTACAACTTTATACATAAGTTTATTTTATCTTCTATGGTTTTGAATTTGTATATATTAAACTTAATCGGTCATATCTTCCAAAATGGTGCAGGGTCAGTACTCCCACTGAGCCATAACTCTCTAAGGGACTTGTGACTCTGAGAGTTTTGGCTCAGTGTGGTGGGTCTAACTCCTTTATACAGTTTTCAGATGGGAGGTTATTAGTAATATTAAGAAAAATATTAATTTTAATTATATAATATCAGTGACGTGTACACATTTTGGGGTTGGATTCGAAATCAGAGTATTCCCTTTTTCCAAATCTAATTTTGAAAGGCCATTTGAAAAAAGGGTAATCCTGATTTTTAAAGCAAATTCTCGCATACATGAATTCAAAAATACTCTGGAAAAAGGGTTAACTTTGATTTTTTAACCAAATATGCTTCCTAATATAGTATCTCGCATAGATAACAATTATACATATTGTTGTACATCTAATATTTTACTTATATGTATTTTTATATTATCATACTTTAAATTATAAAGATCAGAAAAGACTTTCAGAAATTATTTCAAAATTTTGACTTTAATATATTACGCTCAATCTCACAATTAAACACATAAATTCAAAATTTAATAAAGGGATTTATAACTCACTTAATGGGTCATAACTCCCTAAAGGAACTAATAATTTAATAAAAGGAATTATAACTCACTTAATGGGTCATAGCTCCCTAAAGGGACTTAAGACCCTGACACTTCTGACCCTGCACCTTCCAAAACAGATGAGAATCGGGGAAACTCCACCTCCAAAAGAATATTTAATTTTTTTTTAGAACCCTAAAGTATTTCCTAGTTTTATGGCTCGTTATTTGCGAAACACCCTGTATTATTAGTATTTATATTAGTATATATCGATATTAAGATAAAATAATATATTTATATGGATATTTGCACATATACATAAATATATTAAACAAAGTATTATATTGTATTAAAAAGTAAAAAAAATAAGTAACGGATGTACATGTTCATATAGGTAGAAAAATAATAAAAAAAAATGTTGGTTGGTTGGTTGAAATAAGAGTAATAAAAAAGACTATTAATGTTCTTTCGATAAATCTAGTATATTTTTTTATACCCGTATGACTATATAGTCAAAGGGTATAATAAATTTGCCATTACGTTTGTGACGCAGAGAAGGAGGGGGGGTAGATATAGACTCAAGTGTATGGATCGGATCAGAATCGAAAAAAAAATCGATTTAGCTATGTATGTCCGTCCGTCCGTCCGTCCGTCCGTCCGTCCGTCCGTCTGTCCGTCCGTCCGCACGATAACTCAAAAACTAAAGGAGCTAGAATCTTGAAATTTTCGCAAATTCGTTTTTTTGCAATAGCCGTCATCGCTATTTAAATCCAGCCATTTTGGTCCATGGGTTCGAGTGGCTGCCATACAACTTCTTTTTTTATATGAGTATTTCTCTGTACCTATTACAGCTACGTGTCTGAAATTTTGGCAAAAGTAGTTTAGTTTTATGGCCAAAGTTTCTGCAAAATTTGGTTGGTCTACTGCGGAGGGTTCGAGTAGCTGCCATACAACTTCTTATTTTATATGAGCATTACTCTATACTTATTGAAGTTGGGTGTCTGAAATTTTGCCAAAAATAGATTAGTGTAATGGCCAAAGTTACTGCAAAATTTGGTTGGTCTATTGCAGAGGGTTCGAGTAGCTGCCATACAACTCTTTCTTTTATATGAGCATTACTCTACACCTAATAAAGCTGAATGTTTGAAATTTTGCCAAAAGTAACTAACCGGATGATATAAATATGGTACGGTCATACGGGTATCCCAGAGTTGACACAGTCTACTCTACTACACTCTTCCTCGTTTTTAAATAATTTTCTAATTTCTAATATATATGTAGGGAGTCCATTTTTATCCCCACCTTACGTCAGTACTCTTTCTGACCTTTTAAATTTATATATTATATTTCTAATTTTTATGTTCTGTCTCCATCTCTTCTCGTATAAAACACACACACACACATAACATAAAATATGCCTTTTATAATATTGGTTTACTGTTTCGGTTTTTTTTTTAATTTTGTTTTTGTGTTTTAAGGGTATCAGATGTGTATTTGAATCTTTTCAGATTAAAAATTATTAAATACTCTTAAAATTAAATATAATATATATATATATTTTTATTTTGCCAAACCAAGCGAAAAACAAATGTTGGAAAATAAAAAATGGCTTTAATTTTTATTTTGGTAATAATATAAGAAAAAATAAAATATTTATTTTAAATTTATTATGATGACTTGAGCAACAATGTAAGCGTAAAATTGTATTTTTATGTCGTTAAAAAAAGGAATGGAATGAATCCAACAAAGGTTTATTTAAAGGATTGGTAAACTTGAAAATTGAATTATACCTAAGATTTTTTCAGGCAATGGAATATTCTATTTCAGTGGTTTAGGAAATAAATAGTTGTTTTGGATAATTAGAGTTATAGTGTAACATGAGGTAATTTTGGTAACTTTAAACCTAATTTATACAACTCTAAACTATGTATTTTATAACAATTTTTTGAATAAAAATACTGACTGCAGCTTTAAAAATATTAATGAATATAATATGCAAATAGGTCCAGGTCATAATGTCAACTAAGAAAATTATCTAAATATAATAAAAGACAAACTGCTGCTGCTGCTGCTGCTGCTGACCAACGTGCCCTATGTTATGTTAAGTGTTATTCACACATGTAAAATACTTCTACTTACAAATACTTACATTCAAAAGAGAAAGAAAAAATAAAACTGATAAATGTAAATTTTGAACAGAAAGAAAAAAAAATCAAAACGTATAAGAAATCTGTTAACAGATAGATACAGAAAATTATAATAAAAACGTTTAAAGAAATTTTTTACATTTCAGTATGTATACTTTTATTTAAATACACTTACAGAACTAATAACTAACTTTAATTTGTAGTTTTTATTTTTTATAAATATAATAAAAGACGCTGCTACTGTTGCAATATGTTAACGTTAAGTGTTATTCACACATGTAACATACTTCTAATTACAAATACTTACATACAAAAGAGAAAGAAAAAATAAAACTGATAAATGTAAATTATGAACTGAAAAAAAAAAAAAATTAAAACGTATGAGAAATCTGTTAACAGGTAGATACAGAAAATTATAATAAAAACTTACAAAGCTATTTTTTACATTTCAGTATGTATACTTTTATTTTACAGAACTAATAACTAACTACATATTGTAGTTTTTATTTTTTATAAGAAAAAAAAATCAAAACGTATAAGAAGTCTTTAAGAAAATACATACGTCTAAATATAATAAAAGACAAACTGCTGCTACAGTTGCATTATGTTAATGTTAAGTGTTATTCACACAGGTAACATACTTCTAATAACAAATCCTTACATGCAAAAGAGAAAGAAAAAATTAAACTGATAAAATGTAAATTATGAACAGAAAAAAAATTCAAAACGTATAAAGAAATTTTTTACACTTTAGTATGCATACTTCTATTTTATTATTACTTACAAAACTAAAACAAACTATTATAATGTTAACTTAATGTTCTTTAGGTAACGAATTTCCTTTTATTGATTCAGTAGCGCAATAGCAGGAAAAACGAGGAAGAGTGTAGTAGAGTAGACTGCGTCAACTTTGGGATACCCGTATGACCGTAACATATACATTATATCATCTGGTTAATTACTTTTGGCTTTATTAAGTCTAGTGGAATACGCATATAAAATAAAGAGTTGTATGGCAGCTACTCGAACCCTCTGACGTAGACCAACCAAATTTTGCAGAAACTTTGGCCATTACGCTAAACAATTTTTGGCAAAAATTCAGACACCCAGCTTCATTAGGTGGAAAGTAATGCTCATATAAAATAAGGAGTTGTATGGCAGCTACTCGAACCCTCTGCAGCAGACCAACCAAATTTTGCAGAAACTTTGGCCATTACACTAAACAATTGTTGGCAAAAGTTCAGACACCCAGCTTAATTAGGTGGAGAGTAATGCTCATATAAAATAAGAAGTTGTATGGCAGCTATTCGAACCCACTCCACTAGACCAACCAAATTTTGCAGAAACTTTTGCCATAAAACTAAACTACTTTTGGCAAAATTTCAGACACGCAGCTGTAATAGGTACAGAGTAATGCTTGTATAAAAAAAGAAGTTGTATGGCAGCTACCCGAACCCATGGACCAAAATGGCTGGATTTAAATAGCGATGACGGCTATTGCAAAAAAACGAATTTGCGGAAATTTCAAGATTCTAGCTCCTTTAGTTTTTGAGTTATCGTGCGGACGGACAGACGGACGGACAGACGGACGGACAGACGGACGGACGGACGGACGGACAGACGGACGGACGGACGGACGGACGGACATGCATAGCTAAATCGATTTATTTTTCGATTCTGATCCGATCCATACACTTGAGTCTATATCTACCCCCCCTCCTTCTCTGCGTCACAAACGTAATGGCAAATTTATTATACCCTTTGACTATATAGTCATACGGGTATAAAGAATATATATAAAAAGAGAAATTAAAATTATACCTGTCGTCCGACAGGCTTTTTTACTAGTACAATAATAAAATATATTAATATTTTGTGAAAGGCGGCAGTCCTGATTATAATACAACTCTAAAATCAATGATAATAATATTGCAATGCTTACAGATATAAGATGTGGCATTACTATTCTGGAAAACGCGGCAATCCTGATTTTGTATTCATTCAACTCTAAAATTAATACCTAAAATATTTTGACATTTTCTCTGTTCGTATTTTTTTTTACAGTCGATATTCACCCATTCAACATTTTCTAAATTGAAATTTACAACTTTATCGAATAAAAATATTGTGTATATTTTGTTTTTTTACTAAAAAAAAACAATACCAAATGTGCAAATGTGTGCTAAATGTGGCTTATCCAACTCTACTCTTTAATTTTGATTCTTATATAAAATATTTAGTATTCCTTCTTTCCTTCCTCTCGATTACACTGTTTGTAATTAGAATTATTAGTCTTATTAAATTACCTATATGATATCGGATGGCAGCGCTGGACAATTACCCTTAATATATTGAACGGTTGAAGGTGCTCCCAGATAACAAATAACCCATATTTATTGAGATGAAAACGTTTAAATTAAAGTGTTTAAATTAAAAATGAAAGTAATGTTCCTTTATTAAATAATGTTCTGTTAAAGGTTTCGGGAAGAGTACATTATATGACAAGGTTTAAGACAGTGCTTCACGACCTTTGTTAATATACGGCATACGAATTTTTTTTCAAGAAGTACAACAGAAAATATAAATAAATAGGTGTATAAAAAATAGTAAAATTACATTTATTTTCTTACTTGAGTATTATAAAAAGGGAAACAGGCAAAAGGGCAAGCAAGGCAAAACTATTACTATAATAAGTAATAATAACTAATGCGATACGTTGACATGAAATGCAACCAGAAGCTCTTGGGCAAGGTCCTTTAAGCATGACTATACTTATAATTTTTTTTATTAAAATAATGGTTGAAAAATGAAACTTATTAACACATAGATATGTGGTAGAAAATGAAGTTAGACCAGTTAGAAAAACCTTAGGATATGCCTTCTTAACTTAATTCAGAAATTATCAAATGAAACTTTGTTAAATTTCGGTTTTAAAGTCCCGTCATTCCTCAATTCAACAAATTCCTTTTGGATTTGTAAATAAAATGCTTACACAGAATTTGCATTATCACTTCCAAAATTTGGAATCCGATTATAGTCGTAATTACTATACGAAAGTGTTTTCAAAAGTGTTTAAATTTTTGTTTCAGAACTGTTAAATGTTCTTGAGCCAAAAACAAAAAATATTTGTATGTTGACCATCTTAATTTACTTGGTCCTTTGAAACATTTTTAGTGGTCCTTGTTCTAAATTGCACAATGGCACACCTAATATCGTCTCCTGGCACACTGGTTGTGAACCACTGATTGAAGATAAATATAACTATCACGAAAATTTCAAACAATTATCCCTTGTGATGTCATTTACAACATTTACTTAACCATAAATGACTATGTAAGTACAATATGGTACATTGTAAAAAAATTATAAAATATGTGTACTATTAATTGTTTACATGAATTGTAATTTGCATTAAACCAATGTGAAATGATGTAACACTAAAACGGTATCTACACCCACATTTAAGAAAAGTGAAAGAAAAAAAAAATTTACATATGTTATATAATTCACTACCTATTACTAAATACCAAAGTTTATATAAAAAATTTTTGAATTGAATTGCTATTAGTAATTTCAGTATGACAATTTTGTAATAAAAACCTAATAAGTGAAATATTGTTTTTTGTAGACTGAAGTTAGACATATTAATAAAGGCCCTATAGAGACCGTTGATTTATAAGCGCAATGTGAAACTGAGAAGGTCATTTAAATATCCTTGTTCTTATTATTTGATATGTCATTTGACTACATAAACTTAATTGACATTCATTCGGGATGGCAGTCTACCTCCAACTACCTTATGAATCCTATGATCCATGTATTTATTGTACACTTATATTTATATATTCAGTTTGAGCTTAGTAGTAGTTTATATACTAAATTTCCCCAATGGTATTAATAAGTTTTCCTTCATAAAACAATATTTATATTCTTTTCATACAATGATTATTAGGTCATTTGTTTTCAGTTGCATGTTCTCATACTTTCAAGGTTAAAGTTGCCATTAAGGGTATAATCATAATTGACATTTACAAATTGCAAATATACATGCATAATTTAACTAACCTTTAATCTTATAAAAACATTAATACAAGGAGATTTCAAATTATTAAAAAAAAATACTAAGTATGGCACCTACTATATATTCATTAATCAAAATATATTAAATCATATTCATTTATCAACAAAATATATTCATGAAATTAATAAATAAATAATCAATCAAAATAAAAGCCAAAATTAGATAACAAAATAATCAAAATTTACTCAAAAAAGATAAACAATTATATATAAATTAAAAGTTCATATAACGAAATATAATAAGAATTTCGTTTGAACTTATGCGCAAATTCAAATCTCATTAAAAATGTCATTGATTTTTAAGGACAAAATAAAAAATTAACCCACATTTTCCAATAATTCCACCGATTTTCTTGAATTCAGTTGTTGACAGTTCTTAAATTCAAGCTAAGGAAATACGATTCAAGTACACATATTTTTATTAGTTTGACAGTTCTTTAATGACATTTTACAGTACATGACATTTTGACAGTTAGTTCTCCAGCAAAGGAAATACGAGTCGAGTACACATATTGTTATTAGTTTGACAGTTCTTTAATTAATAGTACGTGGCATTTTGACAGTTAGTTCTCAAGCTACGGATATGCGAATCGAGTAAAAACGCTTTTGAATTTTAAATTAAAAATTAAATTTAAATCTTGGTAAGAATTTGTCGGATTAAAATTTTTTAACATATTTTTTATTAATAAATACGCCATTTTTTCGCCAAATGTCACAAAAATTTTCATTTCTATTGTAAAAATCTTCCATAAAAAAAATTTAAAAAAATTGAAATGACTTTTTGGAGTTAAAGTAAATTTATATTAATAATATTTTTATTGAATTAATTAATGTTTACAAAGAATTTATAACAAGGAAAGGAATCACAAAATTATTAGCATTTATTTGAAATAATTTTAAGGTTAAAACATAATGGAGTACTTGACATATATATATGTCAATTGAATAACTTTAATTAAAAAAAAAATACAAATATTCAATTCAATCAAATTAAAATTTCTTATTTGATTCCATTCTAGTGGGATGGAATTGACACAAGAAAATGTTTAATCAAATTTAACGAATTTTTCAAAATGAGAACATATGTTAATTACAGCATTTTAACATTCGCATTTAATTGGTAAATGGAATCATAGCTTGTATTGTGAAACTTTTTTCATTTTAGTTCAATTCTCTTATAAATTTTTAAAAATGTTATATTCATCCATAGGTTTTTTAAACTGTGAGAATTCACTTAACGTGTTCCTAAACGTCTTTTAAAAACAAATTCATCTTCGCTAAAAAAAATTAAGTAATTTTAATATTAACAGTTTGTTATTTAAAAATTTCAATCTGTTTTACTTATAAATATTTACTCTATTATTGAGCGTTTGAGTTTTTTTTTCCTAAGGGAGGTAAAAACCTTCAAAAGGCACCGGAAATCCTAATCCCCCAGGTGGTGAAAGATTTTTACTCACTTAAACTACCTCCCCCCGTAGCCAAAATAATGGGTTAAGCACCCTATCTGCTTGTGCAGTATAATGATTGAAAAGTAATGATAAGACATAAATATATATGTCTATCAAGGATTATATCTATTGTAAATATAATTATATAATTTAATTACTCTTCTTTTAATATAATTAAAAATAATTATAATTTATTTAGTTTTTTTTGTTTTTATTTTAATATTAACCTAAAATCTTAATTTAATTGAAATAGAAATTAAATTATCAATTACTTATTAATAAAGACAAAATGAATAAAGGAATTTCAATGTCTAGTCAAAATTATATTCATTAAAATTGATGTCCTTCTGGTAACGGTCAAAATGTTTTTTTTTTTTTAGAAATATTAATAATAGTGTTTTTTTTTTTGTTCTTTGTTTTGGCTAGACTTTTCTTCTATCGTACTTTAATAATAATTATATTTTATTTTTTTAATTACATAATTATTTTCAAATCATAGATCTATTTTTTTTTTTATTACTTTTTTTTCTAATTGAAAATAATTTTATTGGAAAAAATTTAAGGCACGTTTGAAATACCCAATACTTAACATACCCTTCCTGAAATACCGTTCCCAAAACCCAAACTTACTCAACTTTTATTAACCAGCCCAAAAATATAAATTAAATCAAATATAAAAATCAATTAATACACCCGCCTCCGCCTAATAATATGCTATACAATATTTAGTATTACTGTATATATTTTTATTTTATTTTTTTCATTCTTGACCTCTAAATATGCAATTTATTATACGTGTATATAAGTAAGTGGGGAGTATTTTTAAAGGACATTTAAAAAAGGACATTTTTAATTTTATATTCTATATATATTTTGTTATTTTATTTTATTTTTTCTAATCACCTAATTGACTGTGAAAAAAATATAAAAAAAAAATCAATATTGAAAATATTTGTGGCATTTGTACTCGTACAGTAGGTACTCTTACAAATGTAAGAAATTCCATTCCATCCGTTTCTTCACTCATTAGAAAAATATTTAAACCAAATAAAATAGGAGCCTGAATATAACGATGTTCGATAGGTAGAGGGTGCCCATAAAATTAATAAAAAAATATATAAAAATAAAAATACTTTAATTTTGGTAGTTAAATTATTTGTGAGTGTGTGAGTAATTTCTAACAATTTTTTTTTATTTTATTTCATTTCTTTGAATAATCAAAGGAAAAATCAGAGAAAAATATGACTTTAAAAATAATTCTTAAATCAAAATCTGGTCACGAACATTTGCGTTTTCTTCAAAATAAAATAATAAAAAAAAAAAAAAAACAAGGAATGGAAAAAAACCATGGGTTTTTAAAAAAGTACATATTCAAAAATAAATAATATTCCATAATAGATTTTGGGTAAAGATGTTATTGACAAAAACTTTATAATAATTTTTAAGAATTTTTGTTATAGAAATTAAAAATTTATAGGAAGATATTCAAATAACAGATGTTAAATATTGCATATTTTAAACGAAGAGTCATTCAAAACAGTGTTGTTACTAGACTCATATTTATTTTATTGAATTTTTCATTACTCATACTAAATTTTAGATTTCTAGCTCAAACTGTTTGTAAGATATAAAGTATCAAGAATTTTGGAACAATTTTTGTATAATGGTAAATTAGAGTACCGTATGGCAACACTATACATTTATTACATATATTTTTAAAGTTTATAGAAACAGTTATCATTGGCGATTTTAGATTGAAAATGTTCATTATAGAACTTTTGTTTTAAAAATTATTTAAATATAGGGCTTTTCCGAAATTTGAGGGGGATATGGCTCCGCAACGGGTTGGGACTACAGAAAAAAGTTTTTCCATGAAATTGATTTTTTTTTTTTGCAATACTAACCTAAACTTTTCTTATCATTATTTTGAAGCGCGTAAAAATTTTGTAAACATTCGGACGGACGGAGGTGCGGAGTGAAACTACATTAGCACATTGTTTAAAAATTTTTCGAAAATACACTAAAAAAACGTTCTAAAGAAAAATGTTTTTAACTGATTGCTATTACGGTAGGGAATTGTAAGTTCTGGTACACACACACACACACACAAGCACGAGAATAATATTTTGTTTTTTGAAGAAAAATGACTTGAAAGTTAATAAAAACAAAAAACCAAAATGTTTTAAATGTTAATTTCAAATATTATCGTTATTATGATAACGGTAGTAAGTTTTTTCAGGAAATGAACTACTTTTCCAACTAAAAGCCTGTTATATACCAAAATAGAAGCAATTCCTACATATATGATTATATATTTATTTTATTTCTAAATTAATCAAATTAGATTAAAAGAAACTGTATAAGTTTTAGTTTGTGGGTTTATTTCGAACACAGCCCTGTGGTTGTTCAGTGGCGTACGAGAGATATTGGAGAGGGTAAAAAATTTAATGACAAAAATGGAACTTAAATAAATATACAAAATAAAAAAAGCAATTAAATGTGCACTAAATAGGCACATATACTAGAGTAGTTAGTACAACTCGTAAATAAAAAATAAACTAACTAAGTATTTTCAACAATCAAAATATTTGTTATCTTAATTATAACCGATTTTTCAAATAAAACATTTGGAAAATAAAAGGTGACCTCGGTTATTGCACAAGAAAAACTAAAAATTTTTCTTTTTACAAACGATTAAGAAATTCTGTACTTATGTACTTGCATATTGATTACTAAGAGTTGATTACTAAGTTTGGACTAAGTAAAACTAGATATGTACATACATAACCATTTAAATGTGTGAATTGTGTGCGGTTTATCTTTAAATAATATAAATTTTAATTCAATGACTAATACATATATATATATATATATATATGTATTAAATGGCAGTTAAATGGTAGTTAGAAAGTAATTAGAAATATTTTTACTATATACATATTTTATTTTTATGGGTTTTTCATTTTATTTTTTTCTGTTTATTTTAGAAAATGGTAAATTTCAAGGTTAAAATAATGGAAGTTTTTAATGAAGGTTTTTTTTGAAATGGGATTTCATGAACAGATTTTGAGATTTTGGGTAATTAAAAAATAAGAAATTAAAAAATTGGGTAATAAATTGAATTTGAAAAACGATAGAAATACATTAAGTTAATCTAGAAATATGTTAGTTCAAGTTGAAATACATATTAATTTTTTATTTTAATATTTTGGAAATATTGATAGGATTATAAAAAAAATGACTTAAAATTGTATTCAAATTGAAATATGTTATTTAATTGTTAAAAAATTTGGTGTTAATTAATATTTAATTTTGAAGTGAGAGATTGTAAGCGATTTTTAAAATAATTTAAACAGTATTTTTGAATAATGAGAAACAAAATGAAAGGAAATTGAAATAAAACTACACCTTTAGGAAAAACAGAAGACTGCAGTTCATTTAAATTTGGTTTATTTGTATTTGTTATTGGAGTCCTGTTTTTTATTAGGAATAAATATTTTCAAACCTGTTTTTGAAATCTATTCTGAAGTTTCTTGTATAATTTATATTCTCGCATACTGATCTTCATTTTTTAATTTCCATTTATTTGAAATTATAATTTTAATATTTAGTTACTAATTCAGAAATAGGTCCTCCAGGTTTTATATGTAAAAAAGCGATATCCTGATTAGAATTGAAGCTAATTCGTAAAATTTTTAATATTAAGGAATAATTATAAATATCCAGGCTCATATTCAGACAAAAATTTCAAAGCAATTAAAAGACAACTAAGACTTCATTGTCATGTCTTAGGGTGCGTTTATGTTGGAGCTGCGATAAGTGATAATAGCGTCGATAAGAGCATCACGTGGAAAAATTATTTATCCTTAATTAAAGCAATGCTCCAATATAAACATCTCTATTAAATTCATGTAAATAATTTACTACATTGAGCGCTTATCGCAGATGCAATGTTAATGCACCCTTATAGATATGATTCACTAATCATATTGTAACAGAGTTGATAGATTAAAAATTTTAAATTAAAATTGTATTTTACAAAATTAATTAATAAAATAAATCGGATTAGTTTTAAAAAAAAACAATTGCTGAAAGGATAAATTAACCAATTAATAGTGAACTTATAGAAGAATAGATATTAAAAAGTTTTAGTAGTTTTAGATTAAAATTTTACCTAACTATTCTATTTTCTAAAGTTCAATGAAATAATCAATATTCCTATTTGATTTTAAATTTCAATTAAATTAAATTAAATTAAATTGTTTATACTTTTTAAAACCCTTTTCAGCCTCATATGGGATGAGTATAACGTTTTTCAAAAGTCATTTAAACTAAACTTCAGTTTTGTTGATCATTTCTTAAGGTCGCGTACCGTATGTGCAGGATTTTCAAAATCTTATAAATTAAAAATTAATTTTTATAAATCTTAAAAATCAAAATCTCGTTTTTTTTAAATTTTGTTTTTTTAAGATCTCTTTTTTTTTTAAATCCCAAAAAATATTTAAGATTTTTAAAAATTTAAAAAATCAAAATATAATTTTTTTTTAAAATTTCAAAAATCAATATTCTTTCTTGAAATTTTTATTTTTGAAATTCCTGGATTCCTGATTTCCTAACCAACTCTTTTTTTTTATATTTTAGGGTTTTTTTTTTCAAAACTTTGCTTTTCTCATGGCCAATTGTATACTGCAATTTCTCGAGCAATTAATTCTGTGAATTTAAAAAATCTGATTTTATCAGGATCCAAACAGAAACAAACCTCGGAAGAATCATTGACTGAAAATTTAGTTTTTTACGATTCCATTTTTGAAAATCTTTATTTGCAGATGAATTACATTTTTTTAAATATTAAATTTATATTTTTAACCGTTATTTTTTCTTTTTATCATTTTCGAAAATAATTGTAAATAAAAAAGTGGACCCCAAAGATTTAGTATTGCCAAAAATTGACCTCGGAAAAATTCTAAAAAAAAAAAAACCACACTAAAAATTATATATATAGATACTTAAACTTTCCTTTAATGCTTTACACATAAATAAAAAGAAACAAAATTTAAAATTAGTATATTGTAAGCGTAAGTACATATATAAATTCACCACCATTTTAAAATAATTGTGGTGAAAAAAAAATATAATTTTACTTTTTTTGAGGCTAATTGTTTGTTTTTGTATTTTCTCATTTTTTTATAATTGTTTTCCCTAAGGAAATTGCGATTCTGTACATACATATATTTGCGTATAAATATGTTATAAGTGTATATGCTTAAGGTTTTATAGTTACAGTATTTTTGCTTGTGCAAACATTAAAATTGAATCCTTTTTTTACTCCTTTTTTTTTTTACTAATAGGGTAGTAATGAATCCCTTATACTCTTTTGGGGTTTTTTTTTTTACTTTGCATGTTGTATGATTATCTCATGAGAGTGATAATTAGCTAAAAATTATATATGTTTAATTTTTCGCATGTGTTTTTCTTTTCTTTTTATTTGGTTTTTTTTATTTTTTTATTTTTCAGTTTTTCGTAAGTTTTTCCAATTAAAAATAATTCGTATTTAATATTATTGTTAAATCTAAAAAGGGTTTATGTAATTAGAAAATATTTATGAAATATATATTAGAGTTACCTAATTAAATGGTTTATGTATAGGTAAGTTTGTATTTGAATTAAACACATTTGAAAAGCATATACAGGGTGTTTCCTAATTAATTTGAATTAAACACATTTAAAAAGCATATACAGGGTGTTTCCTAATTAAGTGTGTACTGCTATAAACCACTGTTAAGGTACTTATGAGTAGGCACATTGTTTGTATCGAGGCTAAGCTGATCCTCTCCTAGTTTCCAGGATATTGAGCTTTAATGAAATATTTTGTTTTAGTTTTCATAACTTTACTCTTAACTGTGTCACGAAACTAATAAAAATTCTATAAAATTCGAAAGCTTAAGAAATACAGTTCTACACATTTTTCTATCTTTTACAGTTTCAAAACTGCGAGCTTCTATATTTAAAAAATGTTGAAATTTTGCCAATTTTTTTTTGGAAAACCACATTTACGCTATGATGTTACATGAAAATGTTTTAAAATCTTATAACACAAAATTTATTTACCCATAAGTACCTATGCAGTGGTATATAGCTGTGCACTTAATTAGGAAACACCCTGTATATATAATTTTTTTCAAATTTTATGTCTTATATATTACCTTTGGGTTAAGTGTTTCAGGATGAAGTGTGTTAGAGATTAGAAGACGGTAAAACATTTATTAAAATTTTTATTCAAATTTATCTCCTTACTAAAGTACTTATCAGGACAGGTCATATTGTACAGGTCGTCAATACACTTCTAATAAATTTCTGATATAATATTTTAGATGAATCAGCTAAGTATATATTATTAAGAATGATGCTGTTACTAATAAAAGCGTTTAAGAGTATCTGTTATAAGATGGGCATGAAATTCTTAAATACCTAAAGAGGTTGGCAAAGAAATCAGAAATTGGAAATTTAATTGGACCTATAATTCTATAATCTCAAATTTCCAAATATTAATCAGTATACTTAATATATACATTTCCTGAAAAAATTAGAGTACCCTAATTTTAAAACCAATTCATTTGATTTCAGGACACTTTTCTATCTAAGTTCAGTTCTAACAGCTGTTATTATTATTAAGATTTTTATACATTTGAACGTGGTTTAACTGGTACATTAGGGAATTTCGTAAAAGTTTCATGTACTGTAATTGCTAAGACTTACGTCTATATAACACTAGATTTTTAAAGAGATAAACCACTTGGATAAACACCATATCGAGTATGTGCAGATTTCATAACTTAAACATATAAAATAGGTGGTGTAATACCAATTGAACCTTAACAATTTAAAAACGTCTAACAGTCATATGTGTGATATTCTTTATTTAATTTCGTAAAAGTTATATATGCTGTAATTGCCAAAACCTACATTTATCTAAATCTTGATTTATGAAAAGATTTGCCACTTGGATATACACCATACCGAGGCGAATTGAAGCTTAATATTTTACAAATGAGTAGCAGTCATATATATGATATTTGTTTTTAAATTGCCAAAGTGATTTATTGTCAAAATTGGATTTTATTTTAGCATTGTTAACGTAAGCAACTGTAGACACACACACACACACGTAATCATTATTCAAAAATTCTTAGTAATTACATTTTTTCACAAGTGTTTATTATATAGTTAAAAATACAAAAAATTAATAATTATTATTATTTACTATTATTATTAAATGTAACCATTTTACATTTTCGTTTGCTGGTAACACTCCGCTAGAACACCACTTTCTTTTATAATAGTTTGATTTAGAATTTTTAAAATATTTGAACATTAAATAAATGTTATTAAGTATAATTAATATAAATGTTATTGAATAATTTTATAAAAAAAAAAATAAGAGTTGGCAACCTTGATTATACAATATATTTACGTACATTAAATCTTTATTCATTTTTATGCATATGATGGTAAAAACTTTGCTTTTTTTTTTTGAAAACTCTTTTTCATTAAGTTTTATATCTAATAATAAGTTTATTACAAAATTACATATATATGGATATGTGTATTGTGTATTGTGTATGTATAAAACAAATGCTGACAGTTATGAAATGAAAATAAAAACTGGAAATTGAGAACAAGGATTAAAAATTATTATTTTATCGCTTGCGATTTCTATTGTTAAAAACGTTATCCAAAAAAAAACTAAATTAAACGTATACACACACATACATACAATGCATTATTATGCACTAAAATTTATATTATCATCTCTAAAAAATTATAATTTTTTTTAATACTCATTATATACAGTTTTGTAAATTGTTTGGGTGTGTGTGTGTGTTTGTATGTTTGTTAAATTCAAATAATCATGAACTCATTTAAGAAATTTTTTTTTTTTATCTATACTTGAAATTATAACAAAAATAAAAAAAAAAAAAATTAAAGCTTCTCTTCTATTTCGTTTTATATTCATCGCATGAAATTTGATGATTACTTATATATATATATATATATATATATATATATATATATATTTATTCAGTCAACCAAAATCTAACTACTCATACTCACTCAAAAAAACTGTATATACTTAGATACATTTTTTTACATTTAAAACTTTAGAGTAGTTACAAAGATTTTTGTGTTGGGTTGCCCC
>OY720443.1:15062715-15297561 GCA_963082915.1 Dolichopus griseipennis | reverse complement strand
GCTAAGCAATACTAGATTTATTAAGTTATTAAAGCTTAAAAGGAACCAAATTAAAAATATATTAACAAAATTTTATTCATTTCACTGAAGTTGCAACGAAATTTGTGAAATTTTTTTTTAGTACAAAGTTGTGAGACATTTATCTGATGTCAAATAATCCATTTTCCCTTAAATTCGCTTCTGGCGCTTACGACTTTTCTCTTTAGCACGGCAGAATTATTAGAACCAAATTAAAAATATATTAACAAAATTTTATTCATTTCACTGAAGTTGCAACGAAATTTGTGAAATTTTTTCTTAGTACAAAGTTGTGAGACATTTATCTGATGTCAAATTTTCAATTATCCCGGAAATTTGCTTTTGGCGCTTACGACTTTTCTCCTTAGCACGGCAGAATTTACATCCATAAAATGTCTCAAAGAGTATATTGAACTCCAATAATAATTGGTTGTATTTATAGACTGACAGCCGAATAATTCCATTACAGATCATTATATTCCCAAGCAAATTAGGTATGTCAAAAAAAAGTTCCAAAAAAATAACCTTAGAACCTAATTATACCTAATTATATGTATGTTATGTAACTGTAAAAAAAACTTGAAAATCATTCAAAAAAAATAAACAATTGTCTATAAAAAAATTGCGACACATGTATTCACAAAAATAGGACAAAACTTGAACTAACAACAAAATCAGCAACAACAACTACAACAACAACAATCACGAACAATATTAAAAGAAACGGGAATATTAAAAACAAACAGGGAAAATTAAACTAACTGTAAGTAATTATTATTAAGGATTACACAAAATATTAAATGTGACAAGTAGAAATAAGGGAAGTCCCTTTTTTTCATTTTTTGTTTTTTTTTGTTTTATTTTTTTTTATTATTTATTTAGTCGTTCATTCATTATCAAGTCATGACATGGAAAAGGAAAAGCCTTTAGTTTCTAGTTTAGTTTTTTTCTGCTTTTGCCCCCGTTTTACAGGAAATGAAAATATAAGAAAATGTACAAACAAAAAAAGGGCAATATTATAAAAAGAACTTAAGAAAAGGCAGAGTTACCAGGCAAAAGTAAAAAAAATTTGAAAAAATAATATAAAAAACAAATCATAGGAAGTAAAATAGAAAAAAAGGAGTTTTAGATAAGAGATGGAGAAATTTGATGAAAATATTTCCTAGTTTTTTTTCTAAGGCTGAAAGAAAAGTTTTTTTCCGTACCATTTTAATTATGAAAAAAGAAAAAAGTATTAATTTTCTTAATTAAAAAATAATAGAAACAGTGAAAAGAAAACAGAGACGTAAAGGAATAATTAGATTTTCCTTTGTTGTTGTTCTATAAAACGACTATAGACTCTTTTAATAACAATTTTTTAAATTAGAAATCATTTTCAATGTGTTGCTCAATTAAATATTTATAGTTTTTGTAATTATATTCTGGTCTGATTGTACTTTTATCTGTAACAATGTGGAATTTAGATGTATTTTAGAGGTTTAAAATATTTAGTAGATATTTAAATATTAAAGAAATATAGAAACAACAGTTTATCGATAAAATCTACTTAGTATTTAGGGACAGGCATTAGCCCCCGAAAAATCTAATTCACATTTAAAATCCATTATTTGGTTTGAAATATTCACATTCATGTTCTTTTAGTTTTGTAATGGGGAACAAGTGTTTATTTGGTTTTGGGAGGAGCGTAGCATTAACACGAATCACCAATTTCTTTCAAACTTGGAACAAATTATTTTTCAATTTTGAACATATTGTGCTTCTACTATATGCATTCAATATAAATTACAAGTTTTTTTAAACCCAGTCTGTGATTCTGACGGCTAAATTATGAAAAATTATAGAATTATGAAATATGAAGAAGAAGTATGAAATATATTTTATGATATTATGAATAGTATTAAATTATAACTTATAATCTAATATATAAAGCTGAAAATTTGTTTATGTGTTTATCAAGGATTCACGTAAAAACACTGATTGCCATCAAATTATACGGAAATAGTTCTATGAGCCAGGAGGTTGAAGTCAACAGGTTCCGGCTTCAGAGCCGTTTTAAGATTTATCGTTGTTTTGATATCAAATCGAAACAGTTTGAATGATTCACTTGAAACTTTCCACACCACAAATATCCTTCTTAGCTAATAGAAATTGTTTTGTATAAAATTGGTTAGAAAACATTATCCCATTTCGACCGCTTCGAGGCTTCCAAAAGTTTTTTTTTTGTTCCGGATTTGCATGCTATTTTACAGGGTTATTTTGCAGTCCGAAAAATAGGCTGACGTCTCAATAATTTTGTTTACTTAAAAGTTGAATATAAAAATTGATGAAGTTGAAAATATTACACAAGCATTGAGCTTTATATTAACTACAATCTAACTGATGAGTTGATTACCTGAAGATATTACTTAGGTTTATGTTTCTAAGTATATATATTTTCTTGATCCTATAAATAAAGTAATTACTGATAACATATTTAGATTAACATTTTAATAACTATTTACATATCTAAAAAAATATTTATCCTTACAACTTACCGATGTCTTGACTATTAAATAGACCACCTTGTCAACCAAATATCAGTATCATCTTAATTGCTCTACAAAATATTTTATTTAAAATTTTTAAACAATAGAGTTAATTTCATTATTTTATAATAAAATACAAGGGAATAATAAAATACACTTTAAATTAATGTTGAAAATATTGATTAATTGATTTTTTTTTAAAGAATTATATAAGTTATATGTATTTTTACTCTAACTTAACTATTTTAATTGCGATTTCTTTTCACTTAGGTCATATTCCGATAATCAATTTTATTTTTAACTTTGTGTCACAATTCATGACAAAATGAATATATTTAGTAGTAAAAAATTTATATAATTGATTCATTGTACATATATATAATTGGGTTTATGCCAGTTGATCTAAATCTAAGTCTATGAAAAAGTGTTTTTTGTCAAATTAAGTAAACAAAAGTCTTCTTTCAAAATCAATTTCGGCTAAATGTCATATACCGTGTTTTCATGGTGATTTGAGTACTTGGCTTGAAGTCAGTTCGAATTTCAAAAATCGTTTTCAGTATGTCAGCTCGAAAATTTGAAAATGACATTTGCCTTCAAATTAACTTAAGTTTGGCAGTTTTTAGCATCATTTTTTGACATGCTTATTGTCAAAAATAATTTAATTTTTTTAATAACATTAATATAATGTAAAAAAGTGTACGCGAAAATTAAAGATAAAAGATTATTCTGTTAACATTTTATCATTTTCAACCTTTTACGCTTCCAAAAGCGTTTTAACTTTAAAATTTCAAGTCATGTACACAAAATTTTCTGATTGACTTAAGTGAAGCCAGGTTTAAGTTAGTTCTCATATATATGAGCTCGAAGAAGGCTTCAAGCACTCTTGAAACTATCTTATAAAAGCGGTATCAGATCCATTGATATATATTGGATTAATTGAATATATATAAACTTTAATTTACAAAACTTTTTCATGTCTATTTTGTAAAATAGCGTTAGACAAAAAGCCTTTGTGCGAACTAAATTTTAGGAAACAGTAATAATAAATGTTTATATTTTATACAATATTTAATTTTAATATTCAACAAAATATTTGTTTTAAATTTATTTTTTAAATTAAATTGTTTAACTAATATGCATCATTTAAAAAAAATTATTTGAAAAAAATGTTATAAACAATAATAAGTGTTATTCGCAAATTTCAATTGCTATCTCTTTCTACTATAGTATACAATTTAACAGATTTATATTTATATTGTATATAAAAATTATTTTTAATCTGCAAAAAAAATTAATAATAAACGTATCTATTTTTATAAAGTATAAAATCTACTTAAATTGCATACAATTTTAGTTACTATAAATGTGACGTCATAGAAAATATTTTACAAGTAAATAGATAAAAGTATCTTATTCATCAATATCGATTAGTTATTGGATATTTTTTTTTTTTTCAATGAAATAATTAATAATATAAAAAAAAAATTTAATTATAGAATTTAATTATAAAATATTTAATTAAATTTTTTTTTATTATTATTTTTTTGTTTTTAATTTTATCTTAATTGAAAATCTTATTGAATATTGAAATCTATTAGGAAAGCTTATTGATGATTATGATTATTGATGTTTATATTATATATTTAGATACGACGAGTGCATTTTAAAACTATGACTATTGATTAGTTTATTCAAGTTAAGTATTTCAATGTCATATTTTAAAGTAGGCATTATTTGGCTATTGTTATCTTGAATGTAATTTAATACTTGTATGTTATAGAAAGTCTTTATTTTTTTTTATAGGTTCTTAATTTGATAAAATATTAAGATTATAACAAGTATTTTATTATCTTTTATAATAACTATTATTTTTTTTTAAAGTTCGATACTTATTTTTTGCTTCTCTCCCACTGCAATATTAATCGACATATTTATCTCCTATTGTTACAAAAATCATTTACGCACACGTTTATCCAAATAATTTACTACTAAATATAATTTATCCACACAATTTTCAATGAAAAACCAACTTTGACATTTCTCCATTTATGGGTTATTTCTTTAGAAGAATGAATAGAAAATACATCTTCATAAATTTTTAATTCTTTATTATTAAAAATTCGATAGAAAACTGAAAGCTCAAGTATATTTTTTTTTTCAACGCTCCTGTTTTATTCGATGTTTTGTTCGATGTTTTATTATTATGTTTAAACGCAATAACTAATACTAAAACATAAATAAACACGTCTAGTTGGGTTATGTCAAAGCTGAAGAAAATGTCAAAAAAAGTGCTGCCATTATGAAAATTATTTTAGGAAGGCTTAATAACATGAATTAATCAATTAATTATAAAATTAACCAGTAGAAAATAACTAGAAAAATATCAAGGAGTGGATCATTCTGCGGTTACTAAGATGTAATTATGAGATAAATAAGAAATATTCATTCATTCGAACGAATCCGGCTTATCGAAAAATTTCTGTTAAGTTAAGATTAATTTTTAAAGTTACATTCTACGTTTAAAATATTTTAGTTTTATTGTGAACTTATTTTATCTATATAATGCACGGTCAGCAGCTCAGTCACATTCATATACAGGAGAACTTTTTCGAACAAGAAATCTGAAATTTAGGAACCCTTTTTTAAATCGCATCTCCAAATTGTGGAACACATAACCCCATATGTGTTTCCTAATACATATGATTTAGAAAAGTTAAAGAAAGAAATCAACTTATACCAAAAGTTTCCAATTCAACCCTTGATAGACATTTATGTCTTGTCGCTATTTTTCAGCTATTATACTGCGCAACCAGCTAAAGTGATTGTCTCGTTATTTTTTTTACGGGGGACGGTTGTTTTAGTTTGTACAAATCTCCCCGGGGGCTTCAGGTGCCTTTTGAAGGTTTTTTCCTCTCTTATAAAAAAAAAGTATCGAATTTTCCAATGAAATTGATAATTTCATGCCCTAAGATTGAAGTAGATAAGAGTAGTTCCACGAGGTTCAGGTTGCTAGAAACTAAAATGATTGGCCTTTGAAATCAAACTTAAATAGTTCAGTTTGGTTTTAAGGTTTAAGAAAATTTTTTTAGGTTATTAAGAGAAACGATGTTATTTTTTTGAATTTTATTGCATTGCCAACATTAGTATTAACTTTAGGGACCATATGGGATAGGAAATGTTTCCATATTCGTGACATCTGTACATAACAAATCAAGTTATATATAAAGCTGTTTCTAACAAATGCATGAAAAAAACACACTTATTGCCTTCGTATCAAAAAGATAAAGCATTTATAGGTGAGCTAGAGACTTGCAATATAAGACATTTAATATAGTTTAGCGTGTGACCATCTTGAAAAACCTGACCTGGATAATTTTAAGACCCGTGTAAGTTAAATAGAGATTTCATTATTTATACCCGAATGTTTTCATATGGAGTACTATTGCAAAGGTCCCTGCGAGTTCTACATCTTTTTTTCGGGCCACGGGTCCAGGTCTCTTTGCTTGGGCCGTTTATAAGCCCTTAATATAAAAATCAGCTATATTCTATAAAGTTAGTATAATTTAAAAGATCTTGATGAGCTTGACGAATTTTTTTTGGGAATAAAGGCTCCAGGTCGTCCGGCTTCGGTGCCAGCGATAAAATGATTTTTTTTTTTAATGTCATGTGATGAAATTAAATGTTTGAACTACATGCACAAATTACAAGTTTGTTCTAAAAACATTTAACATACATTCTCTTATCTAGTCTACATCTAATTATAAACAATTTATTCAAAGTTATTATATTATATCAAAAAATTAAAAGTTTATTCATATACAATGTATTGAAATTGAGTAAATCTTCATTCTTCAATTTTGTTTTAATTAATTAAAAATAAAAATTAATTTTATATTTCCTGTCTAATAAACATCCTATATGAATATTCTTTAAAAGTTTATTATAAATTTTTATACAAAAAAACACAGTTTTTTTTCCGTTCTTACTATTTTCTAATTTTAGCATAATATAAAATTTTAAATAACTTAATTTCAATTTAATATTTTGTTTAATAATTTTAAAAAGAAATTTAGAATTGCAAATGAAGAGTTGAAGAAAATGCAAAATAAAAAAAAAATTCTAAAATAACGGGAAATTATAAAAATAATATTAACAGAAAAAAAAAATAAATTTCCTTAAAGTTCAAAAGTGAAAATATTTTTTTTTTTTATTCTTCTCTTTCCTCTCCTTGTGTTTATCTTTCTGATTAAAATGTTGGTGTGAAATGTTTATATTTAAATGTTTTTATAATTTATAAACATTTTATTTATACATATATTATAACTTTTTGATGTATGTATATATATAAAATATGTATGTATACAAATAAACTTTTTGTTGTATGTATACAAATAAAATTTAATTAAAATAATTTTCAATTTAAAAATAATATTAAAAACAAAAACAAAAGAAAAAAAAAACTCAACTCAAGGAATTTGAATAAAAATTTTTTTTATATTAAATAAAAGTTTATTTTTTTTTTGATGTTTTTGTTTTTTTTTTCAAAGTCAGATTTGAAAAGTTTTTTTTTGTTAGTTTTTTATTTTAGATTCAATTCAAAGAATGAAAGAGAGCAAAAATTGATTTTTAAAAGAGTAAAAATCAGTTTTGATTAATTAAATTCAGAGAATATTTATTTATTTATTTATGTACAGTACCCTACCACATACAATATGATAAGTGAGTGAATCTGCCTTTCCTTTATAGAGTTGGCATTTATTTTTATTTTATATTATGATAGGAACTTTTACGATATTAATTATAAATTATATTTTGTTATACCAGGGTTTGAAAAAATGTTTTTAGACTTTATGTAAGGTTTTGCAGTATTATTATTTAATATTAAGTACAAAAGTTTTTTATAAGGTCTTGTTGACATTGCTGTAGTTAGAATAAGTTGTAACAGATATGTTTACAATGATTTATTATTGTTTCCAATCGAAATATTATTATCAAAAAGGAAATAGCACTAGCTGAGCATTTAAATTTAAAATATTTAAATTTGGATTTTAAGGCCGAATAATTTTGAT
Organism: Dolichopus griseipennis; assembly: GCA_963082915.1. Classification (NCBI taxonomy): domain Eukaryota; kingdom Metazoa; phylum Arthropoda; class Insecta; order Diptera; family Dolichopodidae; genus Dolichopus; species Dolichopus griseipennis. The sequence goes on along the minus strand of OY720443.1, from coordinate 15,289,949 downwards.
TAAGGTCCAGAGGGATCACTTGCATACACTTTTACACTTTTAGGATATGAAACTACTAACCTCGTTTGGGGAAACTCTATACCCACTTTAGAAAAGGAAATAAGTCCTTAATTAAAGAACAAATGATTATTCTGACATAAAGGCCCCGTTGTGCATCCTACTTCCAGTACTTTCTATTAATTTATAAGTAATATTATTTATTGGTCACCAATGAGATTTGCAAAGAACCATTATTTTTCAACTAAATATTTTAAGATCTGTACGTGAATCGAACCTGCATCACCCCGGTTATTAAGCCAAATGCTAACTCACTTAAGCATTACCCACCGAGACCCATCAATTGATTATATAGCTATATAGTATTTTTGTTAAGTGAGGTAAATTTATTAAATGTGCAAATAGCTTACAGGTCCCAGTTTGTTATCAAATACTAATAATAAGATTATACAAAAATTCATGAGGTTACACTTTCTACTGATTCTTCAAAGATTAAGTTAAGAACCGCTATTATGTTTTTTATAGGGTTGTTAGCTTTGTTTGAAGTTGTTATTCGGTTTAAAATAAGTTGAATAGATATTTGAAAATTAATTTTAAATAAAAAATTTAACTCCTTACTTATAACTCACAGATTGCAATATCTGTGCTATGTTTGCCGTCATATCGTGTTAACTCAAATTAAAAATAACTATTACCTACATATTCTCTTAAATGTACCTATGGTACACCCGAAGGGTAAAAATGATAGGGAATATTAGATTTTTAATATTCTATTTGTACTAATTATTATTTTAATAATATATTCAAAATATAATTAAAAAAATCAATAATTATTTTAAAAATTTTTTTGGTTTTAATTTAGCTTTAAGGTATTAAATTTTCAAAAATATTTTATTTAAAAAAATTTCTATATTATATACTAATATTTAATTAAATATTATTTTCATATTTATATATAAACGTATATTTTTTTCCATTTTTTTTTTTAAGTCTTGCATTAATTTTGAATTTTAAATTTTTGTTATTTAAATTTTATTTTCATACATTTTAAATTAATTATTTAAATAATACCAAAGTATGTACCTAGAACGTATCCTAGCAACATCATAATATACTGATACAAAAAAAAATAATTAAAAAAAAGTTTATATCTTTAAAGTTTTCTTCAGGGTAAAATCTAAACAAAATAATTATTTTGCAGATAAATTGTGCATTATGTGTATATTATGCTGCAGGCATATCAAAAATGTATTAGTGAATGATTGAATGAAACATTTTAATTCCTTTTTCGCTCTTGTGTGAAGCATAATGCATCCACATGCATATTATATTAAATATTACATAAGCTTCATTTTGATGAAATATGATTTCACTAAATCATTAGTTCTTGTATTTATTTAAAAATTACGATATAATATAACGTTATTACGATATACCGTAATATATAAAATAGATATATGGATATAAACAATTTTTAAACTTCAAGTTGACAGATCGGCGTTCATCAAAAACGTCATTTAATAAGTTCGTAAAACTGTTATATTGTGTTTAATTTTCTGAGTAAATATGAAAAAGAATTGTAATAATAGTCAAATGTTTCTGACACAAAATGGCTTTTCAGTTAAAATTCAATAGTTTTAAATTGAAAATATTAAAATTTAAGAAATACTTGCAAATATTTCTGCTAAAATGTAATTTAGTACTTAAGTGTTTTATTTTAATTTTCGGGGTATATTAAATAATTTTAAAAAATTTCAATTGATTTGTTTTTGATAGAAAAAAACAGATTTAATTTTTGGGGTGTTTAAATATTCTAGTTCGGAAAGTTTGGAACATATGCTAAACTAAAATGTAAACAAGAGTTCAGAACAATCCTTGGTAATTAGCAAGGCAAATACAATAACAGAAACTCATTTAAACGTTTTTCTATAACAAAATTTTTTAGCACATTTTCAAAAATTTGAAAAACTATTACTAATTATATAGTTTAATTTTGTCCGTCTGTCCATTTGAAACTGTGCGGTGTTTCTTTGGATAGTGTGCAATTTTATCACAGCAATATCACACCCTTTTTGAACTAAACTTTAGGAGGGTACCTGTGATACAAATCTACAGTTTGCTTACAGGGATGAGGATATGGAAGGATTTGGGATTATAGTGGAAGTTATTTGGAATTTTTGGAATATTGGGGATAGGGAATATTGGTCTATAGTCATCCATCTTACATATAAATTGTTTTAACACAAGTTTAATACAGCATATATTTTAAATCTAGAAATTCTAAACCACAGCTTTTTGAATAATCTTAATACATAGGTATAAAATAACTATAAAGTTCCGCCATTCGGAATTTTAATTTACCATTACGTAAAACTCTTTCAAAATTTTTTGAGTCCTTACATCTTTCTATAGTTATATAATTAAATGGTTTAACTTAAAAACTTGAAAATTGAGAGGGTTTAAATCCATGGAAATAATATTTGAGTCATTTAAGAAAATATTTTTGTGAAGCCCTCTGTTTAGAAGTTGAGCTGTAAAGAGTAAAAAACTGACAATTTGTTATTTTTAAACAGATGAAGCTTAAATAGTTATACGAATATTTCCCATTAAAGCCCCAACATTATATGTTAACATGGGTTAACGATTTTTCTTAGTTTTATAGAGTTTCTTTAAAACTGAAGATTGTGTGTTTTAATTTTTTACAATTTTTACTAATAAAATAAAATTCTAAGAAAGTTCTCAGGAATTATTATATATTTATATTTTTCAATAAACTACTTTGCCCCAAAATAATTACGGAGCTTTGTTTAATTTTGGAAATGTAATTTTTTAAAAACTCTTGTTTTTTATAACAGTTGATAGATTTTTTGAATTTTAATACTTACTTAAGTATAATGAGAGCCAAAGGTTTCTTAGTAGACAAATGAACTACAGCACGTTTTATAAAATCATCATTATTAAATCTTTTACTATGGCTTATTCGGTCGCAAAAGTGCGAGTCGCGGCTCAGTTTTAAATATAAATTAACAACAATTTGAGTGCGAAAATCTCTCGAATTTTGACAGCCTCACGTCACTGGTACTATTTTAAATATTAATCGGCTTAATCGGTCGCAAAGGTACGAGTCGCGGCTTAGTTGTAAATATAAATAAATAATAATTTGAGTGCAAAAATCGCTCGAATTTTGAGTGCTCCAAGTCACTTTTACAATATTAAAATGAAAAAATCGAAAAGTTATGTAGTATAATATTATATAGACCAAATATTTATATTGTATATATGTATATGTATAATAGCTCCCTTAAAAAAGTTATTAAGTGGTTATTAAAAAATTTTTTTGGAAAAACCATCTTGTTAATTCTATTATAAATGAAATTATGCTATTCAATATTACAAAATTCAATTTTCGGTTAAAATTACCACAAATACAAAAGTGAAAAAGCCTATTTTCTATTTTAACATCGAAAGAATTTCAATTTTTTTTGTAATTTCACTGCCAGAAATAAAAACTTAATAAATTTTTTCAACTCTAGCAAAAGTAATAGGAGAACCTAGTAGTAAAAAAAAAATTTAATTAATTTCAAAAAATGATAACCTATATACCTATATATTTTGAAGTAATTTTCACCTAGAAATACCTTTCACAATATTACCCTGTGAATATTTCACAAAAGTTTAGAAGAAAAAAATTACAGCTATGAAGCGTAACATTTTTTCAACCCCATTTTTTTTTTTTTTAATTAAATTTCCTTTTTAGATTCGTTTTACTTTTTTAATATTTAATGAAAAGCAAAAACAATTAACGTCACTTTGGTTTTCTATTGAAAACTTCTATCAAAACTAAAAATTTTTTAAAATCAAAATAAGAAAAAGTTTTTTAAAAAGAATTTTTCACAGATTTTTCACGTTTTTTCACTTTAATTTTAAATAATTGGTTTTATATTTTTTAAAAGCATTTTTTAAAAGTTTTATGTTTGAAGTATATTTGATATATATATATATATATATACCTAATTAATTGTTTGAATCAAAAGTTAATTTTATTAACTTTAATTAATTGATGTTGAGAATTTTTTGTTTTGTTTTTTTTTTTAAATTACTGTAGGTTAAAAATAGTTTAATTATTGTAAAAATAGTTATTCTTACTTCGTAATTAGTAAAAGCTTTTTAATGTGGTGACTAACGTATCAAATTAATATTTGACACCCTTTTTGGTTTTGAACCTATTATTAGGTTAAAAATTCCTAATATCTTCAGATATATAAAGATAAAGAGGTCCTCATTTGCTAATACTGATCAAAGAGGCGAATCCTATAAAAGCCTTTAAGTATTAAACAACTTAAGTAAAATATCTACTAAATAACTTTTAGTAGGTATTTAGTTTAACTCCTTTGGAATTAAAAATTTTTAATATCTTCAGATATCATTTCACATATTCGTATATGAATCTTTAACTAGTAGTTAATACCTATTCTAGAGACAAGATGCCAAACAAAGGTTATAACTTGTATTATTATTACTCGCATCTTATAATGGGGCTAATTGAACAATGTATATGTACTTGAGTCCAAAAGCTTATTTTCAATAGTTATTTTTATTACAATATTTTAGAATTGATTAGGACCTCAGAACCGAAGTGAGCTAACCCTCGAAAAAATGATTTTAGCTTTTTTTTATATATATCGCATAAGAATTAGATCTAAAGTCGGACTGAGTACTTCAGATACAAAATCTAGATATTCTAGAGATAGAGTACTTCTAGGTATAAAATCGGACTGAGTAAATGTGAATTTGCTTCTGTGGTATTTTTTTTGTCCTAAGATATTTTTCTTATTTTTTTAAGTGTCACAGTGGTTTAATCCTTAAAGATTTTTCTTAAAATTTTTTTGTGGGTTTAGCTTAATTTTAACGATTTTTTGGTTCTCAGCTGCTCTTGAAGCCCTATATTAAAGCCCTTCCGAAAAAGATACTTTTCTTTAATATAATTAATTGTTAAATTTTCACAATAATTAAAGGAATTCATAACAACATACTTATGTACTTTTCATATACCATGTATGCGTAAAACTAAACGTTCTAATGCACCCGAACATTATTTCATTGTTTCATGGTCATAATTGAATCGAAAAATATTATGAAATTTTGATACCGACAAAAATAAAAAATTTCAATAGAAATGAAAATTTATTCCATTTCCTCGATATGATTCTGTATTAAATCACTTAGTTGCACTTCAAAAGTTTAAAAATAATAAACACCATGTATCTGAAGTTTTTAATTTATTCCAAAATCAATATACACACAAAAAATTGAATGCAATCAGTCACGATTATAATCAAAAAAATTTCACGATTTTTAGAATAAAAATAAATCTAATTTTATAATTATATAAATAATAAATTTGTTAAAAATTCATAACTTATAAAATGCTAATTTATGATGGATTCCCCACGAACACGTTTATGTGTAAAAGTTTATTTTTAAAATCTAATAAAATTGATGTTTATTTACTATAAAAATACTATGAAAGTTTAATAATAATAAATTGAATTTTTACTTATTTAATATTTATTAAAAATAAATAAAAACTTTTTCGTTTTTATATAAATTTATTTATAAATTTTTAAGTAATATTAAATTATTATTTTATACTAATGAATGGTTTTTTTTTCTATTTTCAGGTAAATTTATAATGCTGGTAGAAAATTTTAATTTTCACAGGTAAATTGAATTAGTATTTTTTTTTATATGAACTTAAAAATTTAATAATATGATAATTTAATAATAAGAATTTTTTGTCAAATTTAATTTATATCAAATTTGTGAGCTTGAAATAAATTGATAAATTGAATATAAAAAAATCTTAAAACTTAATATACGGTCATGATGGGTATTATATATACATCACCCCTTATATATCATCATAAGCATATTATATCTTCAACGATTTAAAAAATCAAATAAAATAATATGAGCCGGTGCTTAATGAATAGGACTTTTTTTTATCCCTTTTCTACTCCTTTAAGGAGCGTAGGGCATTTATCAAGTTTATTTAAACTAGGCTTCAGTTTCTTTAATCGTTATATTCATTAAGCCGTTGATTACTAGACTATAGCTATTGTATAAGATTATAAATACACAAATGTTAGTGCACAAGAGTTATTTATAAAAGTATTTATATTAAATGTTATTTCATATTACGATATTAAATATTACGATATAATTATACAATTTTACGGTATTATTTTATTAAATATGATCTGACTGGGGTTTGAACTCAAGACTTTCCATGTGAAAGGGGGCGTCCTTACCAGTACGCCATTCGTCAGATACTGAAGCGGACTAGTCTTGCTGTAATAAAATCAATATGTAATAATTCTATTCCAAAAATTCCAAAACAACCCTAAGGAGGCTACTAACGTCCATTTAACTTCTGAAAAATTTTAATGTTTTTTAAAACTGGTTGTGGAAAGTCAAAGATTGGATAAACTGCTCAGACGTGAAACATCGTCCGATGTGTTAATTTAATGCTAAGTTAGTTTTGCTTATGTTTGCCATTAAACTGAATTCGTATTGACCATATTTCAGATAATCATCTTAATTAGATATCAAGCTATGTTCATATTAAAAAATAAGTTGCGTGAGCTTTATATACTTTTATCCAACCCGTTGAGCAAATTGGTTCAATATCAATAGCAAACATGGTCCTTGTATTAAAAAAAAAATTGGAGCCCTTTTATTTTAGGGTAATTGTGCGAACAGAAGGATGGGTACACCTAGCTCAAACGGCTTGCTTTTTGAGGGCCCTATTGCACAAACTATTTATTACTAATTGTAAATAATTATATTTTGATAAATGATAAGTGGTTGATGCAATGGGTCTCAGATCCATGTATTTGAATCTACATTGAGATTATTTTAGTTAATATTAGTATTATAACGGATTTTATATTTTAAATTTAATTAATTAAAAGTATTTTCAACCCTGTATGTTTATATCCGTTATAACATTTGAGATATAAAATGTATTCCAATTTATCTAAAGACTGTGCAGCATCCTGTATAAGTATAACATATTTTCATCCACCATACATGTTTAAGGATTTTATGTTTCCCTTCATGATTTAATTAAAACTTTTGTATTGCTTTTTATTTTTAATCAGTAAAGATACTTTTATTTTAAAGATGTTTCAATTCCATTTAACTGTATGGTAGCCAAATGTGACGTCAAGTTTTGTAAAAGTCATGAACAGATTAAAAAAAGACGGCAACAATAACCAAATATCTTTAAACCACCTTAATACCTGAATGCGCAGAAATCGAGAACTAAAAAGAGAAAATTAATAAAACATTTTTTTTTTATTTTGGAGAAAAATCATTTTGTATCTTAAGATTTTTTTCCATATATATTTTATATTTTTTTCCCGTTAATTCTCTTGTGAAAATGAAATATAAAAATTTAATAAGGCATTTTTTTGTATTCTCTTGTTTTTTTTTTGTTCTTTGTTTTTGAATTAAAGCAAATCCTCCAGATTACGTAGGCATTTAAGATCTAAGAAAAAAAAAATTGAAGCCCTTAAAGTGCACAAAACAAACAAAAAAAAATTAATGGAAAAACAAAACAAAGACTAAAAAAAAAACATAACGGTATCACAAAAAGATATTTATTATTTAAGTCAAAAGGAAACTGTGTTTCACGATAAAATTCGTTCAATTTAAAACGTCACAAACTTATGAAAGAATAAAAAAGGATACATTAGGAATTTAGGAGACGCCGGGAATGAAGCACTTTATGTTCCGATTTTTTTTTCTTATTCCTCCGTTATTTTTTTTTTATTATTATAAAAACAATTAAGCAGTCGTATACGATATTTTGAAGGTCATATTTTTTGAAACGTTGTTGTATAAGTATAAAATGTATGAATATATGTATAATATCAGTTTAAACTTACACCTTAGCGTAGGAGAGCTTATTTACAAACATTGAACAAAAAAAAAGAAAACTGAAAGAAAATGTAAACAGGATATAACCGTATTTGCTTGTAATGTTTTACTAAAAAAAAAAACAATTTTCCATCTTGCGTCAATGAAAAATCCAATTACCTTATTGGATAGTGTGTTGCATCTTTTGGGTAAAATAAAATTCGATTTTTATTTTATAAACCGTAGAAATAAATTAAAGATGTATTGTATAAGTTTTTTTTCTTGGGTAATATGGTTTCTATTGTAAGATCTGGTTATTAAATATAGGAGGCCCTTCGATCTCTTTCTCCAATTTAGTCATCCAATTAAGATTTTAATGAATTATTAGAACTTGACATTTTCGAAACTCTTAGAATCTCCATACCTCATAGGATAGAATCAATTTATGAAAGCTACTCTTCATGAGTACCCACCAATAGTCTATGCACCAAATTTGAACAAATTCCGAAATGTAATCAGAAACCCATTAAATATATGCAAATCTTCGTTATTAGTCTGAAACTGTCTGAGGGCTCAAAAATGTTCTACTTGTACAAAAATGTTTTATGAAATAACCATTGGTCGAATCGATGTAGATCTCTGACGAGTATTTGCACAAATGCTAAGCGATCCACTGAGATTCTCCCAACTCTTTCCTGATTGTTCTAATTTCAATAATTTATATTAAAATAAATTTATTTTTTACAAGTGGTGACTCATTTTTTTTTTTTTTTTTTGAAGTAATTAACACATAAAACATAAACGCCTACTTAATATTATTTTTTAAATTAAGATATTATAGAATTCCACCAAAATTAAATAAATAATAACAAAATATACTATTGAGGTAAATATTGTGTTTACAAACAGAATATACATTATTTATTTTAACTATTTACATGTTATTAGACATAAAAAAATAAATTTCTATTTAAAAGTACACGATCAAAGAAATGTAAACATTGGCGTTTGCCGTTTAAGTTTCTTAGAAAAAAATAAAAAAATGGTCTAATATAAAGTGCAAACAAATACTTGTATATATACACGAATTTTTAAATTACATCTCCATTATTATTTCTGAATATTTATAGGTAGATATTGAAAGCAAAGATTGTTAATTTAGTGAATAATTGGTTGAATGAAAATAATTCAAATGTGGAAATTAACAAAATATTGACGAATTAAAAGAGGTAATTTAATAATGCGTTTCGAAAATAACAGTAGTAAAGCAGTAAACATATATTATGGTAAAATTATTTGATAATACAAATTAATTTAATAATATATTAGTCTTCTAGGATTACAGATTAACTAACCTTAAAGAATTATTAGAAGCGCCACGCCACTGAAACTGAAACTATGGTAATTCCTTTTAAAGTCAAATTAATATGACAATGTCAAATCGTATGAAAACCGTTAAAATTTTAATGATTACGAAGGCTGACTCCGATTTTTGTAGATTTACTTTTTCCTTACATAATTCTCATAAGAAGCTGGAAGCATAAAAAAAAATTTGTTTTTCAATTAGCTGAAGATATAATACAAGTTATTAGTTCTACTGTTAAAGACTTTTGCACTAACCATAAAATAATTATGAAATAATGCGTTCATCTTTGCAATATTTTAAAAATCAAAAACTTTTTGTAATTTTGATCATTGTCGTATTTTTGACATTTTGAAAAGTACCTATAAATATCTTATATATGATATTGGGTTGGGTTTGTAAAAAATCTTATAAAGAAAATCTGCTTTAGTAAATCTAGTTTTTGAAAATCTCGTTCTTAGAAAATTTTGTTTTTTGAAAACCTCGTTTTTAAAATATCTCATTTTATTAGTAAACTTCTTGTCTATATTTTGAAAAAAGCTTATTATTCTGATTTTTTATTAAACTCTAAAATTCTTAGAGACGAGTCTTTTTGAAAAATTGAGATTTTTCAATATAAACGAGATTTTCCAAAAACAAGATTTTCCAAAAACTAGATTTACTAAAGCAGATTTTTTTTATAAGATTTTTTATAAACAAAATTTCAAAAAAAAATAATAATTTTACTAAACCGAGATTATGGAACGCTCCCATAATCATATTTTGTGTATTTAAATATGTGGGTTAATTGACTAAAAATATGATTTTATTCTAGATAAAAGAAGGTTATTCTAAAATAAACTCGACTGTATTTAAGATATTATAAAAAAAATATTTTTAAAAAACAATCAGAATCAGAATTTCAATTTAAAGTTGGATTGGCCCAGGGATCTTAAAATATTTTCCAGATTTCTGACTTGTTTAATTCAACTAACAAAAAATAAAAACTTTTATTTTTTTCTACATGTTTTCATGCTCGCATGAATAATAAAAAAAAAAACATTTTTTTTGGGGAAAAAAATTACTTATATTTTCTCATATGTACTTATTGTAAAATCACTATAAAGTACTTCTCATTTGTTTCTGCTATTTCTTTGAGTATTTTGGTTTTCTTGATTGAATGAAACATATCAAGGTCTTATTAAATTGTAAGAAAAGTGAAAGAAAGGAGCTGTTTATGCTCATTTTTTGTTTCAATTTTAATTGATCTATATATATTTACTATACTATATATATACATGCATATTTATGTATATATAATGTGTTTCAGTAAACCTTGAAAAAACAAAAAACGGTTTACGTATAACTAAATGTAGATATAAGATTTAAATTTTAAAAAGGCATGGATTTTTAGCACATTTTCAAAAAATTTTGTAAAAATGTGCCTATATAGCTTCACTCTGTCCGTCCGTCTGTCCGTCCGTCCGTCCGTCCGTCCGTATGTTTACAAAAACTTTTACACCGTTTGAATAGAGTAAAAAAATTTTAAACACGGGTTGGTATTGCAAAAAAAATAATTTCGTAGAAGAATTTTTTTCTGTAGCCCCACCTGTTACGGGGCTACAGCCCCCCAAAGTTGGGAAAAGCCCTATATTTAAATTGTTATAACAAGGCTTGTGTTGGATATATTTTCAATCTGGAAACGGCAAACGATAGCTGGTTTTATAAACTTTATAAAATTTTAAAAGGCAAATGTTTAGGGTTGCCATACGGTACTAAAATTTAACATTACACAAAACTCAATTTTTGCAAAAATTTTGGCCACACATATCTTCAGAACAGTTCAAGCTAGGGTCTTGAAATTTTGGGAGAAGTTAGATACTCAGAAACTAGTAGGAGTCGGTTAACAAAATTTTTTTGTCAAGCTCCCTGTTTAGGAGCTATAAGGGCTCGAAAGTTTAAATTTTGCTATTTTTAAGCACCTGTAACTTGAATACCTGTCCAATTTTTTTTTATTAATATGCAAAATTTAAAGGTCCAACATTATATACATATGTTAAAGGTTTTTCTTAAATTTAAAAGTGGTTCCTTAAATTGAAGAAAGTGTCTCTCAGTTTTACCCATTTTTGCTTAGATTGCATAATTCTAAATAAAATTCTAAATTTTGTGGATTTCACAATTTAATTCTTTGATCCTAAAAACATGGAGGGGGGCGGAGGGGGGGGAGGTAGATGAAGTTACATCCTTGAGAAACTTGGCAACCTTCCCCATTGAAGGGCTATAATAACTTTAAAATAAAAACTTTACTGTTAGCAGTAAATTTTATAAGTAAGCAGTAACTATTTCCAAGTAAATATTTCCAAAGTTAAACTCAGTATGTAATACAATATAATTTTGAAAATGTGCTTTTTTAAAAACCCTTGGTTTTTTTTCATTACTTGTTAAAACTATTTTCTATAGATTTATGTATAACTTATGTTATTTATGTAAGTGTTTAGTATGAAAAAAAAAATGGATCGAATTAAGTTATAGATTATCAATGTTGATATTTGAAGGAAAAATATAAAAATTAAAATTTTTTCAACAATTACACACAATTTCAAGGTTGTATTTTTGTTCACAACCTTCAATATTTCATTTTAAAAAAATATAGAAATTTGAAAGTAAAGAATAGTTATTTATAACAATTTTGGAATACAGAGTAGTTTGAAAACTATTTTTAAAAATTTGGAATTTTTTTTAATTTAAATATTTTTAAATGATTACAAGTTATTAATTGTATTTTTAATGTAAATTTAGATTTATAATTAACTTGCTAATACTGGGTGCTGCGTCTCTCAATGAAGTTGAAGTTTAATTTAAGTTGATGTTATTGAAAAAAGTTAACAGAAAATTATACATGGTGTAAATGTTAATTTAAAAATGTTTTAAATTAAAATTCATGACAAAATTATTTCCTTTTATAACCAAATCTAAAATTAGTATAATATAATTAAATAAATACAATAAATTGTATTGATATAATACAATAATAGTAACTTAATTTATAATGGCCTCAGTAACGGATAGTTTGAAATTATTGAATATTCTTTCATGATATGTAATATTAATACAAAAAAAAAACTTAAAAGTAAATATAGCAAATCATTCAGGCTTTTTACATTATATTAGTTCTTGGTTTCTGATATTTAAAATATGGTAAATATTTACATGTAGACGCTCTCGTCAAATTATATTCGTTTTATTAGAATTGATCTTAATGAATTCCACATACAATTTAAAAATGAGATACTACTAACCTTATAACACGTAGAAACGTCTTAGATTTTCAATAGATACAATTCTATTTTGTTTAAATTCTAATATTTTGTATTTGAGTTATATGGTATTCTATATCTGTGAGTTATATTATTCAATTAAATTATTCGTTTATATTTTGCATTTGTTTATATTGTTATATTAATTATTCAATAAGCCATTAATTTATCTAATGGCGAATAGTGCTGAGTCGAGTCAAAAACCGAACAGAAAATTTTTTTGCACTTTCACTGGGACTTGAACAAGGGCCTTTCGTATGAAAGGTTGGAACTCTAACCACAAAACTGCACTCTTTACACTAATTTCGAAATATCGAAAGCAAAATTCTATAAATTTCTTTCAAATCTTAAAAAAAAAATTAAACACTTAAAAAATTTTGTAAATTAAACATATAGATTTTAACTAAAATTAAAACGAAAGATAATATAACTTTATAAATTGTAAATTTATAAGTTCAAAATGGCATCAGCATACTGAAATGTTGGAATACTATAAAAATTATTTCTAGATTCAAATAAATAAATGGTATAGGTATATTTTGCTAAAGAGAACTTCTGTTCTATTAATGTAACTCACCTTATCAAAACTATATTTAAGGTGATACATTTCTAAAATACCTTAGAAGGACATTCAAATACTTCAGTATTACAATTTATTTCATTTAATTTTGTAAAAATTAAAATGACAACAACATTTAAGATCTGAAATTGTCAAAAAATAATCCTTAAAAAAAGTTTAATTAAAATTTTATTTTTTCACATTATCATCTTGTCATTTCAAGAGTTTTCACCAATATCTGAATACATATTCATGTAAAATTTGTCGTAATCATTTACACTTATGGTCATTTATCTTTAAAAATTTTACAAATTTAAGAATTAGTTAGAATATTCGATATTCATAATTTAAGATTAAAAACAATTGTTAAGTCGCCATCAAATTTTTAAAGTGTAAATCACGTTTTTCCAACAGCTTGGCAATACTTGTAATTTTTTTTTAAATGTTTTGGATTTTCAATTTTTATATTGTAATATGTATATAGATATGAATGTGTGTGTAATATGGTAGTAAACGATATTTTTTATTTTAAAATAATAAAATAAAATGTCAAAAGTGAGAAAAAAAGATATATAATTCTATATATATATAATACATATTTAATTCCAAAGGATTCAAGGATTATAGTTCAAGGTTATATCACTGTAAGTCACTGTGAATCGTGTTTTATTTCAATTTGTATCATTTGTTTCATTTCAATTTGTTTTTTTTTTTTTTTAGATTTAAAAAATTAAATCAAAGTTTCCACTCTTTTTATTTTATATGTTCATCGTTTTGTTCTCAATTTATTTTTATTTTTTTTTTATTTTTAATAAGAGTCAAATTGGGATTTCTGTAATACTAAACTCTGATTAAATTTTATGTACATATTACATATATATATGACTAGAATCTAAATTTTCATTGATTCAATATTGTAGAGAAGGGAATAATATATGACATGATTTCGAAAATTTTTTTGTACTTAATGAAAATTTTAAAAAAATTTTTAAAAGAAGAGTATTTGGAATATCGTAGACAACTTATGCTTTATAAAGTTTATTTTGAAATTTTAAATATTACAGAATTTTATAAATCCTTTGTTGATTTTCATTGTATATATATATAATATGTACAATATTTGAATGAAATTAATGTGATAATTGAAAATGAAACGAATGAATAACTTATTTAATCATTTGAAATGACATTTTCAATTTAATCGTAAGGAACATGTATGTTGAAAATGAAAACAATGCTACTGACACATTTGCTTATTTCTAATATAAAAACACTTTTAATTAATTATTTGATTGATCGGTATTGTATATATAATGGTTATCAAAGTTAATTGTTATTCTGTTTTTTATTGTTATAATTAACAACTAAAATTTTTTTGTAAATATTCTTCTTTTAAATCTTAAAGTTCTTTCAATTAAACCTGTGTTAGTAATTATACTTGACAGACAAATACTAAAATAATATTAAAATTCTTGTAAAATATGGAAGCACTTTTGTAAACGCCTCTTATTGAACAAACCCCGGTCAGATCATATCTAATAAAAAAAAATTTCGTAATATAAAATAAGATTTAATAAAATATATAAATAAAAATAACTCTAGTGTTTAATAATTAATAGATGGCACAAAATACTCACATTTGTGTATTCATAATCTTATACAATAACTACAGCCGAGTAATCAACGAATTAGGGAATATAATGATTAAAGAAACTGAAGTCTAAATACATATGATGAATGCCCTATACTCCTTATAGGTGTGGAAAAGGTGAATAAAAAAGAAATTAACGGCGTCACTAAGCCTAATTTGGAAACCAATGTGGAAAGAAAAACTAAAATTGTTTCCAAACAAATGTTACTGGCTGCCAAATTAATATTTTTTATTATGTACTGAAACTAAAAATTTTTTAACAAAATAGTATAAACCCTTGTATAACCTCTAATATTATTTTTAGCGTAACTATTTTACTAGTACTATTGCCAATTTTCATTTGTGACGCTCAATAAAAAATTAACATTTTAAATATTAATTGTAGAGCTCGTTATTTGCAAGTAACAATGGAAGTCAAGTACAAGTACACCGATACTGTACTCAATAAAATTTAAATATTTAGTACTCGTACTAGAACAAATAAAGTACCATTAAAAATTCCATTATTTTTACAGTATCTTATTACTGATAATATTTGAAATATATTCACAAAGTAGTGGTTGCTTAGTTCAAAGTGTACTTAAGTATTAAATATACTTAAATTACTTAAATACTACTAGTACAATTGTCGGATTTTACTATATGTTATTCTGTTAAGTAATGGTTGATATTTATAAGTATTAATTTATACTGATAAGTACTGATAAAAATTATATATTTTCCAGTAACAGTACTAGTATTTAAATTTTACGGAGTATTTTTGTTCAGTAACGGTATTGGTACTACTTTGTTTATTTAAGTACCAAAATACTTGAAATTGACCAGGTTTAGCTAAAAATACTAGTATTTTTCCAGTATAAAATCTAAAATATATTAAGAAAGTAATGGTTGCTTAATTCAAAGTGTACTTAAATATTAAATATAAAAAATGTACTTTAATACTTAATAAATTCTCTCATTTACCGGATTACAATTACCTAAATGTAATACTGTTAGCATTGATAAATATTGGAAAATACTAAATCTTTTTACTGGTACTTATATATTTTTTTCAGTACCAGTATCAATTTAATGAGTATTTTTGTCCATTATCGGTACTTGTACTACTTTGTTTTTTTAACTACCAACATATTAAAAAATCATTTGCTCTGCTTACGAGTCTAAAATAGTTTTACAAATTTAAGTGTTACTTAATACTTTTACAGTGCTACCGTTTTTCAAAAATTACAAAACAACATATTTATAACAAGTTAAATGCTATCACCCCTGACTTAGTAAAAAGCTGTGGTTCGCCAACATTCAAAAAATAAAAAAATAAAATTTTATACTATTAATTAATATTTGTCAAAATGAAAATTAAGTACATTTACAAATTTTAACATTAAGTTAATTTTTCTAGTGGTTTAACTTTAACTGCTTGTGCTTTATTTACTTTAAATTTAAATTTTGAAAAATGTATGTTCATTAAAAAACTGATCTGAGTATGTATCTATAATAATTCGTAAATTTTTTTTAGAATGAAAATTCAAACTCAGATGAAAATAATTTTTCCCAAATGAAATTGAAAAAGAACAAGTGAGGGGAAAAAACCAAGGGTTTTTAAAAAGCACATTTTCAAAATTATATACGTTTCTTACTGAGTATTTTATCATGT
Organism: Dolichopus griseipennis; assembly: GCA_963082915.1. Taxonomy (NCBI): domain Eukaryota; kingdom Metazoa; phylum Arthropoda; class Insecta; order Diptera; family Dolichopodidae; genus Dolichopus; species Dolichopus griseipennis. The sequence continues at coordinate 15,273,506 of OY720443.1, read as the reverse complement.
ATTTTTATAAAAATATATATTATGATAATATTATAATTTTGTTATTTCATTAATAATTAATTATATGACTAATAGTGAATTACTTAGAATATAACCCCAATGCACTCAAGAAAATCTGTTAATAAGTGCAAAATATAATGTTGGAGCTTCAATGTTAACGTTTAATTTTGGAAAAATTTACACTGGTGAATAAGTTACTGTTTTATAAGAACATAAAAGTTTTAATTTTGAAGACCTAGTAGTCCTTCAATGGGGAAGGTTCCCAAATTTTTGCTTAGCAAACTTATGATGGATCTGCTCACCCCCCTCCTGTGTTCACCCTTCCATTTTTTTCCGGTTCTAGGAAATCAATTTGGAACTCCAACAAAATTTGGAATTTTACCTAGAATATTATTATCAAACCAAAAATGGTTAAGACAAAGAACAATTTCTTCAATTTAAAGAGACCCTTTCAAATTTAAGAAAAACCTTTAACGTATGTTGAAATATGATGATGTAGCTATAAATTTTGCATATTTGTAAAAAAAAATTTGAACAGGTGTTAAAGTTACAGGTGGTTGAAAATAGCAAAATTTCAATTTTCGAGCCCTTATAGCTCCTAAACAGGGGGCGTGACAAAAAAATTTTGTTAACCGACTCCTACTAATTTTGGAGGACCTAACTTTTCCCAAAATTTCAAGACCCTAGGTTGAACCGTTTAGAAGATATATGGGGCCAAAAATTTTGCAAAAGTTGAGTTTAGCTTAATGGTAAATTTTAGTACCGTATGGTAACCCTATACATTTTAGCCTTATATTTTTGTGAAGCTTATAAAACCAGCTATCTTTTGCCGTTTTCAGATTGAAAATACACTTAACAAAACTCATGTTATAATCATTTAAAAATAGGGATTTTTCCAACTTTGAAGGGCTGTAGCTCCGTAACGGGTGGGGCTACAGAAAAAAATTCTTCTACGAAATTATTTTTTTTGTAATATCTACCCGTGGTTAAAATTTCTTTACTCTATTTCAAACGGTGTAAAAGTTTTTGTAAACATACGGACGGACGGACAAAGTCAAAATTAAGAAAAACCTTTGACACTTATTGAAACCCTCGTTTTGGAGCTTTCAATTTTGTATACAAATAAAAAAAAATTTTAACTGGTATTCAAGTTATAGGTGTTTAAAAGCTAAATTTTTAGCAAAATTTCAATTTTCGACCCCTCACAGCTCCTAAAGAGGGGGCGTGACAAAAAAATTTTGTTAACTGACTCTTACTTATTTCTAAGGATCTAACTTCTCCCAAAATTTCAAGTTTCTAGATTTAGCCGTTCCGAAATTATGAGGGACCAAACATTTTGTAAAACTTAGTTTTGAATAACGGTAAATTTTAGTACCGTGTGGTAACCCTATACAATTGGTTTTTAAAAATTTGTAAAGCTTATAAGAACAGCTGCCTGTTACCGTTTTCAGGTTGGAAATATACCTTATAGAACTCTAATTATAACTGTTTAAATATGGGGCTTTTTTCGACTTTGTGGGGCTGTAGCTCCGTAACGGGGGGGGCTACAAAAAAAAGTTTTAACATTAAATTATTTTTATTGCAAAACCTACCCATTTCTGATATTTTTTAGTCAATCGTAGGTAAAAAGGGACGGACGGACGGACAGAGTGAAGCTATATAGGCACATTTTTACAAAATTTTTTGAAAATGTGCTAAAAACCAGTTAACCAACACTTAGTAAAAAAAAAAACGAACACAAAGATCAAAATGTGGCAAATAACAAAAATAACAGAAACCACAGTATTAAAAATCAGAAGAAAAAACAAAAGTTTTTTAAGAAAATAAAAGAATTTTCTTTAGTTTTTCTCTTAATAGTTTTTCACAAAAGTTTTCATAAATAAAATTAAAAATAAAAAAAAAAAAACAAATAAAAATTGAAATAAAGAAAATTATGTTTATTTAAATCCGCAAAAATCCCAAAGTTTTTAGGCATTTTTTTTTTTTTATTTGTTTTATATATTTAAAGTATAGCCAGTAGCTTTTTATTTTAAAATTTTCTGCAGGTTTTACAGTTTTGTTAAACCTGAGGGTGTTAAGAATAAAATTTATTGATTTTGTATTCGCAAGACTTTTTTTAACTAATTAACAGGGCTAGTCCCTTAGACTCACTGGATTCTGAAAGAGGCTGAAGTCTTCTATAGTTTATATAAACTGCTTATTTCAACTTTGAGTGGATTTTATAATGTAAAGGAAATTTAAAAATAAAAACCTGTGAGTTATAAGAATCAAATAAAATTTGTTGAGTTTTTTAATGAATTAGATAAATTATGTGACACATATAGCACGTATGTTGTTCTGAACTTCCTATTATCAATAAAGTATTTAGTTTTTTCGAGATCAGGATTATGAAAAATTGGTGTGTAAAGTTTTAGAAGATGCTATCAGTTGAACTTAATCTTAAACAGGTTTGAAGAACCTACAAGTGAACTTCATTTAACATTATTAATAATATCTTCTATTAAAAGGATTTCGTAGTTGATTCTGTAAATCCGTATTGTTGATTGGCAATCTATTACAATTCCAAAACTTAATGCTTTCACTTAATTTGAAACAGTGTTGTGGTGTAAGAACAAGTCCATAACGAATGTTAGAAGAGCTTCCTTCTATTTTGTACCATTTTTTTCTAAAGCTGGGCGACAAATAAGTGGATTTTAATATTCTGTACCTACATGTATATAAATTGTAGATCGTGATTTGCGTGTATATATTTATATATATATATATATATATATATATATATATATATAAATTTAAACTAATTTTTATCTTATACTTGCTAGTACCAAGTGCGCGTTTCTGCGCCTCTGAATGGGTTTTAAATTGAAGTTGACGCAGTTGAAAAAAAAATTATACAAATATATAATAACAGATTGTGTAATTGTTAATTTAAGACTGTATTAAAGCAATTTTTTTAAAACCATTTTTCTATCAAGTTGCCAACAAGAGTATACAGTATTTTAATACTGTCAACTCCATTGTCATATAGTTTTGCATTACAATACAATACGTTTAAGTCAGGCAGTCAAACCGTTTTTGTGTGGGAACTAAAAACTTTAAATACTTTCACCATAGCCCAAACTTGGCGGTTCGTTAGATGAAAATGTATTTCAGAAACTATCACAGAAGCTCTATCCTTACCTATAACAATCTTTATATGATAATCGGCTGACAAGTTAAGGAATCTTAATATCACACAAGGAATCTAGCATTCTATTTTACATTATAGATATCATAAGTGGATAATTTTCCAACACATATTCACCCAAACTATATTTAAAAAATTAAAATATTTCTGAAGGAAATAAGGTATTAAAGTGAAGTGTATAGGAAGGTGAATAACTACTATATTAATTAAAAATTTTTTATATTAAAGTGAATGAACACACTCACCACAATGAACACCTTGTGGGTGTTCGCACTCAAATTTCTTTTAATCTTTCAAATGAAACGTATTCTGTTTTTTGGTCTAACATCAAATCAAAGGACAACTACATATTTCCCTTTTGGACATTGATAGGTAGATAATCTCTCAAAAGTATTTTATAGGTTTTACCAAACCGGCAGTATCAGAACATACTATCTATTTTTTTTCTCAGATATTTCAAATTTTATTTTCAGATTATTTCATTCCATTATTCCATTTCCGTTCCAAAATCGTCTTTCACTGTAACTCTTTGTATATATATATATGTATAATTTAAATTTACATTTCATTGCTTTTTGCAAATTTATTTATTTTTTTTTTTTTTTATATTATAGTTTTTTATTTTTATTTTATTTTTCGGTTTCGTTATAAATTGTTAATTCCCTTGTTTAATAATCCCATGTTTATTCAACAGATGTCTCGTAAATTTTCTTATATAAAAAATAAATTAAAAAAATGAAAACAAGAAAAAAGATTTTTTTGGTTTTCTTTATTTTATTTTAGGAAAATATTTTTAAGTTAATTCCGTAAGAAAATACAAATATTGAAAAGAAAGTTTTTCTTTTAATCTTTGTGTCAAAACAAAAAAAAGCAAAAAGAAAAAAAAATAAAAAAAACTTTTCTGTGACATTAGGACATTAATTTTCTTCGTTAAAAATATAAAAAAAGTTCTAAAATGAAATATAAAATCCTATTAATCGATTTTAGTTTTATCTATTTTAGAGCCTCGATAATGGGTTAAATTTTTTTTTACAATAACAACAAAACAAATCTATTTTCATTTAATTTTGTTGTTGTTTTTTTTTTTTTTAACCCTATAACCCTTTTTATTTTATTTCATTCCTATTTTTATGATCATCCCATTTTACTCCTTTTTATGTGTTAATATTTACATTTAGTATTAGTGTTTTGTTTTTTTTTTTTTTGGGGTTCTAGTTCTTATTGGACTCACTTAAATATGTAAATATATATGTATACTAAAAAAGTATTTTAAAATGAATTATCGTTTATATAAGTTTGCTGGGATGATTCAAAAATATGTAAGATATACATAAAATAAAATAAGATATTAGATTAGTGTTACTGAATGCTATTACAATCGACTCCGGTCGGAATAAGTCGTTAAAAAAAAAACAAAGATTTGTAATCCAGTATTAAATAGGATGGAACAAAATTGTTAGATACAGGCTTCAAAATAGTCACTAACTGGGGTAATACACTGAACTGTGTTTCGAAAGTAAGGATGACAATCGGTCGGAAATTGTAGGTGTCCTTTATCCCTATTATACATACTATTATAGGCTTGCGATCCTATCCTATCCTATTTCCAAAATGTTTCACCAAATTGAAGCTCATTCAATAGACGTTTCTATGGTTACTTCTTTAACTACTTATATATATATTTGCTCACTCAGCTATTTAGCGGCCTTCTTAATATTAGATTAGATATATTTTGCTTTTCATGTCCAAATCCAGACTGAATAGAAAGCATCATAGATAATTCAATGAACAGTTTTGATGATTAGTCTTACAAAATATAGGTATTTATAGCATGATGATACATTATTTTGTGCTTGGATTAAACATTCTGAAATTTGAAAAAAAAAACATGACACTTTCCGTACTAAGTATTGCCTCTTACTCGGAAATTGCAATATGTTAAGACACAAAGAAATCCTGAAATTATAAAAATTATTTCACGAAGATCATTAAAATTTTTGAAGGATGGAAGGATGAAGATGGAAGATATAGTTCCCAGAATGAATGATTGTATTTTCATTTTATTATTTTTTCAATAGCAATTGAACAGTCATATATAAGGGACTAGTACGTAACTTCTTGTTCTCGATAATAAATGAGGAACTCCCCCTGAGGATTGTCGATAATCTTATCAATCATTATAAACGAATGTCCCATTCAGATTTGGTTTTTTTTTTCAACTTTCTTCTAAATATTTCTATAAAATCTATTTAGATCGAATTCTTGGAGTTCAAAGGATTCCAAAGGGCCAATCACTTGAACCATTACTTATAATTAGCTTAGAACTTCTATTAAATTATTCTATATTTCTGAAAATAATTGCAATCTCAATAATCATTTGGACCACACTATTTGCTCTTACAATTTTCAATTCAACCTTTTATTCATTAAATGTTACCCTTATATCCAAAGGGTAACATTTATACCCAAAGTATTCGTTAGAATTCTTTGTTTTTTTTTTTTATGTTTTTTTTACATACTTATCTATAGATAAACATTTTCTAAAGATATACGAGTACTTATCACATTAAAAACGATACGAATAATGTAGAATAGGGTGTACAAAAACAAATTTTTATTCTTATTTTTTGTGACTCTTCATAGATAAAGGCATTAACCTTCATTTAAAATAATAAAAACAACACCAAAAAAACAAAATCAAAAGTTGGAAACAGAGGGACCCAAAAAAAAAAACAAAAGAAAATAAAAAACATCCGAAACTTGAGAGGAAAAATTTCTTAATAAAAATGAAAAAAAAAAAAAAAAAAAAAAAAATCCAATATCTTCCAAATTCCCAGAAACAATAGGAGAAGATGTAAAAATTTTGTAAGTTTATTCATAGGTCTGATCATTAGAATTTGAAATAGTGTTAAATTCTTTTGCTGTTTAGGAGAAGAAACCGACAGGAGGAGTTGGGAAGGATTTGAAAAATTAGGAATGACTAAGTGTTCATAGATTGGAAAATAGGCATATGTTTAATAGAGAATTGTAATAAAAATGAGGGTTTGTTTGCTTTATTTATCGACATACCAAAGAATTGAATAGAGAAATTTTTCGATATACGAGTGAAAGAAAAAGAAGAAAACAAAAGATTTTTCAAAATTTGGGAAGAAAAAGTTTTTTCTTTTTGGTAATTCGAGATTATAATGATTTAAGATACAGATTTTCCTTCATTTTTTTATTAAATAACTACATGATTTTCTGGAAATAAAAGAATCGAAAGTTTTTAAAGATTTTTTATTTTTCCTTTTACTGTTATGTTATAGTTTTAATATTTAATGCAAAGATTGCGAAATTGAAAATTCTTAAGAATGGATGCAGGATTTCCATTTTCCAAATAAAGAATAGTTTTCATTAATATTTAATGGGTTTCTCCGTTTTTTTTGTGTGCATGGTAAAAGGAAAAGATTGAATTAAATTTTGTAAAAGAGATTAAGTTTTGACAAAAAAAAATTGATTAATGCATGTTTAATGCATGTATGCATATTATGCAATATTTCGTTTTAATATTGTTTTTTTTTATTGAATTCCAAAAAAAGTTTATAACTAATTTAATATTAATGAAGGAATGATGTGATTCGGCAAAGGAATTAAAATACTCAAAAAAAAAATAATGATATGAAAAAATTCTGAAAAAAATAACTTTTATATAAAAGAATAAATTAAATTATATTATAAAAAGTTTTTCATTTTTTAAAAGTTAATTTTGAAATTATTAAGTTGATACTGAATCATTCATAGTACTTATTAATTGAAATTTATAACCTTGGAGCAATGCAGAATTTTAGTTTTGTATTTTTTTTTTTTGATTTAAATAAAAAATAAAGTTTATTAAATTATTTTAATTTTAAAGTTTGTATCAACTTAGATATACATAGAAACTATTTTTTTGTAAAAAAAATATTATATGTAAATGATGGGTCACAATGTTAATACCCTCCGTCTATAATTCATCGAGATATAGTATGAAAGGTACGTATCGGATCAGCATCGAAAAGTAAATCAATCTAGCTATGTGTGTCCCGTCTGTCAGTATGATAACTCAAAAACTGAAGAAGATAGATTTTCTAAACTTACATTTTTAGACAATTTGACATTACAATTAGACAATTTAGACAATTTGTACGTTTCCTATTGTTTTTAGTTAAAATCGGACAAAGGGTTCCGGTAGCTGGCATATAAGTTTTTTGAACGGAAATGAGTATCCTCAAAACTAATAACTAAATAGAAAAACAATCAAAATGTAGTTAAATTAGTAACCATAGTTACCATAGTTACAATATACAATAACTTTAAAAAAAAATAATTTTAAATAAGCACCATAATTGTTTAGAAAAAGTGTATGAAATGATTAAGAAAAGTCTCAAAATTCGAATATGCACGGTAAAATTTTTTGAGGCATAAGATTTACTTGATGTCCTAACAATATTATAATTTGAAATAACTTATGTTGTGAGTTCTTTCGATTTTATTTTAAATGGGAAAAAAACCTTCCCCCGAAGACGAAATAATGGGATAATGACCTAAACCGCTCGAGTACCAAATAAATCCTGAAAAGTAACATTGGGACATTTTATTTTGTCAACGAAATGTTAAGTGGAAAACTCAGAATGAATAACTTTCCTAAAAGTTAAGTTTTTGCAAACCGAAATGGTGGAAATATGTCCGACAATTTAGAGGTGTGACATATAAAAGATATCTATATTTCAGAGTTCTATCAGTTTGGCAAGCATTTACATTATATACACGGGAATTGAGCTGTTAAACGGTATTACGTAAGAAGGTAAAATTTTTGGAATAATACTTTTAGTTTCTTCAGAATTATTACCGAGAAGAAATTGATGAAACAGATTAATAGCATCTATATTTTGGCGTTGAGAAAGTTTTATATCCATTGTTATCTTAAAAGATTTTGAATCTTATCCAGACTTTCGAAAGCGGCACGAAGTGTTCCAGCAAATATTTGAAAAAAATATTTAGGTTGCGGTAGAATATAAATTTTATATTTTTGAAATAGATCTGGAGATGTATACAGTATTTTCTACTCCTTTCAAAAGTGTTAATGTGAAAACTAAACTGAAGATTCTTAAAATACTGTATTTAGGGCAATTTAACTTATTTAGAAATTAAAGAACATTAAGATATTAGCTCATTAAAAAATATTTATTTATATCTAACTAACTCTCCTATTGTTTGCCCGTGTATAAATTTTAAGAAGATTTCTTAGAATTTGAAGAAATGTTGCAGAATGTCATACGAAATCTAGGAATGAAGTGAGCTGTCAAATTTATTAAAACTAAAAAATTTTTTTTTGTTTTTTTTTTTAAGCGCGAACCTAATGGCTAATGCTAGCTGAGTAAATGGAAAACCAGACAAGTTTTTTCATTTTCACTGGGATTCGAACCCGGGCCTTTCGCATTAAAAGTTTTGAACTCTAACCACTGTGCCACCCAATTGTTTAAGCATTTTTTAAACTAGAACAATCCCAGTTAATCCTCTATACAAAAATTACTCCATGAAGCTCTTTTCAGCAGCATATAGCATTGTATAATTATTTATGAATTACGCTGTTCGCTTGAGAATAACTACTTTATTAATTACATACCTAATTTATTAATGCATTAACTAAATTTTCTTTCAACTCATTATTTTAATCCACATATATTTCATTTAAAAACTTATATTTAATTTTATATTTATTTAATATTAAATTAACATTTATCATAAAATTTATATTTATTTATAACTTGACAGTTATCACAAAATACAAATTTTAAAATTCTGTCATTATAATTTAAATTAAATACTTGATAATTTATTCAACAAAAGGACTTGTCAGTATTTTGACATTTGTAACAGTTAGTCAGTACTTATGAAATTAAAATGTAGATATTCTATCAACATTTAATTACTTGACATTATAGTTTACTTTCAAATTATATTTGGATTTCAAAAACTACATTAGGTATTAATTAAATTTATTACTCTTGATTATTTTCAATTTATTAACTTTTCTAGTTTTAATATTATTTTCTGAATAAATAATTATGTATGTATATGTGTTTTTATATATTATATTTTGAAATGTATTGAAATAAATTTTGTAACTAAGTCAAGATATATGATTACAACGTACTTTTGAGCTTTTTGATATAATTACCTTTTCTATTCATACAAGTACATATATAACTTTATAAGTTTTATGTATATGTACTATATGTATAAGTATATGTGAAATTATTATAGTTATATAAATGATTTTGTTAGTCCTTGAAAAATTTTTTGTTGTACTGAAATTAAAATGGAAATTTTGAAGAATTACAAAATTTTCGGATTTTATTCTGAAGAAAAAAAAAACGAGTACAAAAAAAAAAAACGGAGGACCATTGCTAGGAGCAAAATAAAATTCGTTATTTTTTCGTTAAGCATTTTATAAATAAATTTAAGTGTTCTTACAAAAAAAATTCATATTTTTTCTTTTTTTTTTTTAATAAGTTTTTTTTTAATTTTTGTTTTTTACATTTTTGTGTTTTTTTACCTTGAAACTTCTTTGTTGATGAAATTACTTCAGTTTTTTCATTATAAAATTTTTGTTAAAAGATTCAGGGTTGATTTTTAAGAAAATTTTTATGTATAGATGCAGTACATTCGTGCCTTTTTTTTAAAAAATCAACTCCATATACTATTTAAATATAATTCGGATATTTAAATTCAGTCATTAAAAAAATTTTAATTAATAATTTGTGAGAAATTTTGTAATGTTCTTTATTTAAACGCCTTCTTCTATGGTTTTTTTTTGGAATTGTCCTGAATTATTAAAATCGGACTTGGACAATTATATGAATAATGTATAAATTGCAGTACACTATGTCTTGATATCAAGTTTGTTTCCGATCTGGAATCGGATTGTAAATTAGTATATTCTTGAATTTTGTTAATCGAGTACTAGCACTGAAGAAGTCTGCATGTAGTAGACGAAATACTGGTATTTGTAAAAATAACTAATTTTATTTTATTTTTTTGAAATTAAGAGCAAACTATTCAGTTTTTATTTATTTCATATTCATTACACTCAAATGCTCAATAATAGATTACATATTAATCTTTGGGTCTTTCATAGAATATTTGGTGCTGTATCTGACTTTGAACCATTAAGTTGGAAATTCTTCCATATTTTGAATGTTGTGCATTCAAGTATATCTGTTATTGTCCTCAATAGATGTTTTATTTAATTTTATCATTTTTATTGTAATATATTCCATTGTCTTATTATTTTTAAAGAATCATTATCTCAGAAATCACTTAAGTTTGTAATGAAGTTTTTTTTATAGAAAATACCTGAGTTCTTCAATTCATCATTAATAATAAATTTATGTTATTCCAATTCTATATTTAACATTTGTTTAATGAAAAAAAATTTACTTTTGACTGAAGTTTTGCAAATTTTTGGAATTTATCGTGTAATAAAGAAACATTAATAATAGTTTCCTTCTACAGCTTAAGGCATATTAACATTAAAACATCCACTATCCAATAATAATATTTTGTAAAATATATTTTTCACTAAATCTATTCAATACCTGGCCTACCATATTACATCGCGAGCGCCGGTTCGAATCCGAGGTAAAGAGAAAAGTTTTTATCTGATTTTCCATTCTATTCGGCATCTGTTCGTCATTGGGGAAAATTATTTTCATAATCAATGTTTACTAATTGTAAATCTTTTTTCTAATTGTAAAAAAAATAGGGTCTATGACACTTAACTGAAAAAAAATCCGAACAAAAATTTCAGAAAATACCAAAATCACGAAAAAAAATCGAACTCTAAAATCCCAGCTAATTTGAACTCTACTCTAACATCCCATCTGATTTTTCATTCGATTTTACTAGTGTTCGAAGAGTTATTGGGAAGAGTGACAGTCATAAGCAATGTTCAATAAGTGTATATTTATAATATAAAATAGGATCTATGACACTTTACTGAAAAAAAAATCAGAAAATAACAAAATCACTAACAAATAAATCAAACTTTAAAACTCCACCTAATTTTGAATCTCCCGTGTAACTAATTTATACATATTCTATAAAAGACACATAATTCTGATTTTGTATCGACCTCTATATTGAGTATGTGCGAATTCCCTTAAAAAGTTGAATTTACTAAAAGTGTAGTTATCTTCACTTTAAAATTTATTTTAACGGATTTACATCAGAATCATAATGAATTTGATGAAATATTAATATCTGTTCAACATGATTGTATTTACTTTACAAAAATATTAATAATTTCATTTAGTACTTATGAACAAGCCTAGAATTTTTTCGCTCCACCCATCTTCTATTAAAAATCAATTCCGACTAAAATCAATTAATCATTCGTAGAAACTATTTATATTCATTAGCTTTTTTTCCATTTCCATTCCATCCAGTCAAATGTTATCTTTTTCAAATTAGTTTAATATCAATCAAATATATTCTGTATCTTTTTTTTGTTTGATGCTGAGGGCTGGGACTAGTAAAAAAAAAATTGTACATATACAATAAAATTGCAACAATTTCTAATTACTTTTCAACACTAGAATACTTTTATCCAAGTGTACATCAAATATTTGAATGAAAATCAATCAAAAAAAAAAATAATAACTAAATTAAAAAAGATGGCGGCTGGTATTGTTAAATTCAATTTAGTACATACTATAGATTATGTATTATATAGTATATATGTAGGTATATAATAAATCTTATGTGATATTGTTTACATTTAATTTTAAGGAACGCAAGTGAAGTGGATTTTCCAGGATCACTTTAATAAAGTGAATTTTAATAAAATCATAAGTACTTTTTGAATAGATTATATAAAACAGGGTTTGATGGGGGATTAGAAGGAGAGGATAGGGGATTATTAAGAACGATGTAACGGTACTGAAAAAGAAGATAAATCAAAAGCACCATTTATTTAGTTAATTTTATAAGATACAGATATAACCAATATTTTTTTATATTAATTAAATAGAAATTTGTCTGAGATTATAAAATCGCTATCAAATTCAAAACTGATTTAATTGAGAGTTTTATTTCCCCTGAGTAAAATTGTTTGACATTTAAATCTGAAGGACTTCACAGGAGAAAGTCAAATATCTTAAGGTACCTATAGACATTTTGAATTGTACTTAAATTGAAAAAGTTGGTTTAGTTTAATAGATATTTCTCTTAGATCACTGGAACTTTAAATATAATTTAACTTCACAATATTTTTGAAAAGGGGGGGAGGGGTCTTTATGAGCTCTGATACCAAAAAAAAGTTGGAGAGTTCGAGTTCTGTTCGAGATTTCTCCAATTTTATGATTGGATCTTTTGTGGCATAAGAGAAGCACTTAATTGAATTAATACAATATATATATTAATTCTTCTACTTTAAATTGTGATTGTAATTGTCTTTGCCTTTCTTAAGATAAATATACATACATTAATGTATACGAGTATATACATATAATCTATATATTATATAACTTTTTATATACAAATTATATAAGTCTGCATTTTTTTTTTTAGGAGTACAAGAGTTTTATTCCATAATTTGATTTAACTTTATATATAATTTGCTTCTTTTGTTTCATAACTTCTTAAGCGTACATTGTTGTATAAAAGAATTTTGGAAAAATTTCAAGAGCTTGATTCTATAACTTTATTTTTATCTTTAAAAATGTTTTTTTTTTTTAAAAGAAAATCTTTTCCATGACAAGATTTTCATTGTTTCATTTTTATTGAAAACTCTCTGAAACAACTGTGTAAGTATATATATATATATAAGTCATAATTTTGGGTAAAAAAATTATATTTATATGTATATATATATATACATTTCTATGTGATATATATAAAAATATATATGTAATAATATATATATAAGTACATTATATAAATATTTTGAATGCAAACAAATAATATGGAATTATTTTCAAGCGAATTTAAAAGAGCAATTCTAAAAATAAACAAAAGAAATTCAAGTGATCATTATATTTAAACGGAAGTTCTAGATTTTAAAAAAAGTCTTTATATATTTTATTAAAATATTTATTATTAGATTTACCTGAACAAATTTCCAATTTTTAAAATAAAAAAAATTAATTATGTTTACTAATTTATTATTTAAATTTTAAACCATATGAAAAAAAGTTTAATATTAACGCCTATAAATATGCAATCTTTGATAGTGTTTCATCTCATTCTATTAATCGTTTTATGCGAATTATTGGGTACTTTTTTTTTACATTGTTTACTATTCCAAAGGTTCTAATTGAAATATTTTAGACTCAAATTAAAATAAAATTTCCTTTGGCAGGTCATTTCCAATTTTGTTACAGGACTATACAATTCTAATGAATTACTACAAGAAAATACCACAAACATCAAAATGTTATGAATACAAATTAAAACCATTCACATTTCTAATTATATTCATCCCAAACTAAGTTTTTCTAGTCTTACGGTGGGTGGGTCTTTTATTTATGAAATATAGGATATTTACCAAAACCTTTAATTAAGCTTCAGTTTCGTTAATCAATAATTTCATTCAGCTTACTAATACCGAAGAGCTAGTACCTGCACAATTGCTAAATTTTGTGCATGATGTATTATCCTTCAGAAGAATTTATATGTTATGCTTCACACCATTATTTATAATTTTTTTTAGCACATTTTCAAAAAATTTTGTATTGATTTGTAAATTAGTCTATATAGCTTCACTCTGTCCGTCCCTTTTTACCTACAGCTAACTAAAAAATGTCAACAACGGTCAGAAAAAGCCCCATACTTAAATAGTTTTAACAAGATTTCTATAAGGTATATTTTCAATCTGAAAATGTCGAAAGACAATTGCTTTTATAAGGTTTTAAACAGCAAGTATATTGGGTTGCCATATGGTACTAAAATTTTAAAACCGTTATCAAAAACTATCCATATTTTTGCAAAATTTTTAATTTAACTTCTTAACGGCTTAAGCTGGAAACTTGAAATATAATATGTGGGGGAAGTTAAATCCTCAGAAATTAGTAGGAGTAGTATTACAATTTTTTTTTTGTCACGCCCCCCGTTTAGGAGTTATAAGGACTTGAAAATTTAAATTTTGTTATTTTTAAACACCTACAACTTGAATACCAATAGAATACGAAATCTTCTACTTGAAAAGTCGATGTCACTATGTCACTGATCACATGTATATTGACTCCAAATTCATTTAAAACTACAACTTATATGTTTTTTGATTTATTAAATTTATGTAGCAAATTGTTTTCTACAGCCCTCTTTAATTTTTTTTTTTGATTAGTGTGAAATTCAATTCGACATTTTATAATTTTCGAAAAAAATAACATCTTTGTCGAAAATGATTTATGATAATCTCATTCCATTTCGAATTAAAAACACTTTGACAATTTATGAAACTTAACACATGTCATAAATACCATAAATGATAATAAATAATATTATTTTACTTCCTTCCTTATATGTATTAAATATTAAACAAAATGTAATTTTAATTAAGTTCCATGTTTTCTTATGAGTTTTACTTTGAAAAAAAAAGTCCACGTTAAAAAAAAAAAAAAAAAAACAAAAAACATGAAAATTTAATAAAAACTTCCAAAGTAAATTTGAGTAGAACGAATTTAATCTGGAAAAGCAAAGAAAAGTTTTTTGCTTTTTCTATCTCTAGAAAACTTTAACAACCATAACTTTTCTTAATTTTTTTTTTTTTTTTCAATATTTTATTCACGTTTTTCACATTATGAACACTAATAGAATTTGATCGTCTTATATACAGTTACTTTTATCATCATATATCAAACAAAGAAAAGAATATTAAATTCTCATTCTAGTGTTTATATAATTTACTTTTAGTGTTAACATCTTCTCAATTTCTTTGTGAAAAAATGAAAAATAATTTTCTTTTGATTACTTATCTCACCACCCCGGTTCCCGTCCCACTTTTTTCACGAAAACTATGACATAGAATAAGTGAAAATATCTTGTAATTGAACACAATTTCATTTCAAAAAAAAAAAAAAAAAGAAAGAAAGAACAGAATAACAAAATAAAAATAAACAATGAATAATGAATATAACTTTGTGTCCTTCAAATTGTTAATGGTCTAGCTAAACATTAACTAGGATATTAAATATACAATATTATATATATAATACTATATTGAATATCAACAGTGATGGGAAAATTAATTAATACATAATGGAAAATTTTGAACTGCTATGAAAATTTGAATTTTTTAATAACGATTTTTAGTATCCCGCCATTACTAATACAGTCAGTATTTAAAGAAATTTAAGTACTTATACTACTTCAAACGGAAGTTTTAGAGTATATAAAAGATTTTAGATTTCCCTGAATTTTAAATTTTGAATATAAAGTAATTATATTTCCTAATTTATTGAATAAATTTGAAATCGCATGGAAAAATTTAATATTCACCCCTATAAATATGCAATCTTTGAAATTTAATTTCTTAATCACAATTCTTTTTTCAACTAAATTGTTATAAGCTAAAAAGTTTCCTTTTTCCTTAGTACTTAGAACCTACATGAGTTTTTTTAAGCAGTTTATTTGGAAATTCCAAAATACCAACTTAAAATAAAGTTTAAATTTTGCAGGTCATTTCCAACTTTTTACTAAAACAAAAATCTAAATTTATTAATCCTAGATTTGAGAATCCCGGCATTACCAAATCCCAGTTTTACATTATTAATTGGGAAATATTCACTTGTTTGCATAAAAACGGATCTATAATAAATCGAACTCGAAAGAAGAACTAGAAAAATTGAGGAGTGCTCTCTGTTTTTGGCAATCAATTACATCTAGATTTTATTTCTTATTAAAATAATAAAAATGGTTTAGAAGATTTTGCATTTTACTATCTCACGTATTAATAATTGTAAAAGGAATTTAAGTTTAATTCTAATTATCAGAATATAATGTATCTAGTCCCCTGTTCTGTCCTGTTTCTACATGCACCACGATAACTTACTAAATAATAGAATTCTGACCAACTGTTATGCAAATTCCAAACTGATTTTGAAATAAATACATGATTTTATTTAGACATTGTTTTCGGAAGCCTATTTTTTTTTTTCAAATGCTGATTTCATATTAAAAAATCGTTTTTGTGCCCGGTTTTTCCTAATTCTAATCGTATATTAAACTCAAAGATATTATATTAATGAGATAATTTTATAGAATTCTCAATTTTTGAAGGTTCTGGACTTTAAAAGTATTTCATAATTTTTCTGAGTGAATATTTTAGGTTCGGGAATTTTAGAATTTTACCAACCCTGTCACTATTTAGTTAAAATTAAACATTTAAAACTTATATTAGTTTTGTTCTAACCAAACCCCAAACTCTCTTTTTCTATCATATCTTGCAATTCTTTAGTCTCATACCCAAGCCTACATAACTATTCACATAGTAAAGTATGAAGGGCTTGCTATTGATTTCTCAAGAAATTTGCAACAAAAAGCCATAAGAATATTAACAAAAGTATGGGGACACTTAATATAACTTGACCATACCATGTAGTATGATTTTACAAGCTGGCTGATAATTTTATCCAGAGCTGCCGCCTTTTTAACTAAGTTCCAGAGCTGCCACCTTTTTAGTTATTCCTTTAATTTGGAATCTTACACTTTCCTTCATTAAAATCTTTTAAAACTTTTATCATGACTGTTAAAATAAAATTTATAATGGTGTCATATTTTTCTAATTCTGAAATTCAACACAACTTTAAGGAATATAAGGAATATTTTTGAATTTATAATATTTTTTTATTATTGTTATTTTTGCGGTCCTTTGTTGTTGCCTGGCCACGTTTCATATCATTAACTGTAATTTCATTTTTTGAAGCTTAGTAAGATCTCCTTTCATTTCAAGTTTTTTTTTTTTTTGAATCCTTTAATTTTTTTTCCTCAAATTTTTTCACACTATTTTTTTTTTTGTTTTATTTTTGAATTTTCATATCAAAGCATTCCTCCCACGCACATATATATAAGACTTTAAACCATTACTTTTGTCTTTTATTCCTTAGGGATTTTTGTTTACTTGTTTGCCTCTGGAATAAAAAAAAAATAAAGATAAAAATAAAGCATTTGTTATGGTCGGAATTAGATTTATCCTCTGCTTCATCTTTTTCTTTTCATGGGTTTTTTTTTGTGGGAGAAATTAAAACAAAATACCAACAAATTTTAATGAATTTTGAAGGATAAAGCATATCATAACAGCATTCATAAATCTTAACAAAGTATGAAGTAATAAAAAAAAATGGTTTCGCTTTTGACGAACCATGTTTTTGTAATTAAAAAAAAAAAAAAAATTTAATAATTTTTTATATTCATTTTTTAATTTTTGTTAAAATACAAAAGTTTTAAAAATTTTCAGCTTCAGAATTTAATTTAGGAATTTTTTTTTATCATTATCACAATTCTTAAGGGGAATCATGGAATATTTTTTTTTGCAGAACTTTTAGTTTAATTTTTTTTTGTTTTAATTCCCAATTTTTTTTAACCTGTTTCTAGTAAATGATTAAAATTTCATCCATTGTGGGAAAAGTTGCTTAAATTAAATGCAGAGCAAAGTACATTTAAATTATATAATATTCATTATTTTATTTTTTTTTAATATTTTTCTATTCTACAAATTATTAAATTAATTTTTTTAAATATTATTTATTTAAATCTAAAGTTCTTTAATTAAGTATATTTAAAGTTAAGCATGTTTTAAATAATCGCTAAGTATAATTGTTTTTCATACCCTCCACCAGAGAAACATGTGATTCAAAATTCAACTATATTTAGTATTCGTATTGTGTACAATTTACTATGAGCAAATTTCGACTATGCAACGTTTAAAAATAAAAAAATTTCTACTAAACATTGGCCCAAAACGGGTTAACAAAAAAACAGTCTGCTTTTACAGTTAACTTCACTGTGTACGGGCAAAATTTCATTCATATACAAGATTGAGTCGAACCGTTTCTATAGGTAGATGGTAGAAAAATTAAGATTTTAGAAAACTCTCATACCGCAATGGGTTAACAGAATTCGACAGAAAATTTGATGGAATTTTATTTTTTTTTGCAAGCAATTTTTGTGCAAAGTTGGATAAAATTAAATAAAAAATTAAATATAGTTTTTATCAATTTTGCCGAAAGGGGTTAATAAATTCCAAATTTTACTATCAAATCCAAGTCTAATGTCATTTACCAACACAAATAAAAATTTTTTATTTAAAAGTAAAAAAGCAAAATAAATAATCGAATTAACGATAATACTACGCACACATTTATAAAATTCAATTGAGACAGGAGAACTGTAAAATCTAAATCTGTAAGTTATTGTGCCGAAATGGGTTAACAAAACAGAATAATAAAGAATGATTAACATTGTATAGCTAATGATAAACATTTTGCGAAGCTTTATGTCTATCAAATGTGCGGTATTATATCTATTAGATTAAATTTTGATGGAATTTAAAAAGATTTTTAAAAATCATCACTTCTATCATTTGCCAAAAAACAAATGTAGAGATGAATTGAGAGGTTAAAAGTATCTCCAATACAAAAATAATTCGTATAAAGAAAATTCTTCTATAAAAAACTCCAACCAACTCCCGCTTTAAATTGTTGACTAAAAATTCAATATAGTATCCAAACGACTTTAAAACTTTTTATTAAAATAAGTTTAAAATTTAAAAAATTATTTTAATATTATAAATTTGAAAAATGAATTTTTATTGCTGATTGTTTGATTGCACACATTTTGATGATTCTTAACTTGCAAATTTAATTTGAATTGTCATTCTGGTGAAATGAAATGTAATAAATCACACTTTAATGTAAGATAAGCAAAATTGAAAATTATTTTAATTTTATCATCCAAATTTATTATATCAATTTTGTTCTACAAAATCGTAGTGGTGATGTAGTAAGAATAGATGGATTTTAAGTTAAAAAACAAAAAAATCAAATTTATCCCATAAAACCGAAATTTTACTTTTATTTTATATCAAAATAGAAAGAAACCTTCAATTGAATTTTATATCTCAGAAATTCTTTTTAATAAAAAAGAATATTGTGACATTAAAGGATTTCAAGAAAAGATATATTCTAACAATCTGTCGATTTGAGTTTGAATTTGATTTATTTTAATTATTTGGTGCAGTCATTTATGGTGCAACGAAATATATTGGACCTCAAAAATGTGAATGGTATTTTGTAACTTTTAATTTTTTAGATGTTGAAATGTTTCAATATTCCATTAAAGATTTTTTGGATTCTCCCTAGAGTATCCCATTTATTTTGGGCTTTCTGATGTTGTAGACTCCATTTTTCATTTTTCTACTTGAGTAGCTGCAATCGCAAGTCCGTATTAAATTTTAATAATGATTAAATAATGTATAAACAAACATTATAAAAAACTTAAAATATTTAAATCAGAACATCATCACAACCTTTGTTATGACATCTCTCAAAATTTCCCAACATGAGGCATGGAATGTGATACGTCGCGATTGTGAAATCAGTTATGTACGAGACAGCTCTAAATCTGATGTACAATCCCATCCGATATATGTACGATCCTAAAAAGCTTCAGGAAACCTTTAACATCTTTCTTCTTGATATCTCTCAAAATTTGTCAATTTATTCAACTAAAGCCATAATACCCAATTCCTATCCCCGATTATCTTTTTAAATCCTGAACCTTAAAACCAAACGGTATATTTGTATTTAAGGTCTATTCCAAATTTGGTTTTATCAAGTGGGTCATTTTAATAATTAAAGACCAATACTATCTGAATGAAACACTTAAGTATTATCTTTTATTCCCAAGTCTATAAATATTCGAAAATTAAAGGGGACTTATTTCAAAAAAATTTAATTTAAATTTTCTTAATAAAAATTTTATGTTGGTTCGATCCTGGTTTTGAAGGCCTAATAAATAATTACTGCACTAATAACACAATAGTACGGTTATTATATTAAAAATTACAGAAAGCTTTTGAAGTTTACAAAAATTTCCCCTTTTTAACAATAGGTGTGTTTATTAGTCAGTTTTAGAACTACCTAGAACAACCTAGAACAAAAAGTTCAGCTTTTGGCATTATTTAGTTTTAAAAAAGTCTTTTGTTTTATCCGAAAGTATTGTTCATTAATTTGTTCTAAACTGTTCTAAGTTATACTTTTCTGTTCTAGTTTTTTTTCAGAACACTTTTGAACAACAGGTTTTTTAACTATAAAATTTAAACTAGTTTTAATATAAAAAAAATTTCATTTAAGATTTGTTCTCAGTTTTGTGTTTGTTTGTTTAGTGTTTGACGTTTAAATGTTTGCTGTCCTGTTCCGTTCTGTTTTATCCTGTTCTGCAAACTAATAAACGTATTTAATGTTTCTATGTTTATTTTGACATTAAGTTTCTTCAAAAATCAAAATTTTTAAAACAAATAATTTTAAAATGTATGTTAAAAATATAAGAACAAAGAAATTTTATGTCAAAATTACATAGGTTTCGAAAAACTTTCGAAAAAAATCGATATTATCTTAATTATCGAATATATCGATATTTTAAAAAAAAAATTTAATAAACGTAGTTATATAAAACTAGTATTAATTTTTTTTGAGTTGTAGAAAACCTTGAAATCAGCTTAATTTTGACAGCATTTTTCATATTAGAAAACTGAGAACAAATCTTAAATGTAATTTTTTTTTTATATTAAAATTAGTAAAAATTTTGTAGTATGAACCAAAATCCAAAATACAAAAATATTAGGCGTATTTATAATTCCAATAATATTTCATTTTATTTTATTTAATAATTACGTACAATTATAAATATTTGCACGCAAATTTGGGACTCTTTAAAAAATAAACACGTTGGCAGCTGATTTAGATATTTAATTATAAGTTATTTTTATATATGCATGAAAGGCCGGCTCAACAATCACTGCGTCATCGGCAATTATAATCCAATATTTTTAATTACTATGTTTAATTTGTATCTGACTTTATTATATCTTAGCTTTTGATATATCTACTCATTTTATATTTAGTTCTGATATGAACTACTATAATAAAATTTTTAGGTAATAAATTATTATAAATTTCATAATAATTTTTTAATTAATTCTATAATATTTTTTTTTTTTTTAAGGTTAAAATTTCTTCTGATCCATAAATTTTTTTTTACTTGATTAAATTCCAATTTTATAACAGAATTTTATAAAATTTTCTTCTTTCTACTATGTATTTAATCAATTTATAAAAAAAAATTAATTTTATAATTTAAAATTCCCAAGGTATATATTTTCATCCATGGTTTATTTTATAAATTTTTTTTTTTATGTTTGTTTTGTTTTTTTTTGTTCAAATTCCCTTAATAATATTTTTCCTTCCATAATAAAATTTCAATTTAATAAAATAAAGATATTCACTATTACTTCATTATATATGTATTATCCTTATTCGTATTACAATGTTTTTTATATATAGGAGAAAATGTGTGTATGTGTGCGTATTGTTATGCATTTTTAAATTTTTTTTTAATATTGTAGAAAATTATCTTTACGCTAAATAAGTAGCAAAATGAATATACGCTTAGTGAATATTTGAGTATAAGGGAGCTTGTATCTAAGAAAATGTACACAATATAAAATACATTATATAATATAAAAGAGAAAATAACTGTAAAAACACCCATAATTGTTTTGATTTTTTTTTTCAAATCCCTTCCGGCCACCTTCCTCAGTTCTAGTTAATGTTATAAATATTATAAACAATGATTTCATTTTTATATCCAGCGTTATGCATTTGGTGTTAGTATATTTTTCAATTTTGTAATTTTTTTATTGGCTTGGTTTTGTTTATCCGTTTGTCAACGGTTTACAACGCTTCTACATCCTTTGAAATAAAATATGTAATTAAATTGCAACAGTACATTATGTACTCACTATAAAAATTAACTTTTTTAATTTATTTTCTTACATAACCTCATCCTATAGCGGAGTTACAATTTCATCAAATAAGTGCACTAAATTGTTGTATTCTGAATATGGATACCATATATTAAATTCAAGTGAAACCTTTCAACTTTATTAAATTAAAAAAGAAATAAAAGTAAATTTTTTTCCATTTGACAGTTTCAATTACTTTCATATAAAAAATAATATTTGAAAAATGAAGAATGAATTAAAAAAGTCCCGTTTTAAAGCGAATATTGAGTATTTGACACCTGTCAAAATTTTACAAAATATTATATTTTACATACACGAGTATACTAATGTCTCTCCTAACCGTATAGGTATGAAATTCCTTTTGATGTTCGCATTATCTACTTTGTATTATAGAAAAAAACCATGACAACTATTATGCACACACTATTATGTAGCCTGCAGACTGTCAATACCTAAATTTTAAAATGCGCATTTAATTTGTTTGCACTCCTGAATCTACACATTCTTTTAAATTATTATACAAATATATTTTCAAGCTTATATTATCTTTTATGTATACGTGTATGCAGTTACTTATCATTTGTTTTATATGTATATGTATGTGTCATATGTATATAATATCAAATTAATAAATTATAGTGTGTAATTTTTTGCTTGCTCATTCTGACACAAAAGAAAAAATTTTCTTAACTTTTCTTTTTCTATGGTTGTTTTTTTTTTTGTTTATTGTTCTGGAAATTTTCTTGAAAATTTTTTTGATTAATATGAATGTGTAAGTATTGTCACAGAATTGAATTATTTTATATATATATATAGTTATGTACACATGGAAACCAAACATAATTTTAACAAAAAGCTGAAAATTTTTTTTAAATAATAAAAGAATTGCAAAATAATTATTAAACTGCAATATAGAATACAATCAAATCTTAGAGCACAAGATTGCATCTGGTTTCCTCAAGCTATGTTTGATCCATCACCATTTTCACCCGTAGGTCTCGACTTTAATCATATTCTAGAAAGCTTTTTGCCAAAAGTTTGTATTCGTAATGATTTGCGGCCAACAAACTATTAAGATGAAGCGTACACACCGGTTAATATACATTTGCAACTTTTTTGTGATATTGGAGGTTACCTTCCATGTTTTACAGTCGCAAAGAAGTACTGATTTGACATTTTTTTCATTTGATTTTTTGCTTTATGCGCAGGATGCAGCTCTAGCTTTATTAATTCTGTTGTCAACATCAACTTCCGTTCCTCTGTTTGATGTCACCATGCTTCTTTAACAATTGAACTGCTCTAAGTCTTCAATTTGGCTTTCCTCTAATTTCCTCTAGATTTTCTGATGTGTTGAGTGTTCTGTACGCAGAGAGTGTTCTGTATGTGTAATATGTATAATTATAATATGTATGTCAAAAAAGATGAATTTACTGAAATAAAAAATCTTCATTGAAAATAAAAATGCTTTCGCTTAATGTAAAAAATCTTTATTGATATAAATATGTCTCCAGTTTGTTAGTTCCTCAGTTAAAATACAAATTCTTCATTTGAACTAAAATATGTCCTTAGTTAGAATATAAAGTCTTCGTTATTTTGAGAAATAGTTTGAATCAAAATTTAAGTTTCAAAAAACGATATATTACATACAATAAAATCGATTTCAAGGTTACCATATAAAGGTAATGCGTTTTTTTTCTCATATTGTACAAATATATCTAATGCAAAATTTATAGAAATGATTTTAGTTGATTAGAAAATCTGAGTTTCCACTGATTCAAAGAAAAATTGTTTTATACTTAGTTGAATCTCAAACTCAAACTTCCTTTTTTCGAACAAATTTAAATAATTTTGGAAGAAAGGAATTTTTGCAATCTATATTTTAATGAAGTGTCCTGTAATATCCTGTCACATGACACTTTTTGCAGAAAATGGTCTTTTGTAGAGTTTTATATCCGGCCATGTTTACCCTAATGCAGATTAGATGTAGTTTTAAAAAGTAAAATTAATACCCCTACTGAGCTTCAAAATTTTTATTAAAATAAAAAGTCAAGCTTAGGAAGTTTAAAATGCAGTAACTTTATTTCAATAAATTATTAATTAAATTTATTTGAAAAAAACATGACTTCTTTCCAATTTTAAACTGAAAATGTGCTGCGCTTCTAACAAAAACAAACATACAATGCAGATTTTTTAAAAAAAAAATATTTTTGTAAAAATTCTTATGACATTTTATATAATCTTTTGTACTCCATTTTACAACAAAATTTTCTTTTAAATATTTATTTTTTTTTTCAATGTATCTTTATTTTTATTATGTTTTTGAATTCTTTGTCAATGTTAAAAGTTTTTCCATCATACAAGATTAATAAAAATTCGAAGACGCGGAGAGCCTGCAAAATGAATGGAAAAACGAATGTAAAGAAACTTATTGAAGAATAAATCAACCTATAACTCTGAAAAATGAATTTGACTCTTGAACCTGAAGCAGAACAGGAAAAATATCTAGAGTTACTCCTTAAGATTTTTTATTATACCCGGAATGACTATAGATCAGAGGGTATAATGAATTTCAAATTACGTTTGTGACGCAAAGAAGGAGGGAGTAGATATAGGTATGGATTGGATCGGATCTGAATCAAAAAATTAAATCGATTTTGCTATGTGTGTCCGTTGAAATTTTCACAAATTCGCTTTTACCCATCAACCGTGTTATAGTTATTGAAATGCAGCCATTTTGCTTCACCTTTTGAAGTAGCTGCCATGAAAATTCTTTTTTATATGA
The DNA here is from genome assembly GCA_963082915.1 of Dolichopus griseipennis. Taxonomy (NCBI): domain Eukaryota; kingdom Metazoa; phylum Arthropoda; class Insecta; order Diptera; family Dolichopodidae; genus Dolichopus; species Dolichopus griseipennis. The sequence continues at coordinate 15,248,495 of OY720443.1, read as the reverse complement.
AAATAACTCAATCCTTGAAAAAGCTGGATATTTGAGATTTTTCCAAAAAATGTTTTGTTTTATGGCTAAATTTGGTGCAAAATTTGGTTGGTCAATTGCAGTGGGTTCGACCTGTTAAAATTTGGCCAAAAGTAATTAATCAGATTTTACAATGTCTACATAACGGTCATACCGGTATCCTAGGGTTGGCACAGTCTACTCTATACTACACTCTTCCATCGTCTTTTATATTTTTGATTCCGTGGTATCTTTAAAGTAATTGAAAACAGAAAGAACATTACTGTAAAAAAAAGATTAAGTGAAAAAAAGGGATTGGAGTTGAGTTTTCCTCAACATTCTTTGTTTTCTTTTAAAAAAAAAAATTTTTTTCATATTTTCTTCAAGAATGAATTTTTGAGAAAAAAATTTGTACATTAAAAACATGGTTGGTATTTTGAGAATTGGGATTATTTTGTAGGTTCTTTGTCGATTCCAACTTTTTTTTTTATTGTGTTTCTTTGCAACAAAAGAACTGTAAAAAAAAAAAAACCAAATTTAATTTATATCCTTCAAGCTTAATTTATATAATAACAGTTTATTTATCTTATTTTACTGTAAATTTTTTTTATTATTCTTTGGGTTGTAAGTAATGGGTTTTGGGACTGCATCTGAATGGTGAAAGTGGTTTTTTGGGTTATAAGCATAAAATGCAATCAATTTAATTTGTTAAATTAAATTTTTTATTAACCTAGAGGTTAAGTTAATAAAAAAAAAAAAAATTGTTTGCAGAAATGTAAATTTATTTGTTAAGTTGAGAAAATAAAGATATGGCGTATAATTATAAGTCGTTATTGTTTTAAAAAATAAATTATTTTAAAAAATATAAATAAAACTCGTTTAATGATATATTATGTAATTTTTTCTGATGGTTCATTGAATGTTTTGGAATCTTAGAAGATTATTGATATACAAATAGGAGTTATGAAATAACATAGCCCCGCGGTATTGTTTCTCAAGAATTCGAAGATTGAATTTAAATTGGAAGAGAAATAACATCTCGGTGTTCTATTTCTTATACCTTTGTATTTCCAAGACATAAATTAGGTACAATTTTAGAATTGTATTTGTTATCAGAGTATATCTTCATTAAGAATACCTTAGAAAGAGGAATCTCTTTTTCAGATTATTTACATATGTGTAAATGAGATCCTGAGGGGACATTTTAAAAAGGGAATCCATTTCCTGGAAAGGGGAATATCTATCCTGTTTTTATGAGTAAATAACCCTAAGATCCATCCAGAATATCATTCATATATATAAGAATTAACACCCGTCACGATATTTCTTAAGAAGTCGAATATTAAATTTAAATATGAAGGGTATCTTTGATCCTCGTAGTTTTGTTGCGGAGAGTCTGAGTAAGGTTTAAGTAGATATTTTCGATTTTAATATAAGGTGATAATAATCAAAATTATATTTGATAAATTTCGTAATAATTTTTCACAATCGCAAGTTTACAACAAATTACATTTTGCTGCAAACAGCTCAGCTTAAGATCAAAATATGGAATCGTCAAATAACATGAAGTTATTAGTTAATTTTTACTAATTGAATCAAAAACTTCTTTCAATTGTTTATTAAAATTTGAAAGCAATAGTTTTTAAAAATTCTTACTTAATAGAAAATTATTTTTATCTGGCACTCCTGAACAAGTGATCCATTAAGTATACTTTGGAAATTACGAGTTTACAAAATTTTCTATTAAAATCTACAATATATTTATTCTTTAGGGAAAACTCCAATTTTTTCCTATAGATTTCTTTTACTCAAATTTGTTTTTTTACATCAAGATTTCGACTTACAAGATAAAAAATAAGATAAATAGAATAATTTTTTAAAGGTTACAAGACATCTATAAATTTGTCTTCATTAATTCGTTAAAAAACAAAATAAATAAATATTTTCAGCATTATTTTGATTCTTATATGCGGTGCCTTTCTATTCAATTTGAAATCATAGTACAATAACTCTGAAGACGAAACGATGTCTAATCAAATATTTCAAGTCATTTGTTGTACAAAATATAAGGTTGTTGTCGTTGCTTTTTTTTATTTTAAGGTTGTTGCAATTGTTTTATTCCTATTATTTTATTAGACTACCCAATATTGATTTACATTGTGTTGCAAAAAACCAACAACTTACTCTGTAGATATATTTCTTCTTCCTGTTCTTAAAAGGATTTGATCATTTTTGTTAAATTTTTTATACATACTTTCAAAATTGAACCATTTCTGAACCAATTTTTTTTTTGAAAAATTCTAGATACATCTTGGTTGGATTGAAAAACTGAAATGTTAAGAAAATGGGTATTAACATATAATAGATTGATTGGAAATTTGGTTTTAAAATTTATTGAAATAATTTTTATTATTTTTTTATATATTTATTTTCTAAAATTTAAAATATAATAAATTATGCAAAATTGTTATTTATTTACTTGGTTTATTTTAAAAAAGAGTTTAAATTTTTAAAATAATTAAAGTTTAAAGTAATTTTTAGCTTTTTTGTCGGATCTTTTAATATTTCATTTCTGAATTTAAACCTAGCTTTGTTTTGTTGCGGAGATTGTTGATTGCAGGAAATACCGTTAGAAATTACTCAGATTTAATATATTTAAGGCTAAGATTCTACAAATTGTCGAATACTGAAAGAGAAGAAAGAAAGGAGGTAGAGTAGAATTGAAGAAGCAAAAAATTTTTCATCAGGCACTAGTACAGAAATCAAAACCGCTTTATTCGATCATAAGCGGGAATTTTAATGACATAATGGAGGAAGGGTACTAAGAGGAAATTTTAATTAAAATTACTATTTTTTAGTAATTTTCCTGGATATAGGGTCAAACCTGTAATCCCTAGGTTTGTTAGCTTGGTACTCAATCACTACGTCACTATATGGGGCTCAGTTCCATGTAAAAATCATTATTTAATAAAATTGTAAAAATTGCATACTTTTCGGCGGAAAATAAATATTTTTTTCTAAATTGTAAAAATAATTCAATAATTTTTAAATTGTTCAATAACTTTCTTTAATAATAAAAATTTTTAGACCTTCTGAACTTGAAATTTAAAACAGTTTTCTGAAAGTTCAAAAACGAAAGTTAGAATTTTGAATTTTCGGAAAACGGAAAATGGGTGTTTGAATTTTGTTAATTTTTATTGAAGAAAGGTGAATCCTTAGAATGCGTCAGTTCAAAAACTTCACTTCAAATTACCTTATTTTTAATATTTTAAAAATATTATTATTTAATTAAATTTGGCAATTCCAGTTACGGACATAAAGTAATTTACATCCTTTTGTTTGGTTTTTTTAAAAATTAAAAAAGAAATTATTAAATAAATAAATATTTTTCAAGTTTCAAACCTAATTGAAATTATTCATCAAATATTAATGTGATATAATTAATTTTCAATTGAAAGTTTAATAAATTAATATTTGTTTTTGAGTTCTTTTTATTTTTTAGGGGATTCCAAAATTGAATTTTAATTACATTCCAATTTCAATTCCAATTTATATGTATAAAAATATTTTGAACTAAATTAATTAAAATTTTTGAAAAATAGGTTAATTGAATTATTAATGATAAATTGGAGTGGTTTTTCTTAAATAATAAATGCAAATTATTATTAAAATATTGACTTTTACAAACTGAAAAAGTCTCTTTATTATTTAATATTAATTTATTTGTGATTATTTGTTTAAATTAAATCAATTAAAAAATATGTTTAAAATTTTTTTAAATAATTGTTAGTATTGCTTATAATAATTTTTTTAATATTAATTTTTTTTTTCCATTCCAGGTATGACCAATCAAAGTTACTCAAATGCTAGATTTAATAACAATATAATTCTAATGATTAATGAATAAGAAGTATTTGATGTAAATAATCCATTAGTGGTAAGAAGTATTTTCAGAAATTTTTTAGGTTAAATTAGAAGAAATACCAAAAAAATTGTTTAAATTAAAGCAGTAATAAAATTATAAATATAATATGAAATTAATCTAAGAGCACGCCTATGACGTGACTGAAATTTATAAATATCTATATATATAAAAACGAAAATTTGTTTGTTTGTTGTAGTAGCGAATAAACTCCTAAATTACTCATCCGGTTATCATGAAAATTTGTGTATAGAGGTTTTTGGGTACAGAAAGAAATCGTAGGCTTAAAATTTTGCTCTAACGGACCTCCAAGTTAGGACTGTGGTGGAAATATTTAAACTTAATTGTTCAAAAATGGAAAGGGTTTGACCGATTGACTTCCAATTTTTTATACGTGATGATCCTTGAGAATTGAGTTGACACTATTACCAGACTAGGAATTAGTTAATCCATACGATTGGTCAAAAAAAGTTTTGGAAGCAAATTTCGTTCAATTTTACGAAGTAATGCTTTACTAAAAATAAAGCCTCAAACAATTTTCCTTTAACCCATTGCGGCCCAAATGCTTTTTACAGGTTTTTTGCATAAATTTCGAATATGGAAATGTTCTAGAAAAAGTAATACCTAGAAAAAGTAAATAACCTCAAATCTCTTCCTTATAGTTTTCTTCAATTATATATACACAATTAAGAATTTAAAATAATGAGGACTGCTGCTCCAAAACCTTCTTTAAATTAGTTTTTGGAATTCTGATTTGATTAGGAAATACAAAATCCTCCTGTTAAATATTGATACTATCATCTCGAAATCTCATCTAAGCAGATTAATTAAATGCTGAATTTGAATTCAAATTCTATATTCTAAAAATCTTGCATAAACAAATGTGTAAATATATTTGATAATGGGCAATCCTATTTATATGTAATTTTAGGTATGGGGCAATCCTATATATAGGTTTACTAGGTAATAATAATCAACCACAAAATCCTGCTTATATTTCAAAAGCCAGTATACTGCGGCTTAGTAATTTTATTGGAAAAGTGTTTGTGTGTGGGTGTGTGTGTGACTATAAGTTTTAAGCGATTATAATGAAATTAGTTACAAATTCTTTCATTTCCAATAGTTAGGTTAAAGTAGATAGGCCTAATCCGTACACAGGATGGAGAGGCTCCCATATGAGAACCCTAGATTTTTGGAAAAATCTCAGGTCCTAATCGTCGGAATTATTTCAAAATTGACTCATAGACTATTGGTGGATACCGATACAGAGTAGGTTTCATAAATTAATTCTAGAAGCATGGGATCTAGAGATTTTAGGAGTTTCGGAAATTTCGAAAAAATTCTAATAATTTATTAAAATCTCAACCGATTTTAATGAAATTTGGTATGATGCTTTTTTTTGCCAAAAGAACGAATGGCTTCGCAGATGGGCCTTATTGGACCACAGCATGTGGGGGGGGGGGCTTTATAGTTTTCGTTTAAAATATGGATTATTTATATCTGAAAGAATCTAAATTTTTGAAAATATCTTTTAGCAAGAAACTTTCACAGTTCCGTAATGTGCTGTTATATCAATTTTCATAATGGGGGAATAAAAAAAGTAAAAAGGGATTTTAAAAAAGAAATAGTTTCGTTCAAGTGTGTGAAATTAATGTTGACAAGGTTAAACTGTAGCTGTATTATATAACTTAATGAAAAATAAGAAAATTTAAGAAATTATGTTATTTCATTATCAAAATTGAATTTGCGTTTGAAAATCTTATAAATTTTTAAATTTCTATTTTAATATTTAATTTTTACATTGAATAAATTCGCAATTATAGAAACAATTCTTTGGAAATTCGTTTTTTTCAATATTTTATTACTTTATATAATATTGCTTAATAAAACTAACATCGGGTTTATTAGTTTTTATAGTGTACCAATATTATATATGTATATATATATATATATTTATATATATATTTATATATGTTTGTTCAGTTACTTGTTTTCTTGAATTCTAAAGATTTTATTATATATGAATTGTATAGTGTTTGTTAGTGTTTTCTAGAATTGTATTCCATATAATGTAGGATCCATTCTTTGTTAGTTTTTATTATATAACAAAATGTTTTACTTGGATTGGTTTAGTTTTCGCGTTTATTGTACTTTTTAGCTCTATAAAATGAAATTAAATTTTGAATAGTAACCCTTGTATATATACGTGTTTCGGTTTAAAAGCAAGATTATTTTGGTTGAGATGTTTATTCTTTTTTTTTTTTTATGTGTTTACTTGATAATATTTTCCATCCACTTGCACTTGTTTAATTTTTTTTTTTACAGAATATTACTTTTAAAACAAAACTTGAGCTAAGATGAAGTCAGGGCAACTGAAAATTGCAAAAAAAAAAAAAAACCAAATTAAACATTAGAATAAGTTCTGTATGTACTTTAGTTTTTAACGTTGCTTATATGATAGTTACTAGCTTTGTTTGGTTATTTTTTTAATTTTGCTATACTTATAGTTTTTTTTTTTGCTGAGAGTTATGAGATTTATTATTATTGTTGTTTTTTTTCCACATTGAATGTTTTTTTTTTACTCTCAACAAAATGAATCCAATTCTACTTCTTAAAGCAAAAAATGAAAAAGAGGTTTTTTTTTTTTAAAAAGAAAACTTGTAAGAAAAACGGAACTATTTATCTTTCAGTTTTTCCATATGAGTTAATGGAAAAATATGGATAGAAAAAGTCTTGTTTCCATTTAAATTTTGCACATATAAAATTAAAGTTTATTATAGAAAAACTTAATAATATGCAAGTCAAGTAAAAAAAAAATATTGCATTTATTTCTTATTACTGTCTATGAATTACTACATGCTTATTTTATTCAAGTGTTTTATATGAAAAAATATTAAAAAAGTATTACAATCATAATAATTTTGACTTTGCAAGTTTGTTTCAATATGACTTGGAAAAAACACTGTCAATGTGTGATAAAACCTTTTTCAAAGTTTTATTTCTAATTTAAATTGAACATATTTCTGATAATTGATGAGTTTCAATATATTTTGGATAAGTTGATTGTAGCTGCGAGTAATTATTTTTTTATCTCAATTTTTGGAAAGTTGTTTTTATTGTAAGATGCTGCATATTTACTAATGTGATATACATTTAAGTACTCTAAGTTTACAAAGAGTTACACTGACTAAAGTAATAAAAATAACACTTTACAACTAGTTTTTATATAATAATAGTACCTTTACAATCTTTAGATTGTAGAAAACCATTTGATTTTTAAAATTGGTTTGATTTATAAAAAAACTTTCTTTCACAAGCCCTTGTATTGCGTATATACTTGTCAATTTTCATATAAAAAGTACTACGGATTAAATGGATTTGTAAAAATTATGTACTTGATTTTCAAAAATGATTGGGAACACTTATAGTATATCTTATTCGAGTTTGTGCTACATAATAAACTAGATTTTCGATTTTAGGCATTATTTTTTAAAAGTTTTGTTATATGTAATAAATAATTGAAAATTTCAGTAAATAGACGAGACGCGTGTCGCATTGACATTTAATGGAAACATTCGATCAAACTATTTTTTAATTCAATAAAAAAATTGTTTGGATTAAACGAGTACTCTGCAAAAAAAAATTAACATAATTCACTTAGAATAACTTGCTTTAGTACAGGAAACTTTTATCAAACCTTCGTCTTTTATTACATTCAACTCCACTTTCAAAGAGCAACAAATATACACGTAACTAATCAAAATTAAATCGACTTCGATGTCATTCTTTATAAATGTGAGCAAAAAAAACATGTAAAGTTTTAGTGCCGCAGTATTTTAAGAGTTGCAATCATTTGGATCCTAGAACGAATTTATTTAGCGAATTTGACTTTTAAATATTTCTTAAGTTTCACAAATATATAAATGTGATAATTTTATAAAGGATTGAGCAAATTTTCAAAACTAAGAAATTTTTCCAAACAAATAAACAACAAAAGTTAAACACAAGGAAAAGTCAAAAAGACGGCAACACTTCAGCCAAACTATTTCTATATTATTTTATAAAATGCAGAAACATGCTAGTCAAAAAAAAGATACATATGCATTTTGTTAACATTATTGTACATAAAGATGTAAAATCATATAACATGTTTTATTATTATTATTTATTTTTTTGTACAAATAGTAATAGCTGTTGTGTGGTACAGATGTTCTTCGAAATAGTTTACATATTTATTTTTAATATTTAATATAAAAGAATATTAGTTTTATGTATTGAAAATTGTAAAAAAAAAAAAATAAAAATTGTAAACAAATACTCTAAGAAATCATATTTGAAATGACGTTATAAATAAGTAAGTAATACATTTTATATAGATTGAATTTTTTTAAATTGGATTCATGAACGGTACATATATATATATACACATTTTTCTCATTTATATTTATATAAAATGTTAGAACTTGTATAGTTTATATGAAATGTAAAAAAGAAATGATATAAATTGTAAGAGTAGTTAATGACATATAATGTATCCCTGTTATGTCATTGTTATAAATCATATTAGTTATAATGTAGGGTTGGGAAAAGTTGGTTAGTAAAACATCATTTCACATTTTTTTTTAATTTTTGAAGTATCCCTTGTGTATAATTTGTTAAACTATGACAATTTTAGATTGAAAATAAAATAAATTGATTATTATCAGACTTTTAGAAGATCGTAGTACATATAGACGTCATAAGTTAATGTGTTGGTTGTCTATTAAAAAAAATTTCCGTAAAATTTTTTTGAGTGAAATAATTTGTAAATTTGACCAAGGGTGTATTTATTTTAAACGTTAACTGTAAATTAAATCAGAAAAAATAAATGTTAAACGTTAACTGTAAATTAAATCAGAAAAAATAAATGTTATATAACATGACATGGCTATTTTGACAGATAATTTTGACAAATCGATAACGGTTTAAGATGCAATTTAAGAAAAGTTTGTTCTGAATGGAATTTTAAATTATTATGTCAATTTTCGTTTTTTTTTACTCGCACCTCTACATGCAAACTGTTCACAATTATAGGCTAAACAGCCGAACTATGTAGGTGCATGTGTGAACATGGGGAAATATTATATTCAAATTATTTGAACAGATCAAATGCCACATTCAATTAATACTATGCCTTGAGAGATAATACTTCATCTTATTACATGTAGAAATGTCTTAGATTTTAAATAGATACAGTTCTATTTAGTTTATATTGTAATAATTTTTTATTGAAAATATATGGTATAGTTATATCTGTGAGTTATATTATTCAATTGAATTATTTGTTTATTTTTTGTATTGATTTATATTGTGCATTATATTAATATAGTATTTTTTATTAAAGATATATAATTATTAATTATTAACATGTAATTTTACCCTACATATCTTATATAAATCTGTTTCACAAAACATTTTTATTGACAGTTACTAAAATAAGTTAATAAACTCATAAAATTCACTAGATAACCTCTAAATTACTCTAAAAGTAATTTAATTTAACAGAATTAAAAAGATTATATTACACAATTTTTAAATTGGGTCGAAATAAAGTTTAAAATTTATCCTACTATATTAATGAAACGAATTTTAATACAACCTACTAAATTACCAATTAAAAAAAAAAGATTTGTTAATTATATTATAAAAAAATAAGAAAAAAGCAAAAATATTTTAATTTTAATTTTATTTTTCACATCAAGAAATACGTTTAATACTTTAAAAGACATTTTCTTAAAATTAAAAAAAAAAAAAAATAACATTTAATTCCAAGATTCATTTAGTGGTCGTCTCCTTGAATCACAAAAAGGGATGGATATCCTTTTTTTTTTTTTGAACAATTCGCTTGGGAAATTAAGTTTTTACGTATTTTCCCATTTTGTTTGTTCATATTTGTTTGTATATGTCCTTTATTTATATCTTGCACTTCTTCTCTCAAACACATATATATATATATATATATAGAAGCTGTCCTGATATTAAATGAAAGAATATACTAGAAATATATAGATGGATACAATTAGGGAATAAACTTGGGAGTGTTTTATTTTGTGTGTCAAGGAATACAAACAATATCGTCCTACATTCCTACATTTAAGACTAATATTAATTTTATAAATATTTTAAAAAATGTTTAAGTAGTCGTTATTTCAAGAGTTATTTTTTTTTTTGATAGCGTCAGCAAAATTTTAATCATTATGTACGAGTAATTTATATGTTGAGTTCACTGTTGAGTTGAATTATCAACCCAAAAAAAGTTCCCAAGTGTTTAAGAGGGAAATTTTTATTTTAAAGAATTTGGTTGATTTTGCTTTTTTACTTGTACACCACCTTTTTGTGTCATTAACTTGTTTTCTACTTTCACTCTGATATTCCCAAATTAGTCATACATTTTCTTTCAGTTTCATATCAAAAACTCAAAATAAAGTTTTAATCCCTTTGGATAATTAACATTGGCAACTCTTTTTTATTTTATATTTTTAAATAAAGAATACATAAATAAATTTATAGCACACTACCACAGTACCATATATATATAAGAAAATTACTCAAGCCATTTTAGTAAAATTATAAGTATAAAACATTCATAGAATAAAGTTTTTTTTTTTGTTTTATTTTTTTTTGTTTTTTTTTATTCTTCTGTTATTTTTATTACAGTTTTTGTTTTTCTATCTCTTTTCTTTATATCATCATTATATTGTGTTAATTTTCTTCAAGTTATATATTATATACATTTTTTTTTACTCCTGATTTTTCTGTTACTGTAATTAAGGGGTTTCTCACCTTTGTATATATATATGTTAAATATCTCTGCGTATAATTATGAATGTATAAAAGTTGAGATGTAAAATTATCAAGGTAAGTACATATTGTGTTTAAAATGGATAAAACTCTTCACAACATAGTATAAATATTTAACCTTATTTTTGTTTTATAATACAAGGTGCTCATGGATTAAGTGTATGCGAATTATTATGTTAATCCCTACAGAGTTTTTGAAGTTTTTAAATCCAGGAATTTTGTAGTTGACTTACAATTTTTGGTCATTCATGGGCTATTATTGAAAAACTTACTGAATTATTTAATGTTTTTTTATAAAAGTTCTGTAGTTAGTGGATTAATTTTTGATATATTTAAATTCCAGATTCCACTCCAAATATATAAGAGACTTGTTTTTGCTTAAAGGAAATAAAAGGATGAGATTTAACTTATTAAAGGCACTTTCCCCATTCAAAATATATAAGAAATATATAAGAGAAGAAATAGATAGATGTACCTAGTACAAAACCCCTCCTAATTATGTTTTTGCATGCATATTTCAATATTAAGCAACTAGAAAAAATTTTATAATAGTGGGGAATGCCGCTTCTTGCCTCCGAATTATATTTTTGCATACATATTTCAATATTAAAGCATTAAAAAACATTTTAAAATAGAGGGGGCTGCCGCCTTCAAATCCCCTCTAAAGAAATTATATTGAAATCCTTATTTTGAAACCGACTTTAAAATCGCTTCTAATTATATTTCCTACATTAATATTTCACTAAAACACTTTTAAAACAGCTGGAGCCAAGCCCCCGTTAAACAAATTATTAAAACCATAATTTTGAAACCAACTCTAAAATCCTTCTTAACTGTAATTGCAGCTTATATATTTCAACAGCAAAACTTTTAAAATAGTGGGGGCTGCCATCAAAGCTCCCGTTAAACAAATTATTAAAATCTTGAAACCAACTCTAAAATCGCTTCTAATTATATTTCCTAAATATATATATAGTATTTTTCAAAATTATAAAAAGCGCGAGATTTTGCAACACGAGATTTTGACACGCGAGATTTATAAAAGCACGAGATTTTTATACGCTCTATATTATAGTACCTGCCGAAAAAGACGGAAAGGAATATTTTGTTTTAAAAAAGAATTAAATAGAAAATTTGGAAGAAAAAAACTTGGCTTCTCTCTTATAATTATATGATATCTTAACATAAGTTTAATTTGTTTACATCTAATGATTACCCTGTAGAACCCTGTTACCCTGGAACACCCTGTAGAATTGTATTTTTATTTTACTCAAAAACCAACAATTTGGTGGAAAAAATAAATTTATATCAAGGTAATACAAGTATTTACAAAACTAGTGAAGAGTTTAGAAGAGTATAAGTGGAATTTTTTTTCTTGTAGAGACCAACTACTTTTTTGACGTCATTAGTAATTTTCTGTTGGAGATTTCAAAATTTTTTGTAACAGTGATTTAAAAACTTTAAAATCTGAGTGATTCACATGAGATTTTTAAAGGAGTTTAATGAGATAGTAAATCGATCTAGTTAAGTGGACTGTGGAAGAGAACGGCCGTCCATCTAGGCTGTAAATCAAAAACTAAAAGAGCTGGAATTTTTAAATTTTCATAAATTCATATTTATGAAAGGGCTGTCATTTCTTTTGAAATTTAGACAGTTTGATCAACGACTTCGAATAGTTCATACAACTTTTTTTATATTATGATAATAACTAACTTAATAAAGCTGCGTATCTAAAATTTTTCCAAATGTAGTTTAATATCATGACCAAAGTTTGTGTAAATTTTGGTTGGTCTAATGCAGTGGGTTCAAGTAGTTGTCGTAACATTTCTTTTTTTGGTCCCGAGAGAACAAATTGTTGAAAAACTATTGAAATTTTGCTTAAAAGTGGTTTTGTTTTCAAAACTATACTGTCACATTTCACTACTCTACTGTCAAAGTTCACAAGTCTACTGTCACAGTTCAGAACTCTACTGTCACAATTCACAACTCTAATTTTAAACTTATACTTATGTAAAATATTTTTCAATGTGTTAAATTTTTTTTGAAATATTCCATTGTTTCTATTTTGTTGTTCATTTCCACTGATCTTCAAGCTACCGCACATACAAACAAAAAATTACCTAAGTTATTATATTTTATTTCATTATTTGTTAAATATAAAAAATAAAACTGTGCCATTTTTCTAGACATTTACATATATTATTCTTCCTATAAAAACATACTTTTCCACCCTTCAATTAAGTGTTTGCTTGTTGTTAAACACTGGTGTATTTTGTGTTAATTATTAACATTCCTTACCATATTTAATAAAAAAAAAAACAATTAAAAATTATGATCATATCTAAGATTTAATTCCAAGTTTTTATTTTACTTCTTTTGCTCTCATTTTTTCTTAATTTCTTTTTTGGAAAAAATGTTTTATTTGATGGGTTTCTTAATACAAATTTCAGTACTAGAATAATTAACAAGGTGATTTTTCATATTATCACATTACATTATATCGGGTTTATATTAGACTTTAATTAAGGCAACTGTTTATATAAATAATACTTGAAAAGTAAAATTATTTAACATCGCGCTAGGAAATTTGTTTGATTATAAAATTGATTTAAATGGAAGTTTCCGAACTATAATGGAGTGTATAGAAGATCTCTTTTTACAATCTTTTTTTTTTATTGTCTCTTTCTTAATTAAATAAATAAGTGTAAGGTAGTTAAGAAGACGACCCTTCAAGTGAAAAGTCAAAGGTTCAAATCATATCAAAAACAATACTACAAAAATCATAACCATAATAATAGCTACAATTGCTTGGCGAATAACACGTTTAAAGAAACTGAAGTCCAGACTTGGGAAAAGACTTTAGTGTGAAAGGAATAAAATAAAAAAATTAAATCTAAAAAATATTTTAGACCATTTTCTATCTATTTTAGACCATATGCATCAATTTTCACATTTATAAAATTTTAGGTTTAATCAATAAATTTTTTAACAAATTGACAGTTACAATGACACATTTATGATTAATCTTTGACATTTAAGCAGAGTTGCTTGTGTAAACCTCCCATTATTTATATTAAATAAAAATATCATCATTTTTCTTTCATAATAATTTTTTTTTTCGACCCACTTATCTTCCTCCCCCATACCTACACATATAATTTAAATAAGTAATTAAACGTCATTTTCAAATCCATGTAGGTTGGTATTAAGATGGTGAAAATAGGTTGTGTTTTTTTTGTTTTTCGTGTGTTGAAGGTCTTCAAGAAAGAAATAACAGTACAATAAAGAATTTTTATCGTGTTAACCTATTTCTGAGACAAAATGAAACTCCAAAGAAAAAGGAAAATTATAGAGAAAATGTGAAAATTGAAAATAAAGGTATATTGTATACAAATATTTTATATTGTAATCATGGTATACAACTTTGGATGGAATGGCATGTTATGGTTTTGGATAAATTCAAAATAAAATTATTAAATACAAAAAGATGAAAATGATGGTGGAAAATTGTATTTGTTTTTCATTTTTTTATTTCAAGTTTTGTTCATTTAAAGTATTATTCAAATGACGATATATTGTATATATATATATATATATATATATATATATATATATATATATATGTTAATTCAAAAGTTTTAATTCTTAAAAAGAATTGAAAGAAAAAGTGAAAGTAAAAGAAATTTTTAATCCATTTGAAGATTAAAGGTTTCTATTGAAAATTTGTTTTAAACAAATTAATTTTGATTTCCATGAATTATATGTAACTAATTTCTAGTACTTGAGAGTATTGTGGGGGCATTTTAAAACATAATGCGTATTAATTTACTTTTGAAAATTCGTTAATTCTAAAAATAACTGTATATATTTCAACAAAAGATTTGTAACTTATAATAACTTAGGACGGAGTCAATTTGAACCTTTTTACAAATTTATTTAGAAAGAAATTCCATGAGAGTTTATTCAAAAGGTCATAAGACTGGACTTGAACTAGAGTTAATTGCAAACTCAAGTTTGAACTTGTTTGAAATTGTGAGATTTAAATTCCAGCGCATTTTTATGCATTTGATCCATAAAGTTCATTCAACTGAAAATTACTTAAAAATACCGTGCGCCAAGTTTTAGAATATCCATGAAGTTAAACTCAATTTATTGGATGTGCTCAGATAATATAGAATTGAAAAATTTTATAATTAAGTAATTAATTAATACTAAAAAGAAAAATTAAAAAACTAATTATTATTTTGACTTTAAACTCTCCTTAAACTTCTGATTCCGAAAATTTTCAAAATAAGCACAGCACAATTCTGCCTAAAGTTGAATAAACATTAGCCAATTTCTTAATCATCTTTAAAATTCAATTGTATACACTTTATATCTTTTATCATATCTCTGGACTTAAGAAGTCTATTAACAAGGGCTTGAATAAAAGATTCCAATAGTTTCGTTTACAAAATAAATGTATTTCATTTTAGTTTATTTACAAAAGTTACAAAATAAAAGAACACTAACAAGATCGATTTAATCGTGTAGAATCGATTAACATTTGAAATCAAATTCGCCGCGAAAGCGAAATGAAATTTGAAGTTTTAGTTCTTAATATGTAGACTTTGTATTTGACAGCTATATGATAGTTCTCAAAATTTTAATAAAAGTTGCATATGAGGAGCTCAGATTCAAAACGTGCAATGTCCATATCAGACAATTTTGTCAGTATTCAAGAAAGTTTGAGATGCTTTTAAATATTAGCAAGATTCCAAAAAGAAAAGTAAAATTATTTTTAGTATAGAAACCCCACTTTAAGTTTTTGAATCGCAAAATAATGTAAAAAGATAGAATTTCTAGTTTCCTGCAAACATCTATCATAAAGTCAATTTGTTAGAATATGGACATTGCACGTTTTGAATTGGAGCTCCTCATATGTTTTAAGTTTAAAATATAAAACTTATAAAATTTGAAGAATGTTTTTCTATTATTTTTGAGAATTTGATAAAAATTATATTTAGGATCTGTCAATTGTCATTTGAACAGTCAATTTTGACGTCTTTCATATTTTTTGGAGACTTTTTTGATACAGACGTGATTGGGTATCAAAATCAAATAATCAGATGTTGAGCCAACAAAAGATTTTTTTTTGGATATTATTTTTGTTTTTCGCAATTTACAATTTTGTTTTTTCTTAATATTCCCGTTACTTGTTTATTTTTTTTTTTTTTTCATTTTATCCTGTTTTTATATTCCAAATTAATCCTTTTTAAGGAAGATATTAACGTATCAAATATGCAAATTAACAAAACAAAAATTTTGAAGGTATAATATTTTCCATTTTGATCCGCGTTTTTTTTTTTTTGTTGATATTTACAGTACCTACGGTTTTTATACCCGTGCATACATATATGACATCGGGTATATTAGATTTGCTCCTCCGTTTGTAACGCATCGATCTAGACGAGCTAGATATAGTGTCAAGGGTACGTATCGGCTCAGAATCGAAAAATTAGTCGATCTAGCTATGTGTGTCTGTCCGTCCGTCCGTCTGTGTGTCAGCACGATAACTCAAAAACTAAAAGAGCTACAGTTTTGAAATTTTCACAAAATATTTTTCAATCAATTTCTAGGTTCCCTATTTTTTTTGGTTAAGATCGGACCAAAACTTCGGGTAGCTCTCGAACAGCTAACTTTTTTAACTCCAATATTTTCATACAAAAATTTTAACATGAAATATTTAACATGAAATTATATGAATTTTGTTTGTTTTTGTTTTTTTGTTTGTTTTTTTGTTTTTTGTTTTTGTTACAAAAAGTAGATAAAGATTTCGAGTTAGAATTTCATATGATTTAAATGATGCGTAGTTTATTTAAGATAAGCAAAAAAAAAGAAGACAAAGATTTTTTTAAGTAAATGGCTTATTGATATTGATAGATAATTATGAATATATATGATGAATCATATATGAATATGATGAGTATTATCTATCATGATGATTATTATATGAATATGATAATATGAAGTTGATTTGGCTTAAGTTGAATATATTTGTGAATTAAAAATTAATTATAAGAGATGGAATTGAAAAATTAGAGCAAGAGTTTTGAAATTCACACAAAACATTTTTGGGACATTTTTGAGGTTCCCTATTCTTTTTGGTTAAGACCAGATCAAGGTTTCGGGGAGCTGCCACACAACTTATTTAAATCAATATGAATTTCTTCAAAAGTAATTATACCTACCAGGAAGATGAAAATTACACACGGTTAGTTTTATAATGAATCAAGAACTTATATGAAGTTTCAAAATGTTACGACTTCATTTTCGGGGGGCTGCCATACAACTTTTTTGCACCAATATGAATTTCTTGAAAACTGATTATACTATGAGGATGAAAATTACACACTGTTAGTTATATAATGAATCGAGCACTTATATGAAGTTTCAAAATGTTACGGCCCCGTTTTCGGGCAACTGCCATACAAAGTAATCAATTCGATAACTGTGAATCTAATGAAGCTACGAGGTTAAAATCAAAACTGGGCAGATAAAGTAATAGGGCAAGTTAGTTGGCAAAGTTGGACATCACTCGGACCAACTTTTAGGGCGGGCTATTTTTTTTTTTTTTGTTTATTTTTTTTTTTTGTTTTTAAGCAAAAATTATGGTAGTATAATGGAATTAAAAATTTAATTTTTTTTTTAAGCTAAAATTATGGGATAAAAAGGTAAATTTTTTTTTAACTATTTTACTTTCTTATATTTTTTTTGTAATATTTATAATAGCATAGAGGAAATAAATAACGGTTAGTGGGTATGCACGGGTATCTAAAAGTTGACAAGGGCAACTATAATCTTCCTCGTTTTTTACAGTTTTTAATTTGTTTGTGTGTCACTCATTTTGTTTTTTGAAAACGATAAGACATAAGATATACAATTTTAAAAAACTTTTCAACGCATTAAAAACCAAATTATAACAAAAGCTGGGAAAAAAAACTTTTTCAAAAAATTAAAAAAACAAAAACAAAAAACAACAACAACAAATATTTGAAAGACAAAATTATAATAAGTTGAATATACAAAATAAAAAAATAGGATTTATAAATTGGAGGGATGTTTGGGTTGCTGATCTTTTTGGTAACAATAAAGGAAAAAGTAAAAGTTAAATTGTAAAAATTTTTCCTATTCATAAGTTTGTTTTTTGTTTTTATTTTATTTTTTGATTAAAAAAATTTTTTTATATTTTTATTCTTGGAAATTTATTTTTTTTTTTGAAAAACTTTTTTATTTTCTTTAACAATATTTCTATGGTAATGTTGGCAATTATTTTTTTATTTGTAAGTTCGCAACATTGTTCTTATAGAGTAGAGATTTCATGGTTGACATTTATTAAAATAAAAAAAAAAAAAAAAAAAAAAAACAGGGTAAAGCAGAGCAAAATAAAAATTAAGGAGGAATGAGAAATACAATTAAAGGTAATTAAAAATTTTTAATTTTTTACTTTCGTTGGAAAGTGGAGGCGACAGTAGAATAACAAAAAAAGTTGAAACTTTTATTAGGATGTAAAATTTCTTTAGAAAATAAATATGAAAGATTTCCTTTTCTGAGGTATTTCAAAACTTTACGGATATGTGATATTGTAAGGTTTTATAAATTTGTAATAAAAACTTTACAGTTGCAATCTGCGTTGGAAGAGGAACATTCAGAAAAAATCTTAAATTTTTTTAATGTACTCGATATTTATTTATTCATTTACTAACAGCTTTTATACTGCGCAAGTAGATTGCGTGCTTATGACATTATTTTGACTACGGGTGGAGGTTGTTTTAGTGTGTCGAAACTCACTTCAGGTGCCTTTAGAACGTTTTTTTTTAATTCGAAAAAAATATTCTTGGAATTATGAATGAAGTCTCAAATATGGTAACGAAATAGTGTGTTTAGTGGTATCGGGAAGTGATTTAAGTATTTAAAATAATTGGTTAGCTGCAATGAGGAAAAAGGACTATAAATCAAATATTTGAACACCCTATTGACACCCTATATTAGAATCAGATAGTAATGGATTATATGAAATGGATCCTTTAAAACTCCCATAGTACCCAAATGTAGAGGTAACAAACCAAAAATTTGTTGATATTAAATTTTTAAGCGATGGTCCTCAACAATATTTGCGGCGCTTTTGTGTGGGAGGTTATCCGACTCCTTAACCCGAAATTTCAAACTTTCCAGGTTTAACTTGTAGAACCGTATCTCCACAACACTTCAAACTACATAAACTAAAATTATCTTATATTTTCTTCAAATCTTGGTGACATTTGAAAATAGTCGGGCTAAGGTTACGGAAAAATTATTAAACAGAAACAAAAAATTACGATATCTCAGTAATGAGTTGGCAATAAGTTACAATACTTATTTTTATCATATAATATAACTGTACATGATCAAAAATACCCAAACAATTAAAAAGGCAGACTATAAAATTTTATATTTGTAATTTTTCTAAAAATATAATTACTAATAATAGGGTCAAATGCCATATAGTATATATGTTACATATAAGTATGTATGGCAAGTATTAAAAGAAATTAAAAAAGCAAAACAAAAACATAAATAGGAAGGAAATGTTGACAGGTGGAAACAATCTGGATGACATGTTGTAGAAATTATGAATTTTTAAGTTTAATTTTGTTTTTATTTCAATTTTAAAACGGAAGTGTGTGTTATGGTTTCTTGAGTAAGTTAAGTCCGTCCTCATAAGAACATAAATTTAAAAAATCTTTTTTTCTGAATGTATACATGTGTATACATTTTGTAACACTTAATAAATTTTAAATTATTTATTTAAAGCTGTCCTATCATGTACCTAAAATGGGTTTGAGAAGTAAAATAACCTTTTCATTACGAGTTTACTTTAAAAATATGTTTGTATGCATGAACTTTAACTTTAAGATTGTAATCATATGAAGGACATCTTAAGTATTTGATTACTTTGTAAGATAATTAAAATTTAAGAAATTTTTAAATAAATTTAATAATGAAGAGATGAGAGTATTAAAAATATAAGTCTTGGATAAAATGTTCTTAATTTTATATAAATTTAGTTGTATGCAAAGGAGTGCTTAAGAGACAGACTTTTTAAATGGAATATCTTGATTCAAACCTCTGTATTGTATATCAAATAAAAAAACACTGTAATATGAAACAAGATTATATATAACAAGTAAAGAAACAGTCAGTCGGTGCAACCGACTTAGAAATACCCTACACCTATTTGGTTCAAATTTAAGGACATATCCATAAGTCATTTTAACACCATAAAAGCTGTTATTAATTTGATCGTAAGACATAGCTAACCAAATTAACTTTATAATACTAAAAACATTTTCTAATTACACTATCTATTAAAAAATATTACAAAATCTTACTAATTTATCTATTTATAAATATTAAAAAATAAACAAACATGAAATAAATGAAAATATATTTATTCCAATTCAATTACAAAATGAAAAAATTCTAATTATTAAATTTTGTGATAAAAAGATAATGAAAGCAAAAATAATATATTTAATAATCCAAATTTTTAAAAATTGCAATTATTTTAAATGGTTAGTTTATATACCTAATAGAAAAGCTTATAAACGCAAAATATGCAATAAATGTACTTCTAAAATACAATTACAAATTTTGAATTTTTCATATAATTCATTTAAAAATTCAAATAAATTTTACATAAATGCAGCAAGTACCTTTGAACATAGCTGAACCACTACAATTTAGTCTAGATTTCGGAGACACATAGGACATAGGAAATATATTCTTTGGCTTTGAAATTAAACTCGACCAGAACCAATTCGCATGGTACTTTCATTACTAGTAACCTAGAGTTTAAATTTCATCAAAATACCGGCATTATTTTTTGAGTTATGGTGTTTTTAAGATATATGTTTTTTAGTCCTTGCACTTGTCAAGGGTTCCAGAACCCGAAACCATGGTACGATTTCGCCCATATGCAGTCCCGTCATACTTTCAATACTCGTTAACCCTTGTATACAATTGGAACGTTCTATCTTAATTTTAAGTTACTAGTTTTATTAATTTCGATGATAAGCTTTTACACATTTGGGGGTCTAAGAGAGGTCCTGAACCACCACTCCAAATGATCCCAAATTAGGGGGGCACGGAAAAAATAATAAAGAACACCCTAGGCCAAATTTGAAGCTTCTACATTTGTTTCGAGTTACTATTTTTATTAATTTCGAAAATATGCTTTAAGGTCCTCGGATCTGAGTGGCTGGTCCCCGACCCACTAGTCCAATGGGGCCCAAATTTCAAAGACACTTACGCAATAGGAAGGGACACCCTGATACCAAATTTGGAGGTTATATCTTCATTGGTTTCGGAATTACGCTAGTTTGGCCTAAATTCGATCAAAAAGTTCTCAGTTCTGAACCCATTGTCCAATCCTCAACGAACGTAGTCGCCGCCGTAGTTTCATTACCAATAACCTACAGCACAAATTTCATGAAGATAAACTCATTAGTTGTTGAGTTATCGTGATTTTTAATATATGTTCGTTATCCCTGCCACCGACTAAAAGGTCCAGAATCCGAACCCATGGGCTGATTTTGCCCTTATACAGCCCGCACTGTACTTATAGTACTAGTTAACCCTTGTACACAATTTGAACGGTCTATCTTAATTTTAAGTAACTATTTTTAATAATTTCGATTATAAGCTTTTAAAACTTGGGAGGTCTGAGAGGGGTACTGAACCACCTCTCCAATTGATCCCAAATTAAGGGAACACGCAAGAGATAGTAAAGAACACCCTTGTGGCAAATTGGAAGCTTCTACATTTTTTCAAGTTGTGATCTTTATTAATTTTAAAGATATGCTTTAAGGTCTTCGGAAATGTGTGGCTGGTCCCCGATCCACTACTCCAATGGGGCCCAAATTCCCAAGACACTTAGGAAATAGGAAGGGACACCCTGATACCAAATTTGGAGGTTTCATCTTCATTGGTTTCGGAATTATGCTCGTTTGGCCTAAATTCGATCAAAAAGTTCTAGGTTCCGAACCCATGGTCCAATCCCGACCTTACGCAATTCCCGAAGTAGTTTCATTACTAGTAACCTACAGCACAAATTTGATGAAGATAGCGTCATTAGTTGTTGAGTTATCGTGATTTTTTATATATGTTCGTTAGCCCTTCGATCGATTAAAAGGTCCAAAATCCGAACCCATGGGCCGATTTCGCCCATATGCAATCCCCGCCGTACTTTCAGTCCTAGTAACCTACAGTTAAAATTTCATCAAGATAGCTCCATTATTTTTTGAGTTATCGTGCCTACGGACGGACGGACGGACGGACGGACGGACGGACGGACATGGCTATATCGACTAAGGCGGTCACGCTGATCACAAATATATATACTTTTCCATATCTAGCTCGCTTCCTTTAGGTGGTTACAAACACCATACCAAAGTTAATATACCCCTTTACCTATTCTATAGGTGTAGGGTATAAAAATATGTATACATATGATAGAAAAATTTCACAAAAATTATAATAAATCTGTATCACATCTACTCGTGATCACTCATTCCCTTAGAATGAATAAGCGACTTGGAATTCTAGCCCAGCAACTCTTTTCTCCTTGCTACAGCTAAATTCGTTCGTACAGACACATTTACATAACATGTTTCAATATCATTAAAACAAAACAACATGTAGCATTTAAGTTGGATATCAAATAAATACACCCTTAGACAGCAGCATGTATTGTTCAAATTATGTAGTAGCTGAATACATTTAAAATATAGACTAGAAGAGTTTATATAAAACACTCAGAAATATTATTAGGAAAAATAGATTTCTAACACGGCCATCCTGAAAAATTCATCGTCCTCGATGAATCCTTTAATCTCAAATTTTAATTTATTCTACAACTTACCAAAGTGAAATTTTTTTTTTTTTTTTTTTTTTTTTTTTTAATAATCTTTACTTTATCACGGCTCAGAGGCAATCTTAAGCTTGGCTGAATATAACTTACTTTATCACAGCGCAGAGGCAATCTTAAGCTTGGCTGAATATAACAACTTACTTTATCACAGCTCAGAGGCAATCTTAAGCTTGGCTGAATATAACAACTTACTTTATCACAGCTCAGAGGCAATCTTAAGCTTGGCTGAATATAACAACTTACTTTATCACAGCTCAGAGGCAATCTTAAGCTTGGCTGAAATTGTCAATTAAACAATAAATTTGAATAAAAATTTTCCTTTTTTTTTCTTTATTTAATTCAATAGTAAAACCAAAAGTTTCAAAAACAAAATTATCAAATTTTTAAATTTTATAGTTTAAATTTACATCAAACAAATTCAAATTAAGTTATTATTTTATAAATATAGTACATAAAATGAAAATCAAATGTAATAAATAAGTACAGAACTGCAAATGCAATTTTCATCATTTTTCAGTACCGTCAAAATTTTCATTGATAGGTTTAATAACTTCTCTGGCAGCTACTATTATTGTTTTAAAACCTTCTCTTTTTAATTTATACCTATCATTAGGTAAAATACCAACAACTTCATACGTTCCACGATAGTGAGACTGTAACTTGCTTTTTCTAATCTGGTTACTTTTATAAACGACTTTTGCACCAATTTCAAGTCTTTTAGGTTTACATTTATCTTTATCAAACCTGATTTTCATGCGAATTGCATTTTCTTTTAATCTATCGTCTGCTAAAGCACGAATAGATTCTACATCATCATAATCGGGTTCTATGTTTAATTCAGATAACAATGCACTAATTTCTGGAGTACGCACCGTAACGCCAGTAAGTATTTTCATTGGAGAAAACTGTGTAGTTTTGTTAACAGTAGTATTAAGTGCCAATTGTATGCGACCAACATATGTAGTCCATTCTAAGTTGGTATTTAAATTGGTTCTTAATAAATTAGCAACAACATCGACATATTTTTCTACTTGACCGTTAGCTCTACTTGTACCCGGAGCAATAGTGTGATGTTCAATTCCATATGATGTACAAAACGTTTTAAAATCTTGACCTGTAAAATTTGTTCCTTTATCAGTTATAACTTTACAAGGTACTCCAAATAATGTAACAAAATTTTTAAAATGTTCAACAGTCTCAATAGCATTTAGAGTTTTACATGGAAGTAAAATGATAAACTTTGTGAAAGCATCAATAATAATTAACAAATATTTTTGATTATCTTTGTTTTCTTCATGAAAAGGACCCATATAATCAGCATGTATTGTGTGAAAAGGTATTGATTTCTTTTCGATCGGATGTAATTCACATTGCTTTTTCCCTGATGGTCTTTTTGCTACTAAACAAATTATACATGCATTCACAAATTTTTTAATATTTCTGGTCATGGAAGGCATCCAAAAATGTTCTCGCATTTTATTCAACGTCTTTTCCCAACCAATATGACAATTATCTTCGTGGTATCTTCTCATCAAGGCTAAACGACATCTTTGAGGTACATATAATTTAGGTGAGTTCTTAAGGTTTCTATATAATAAACCATCTTTTAACACATATTGTGAACAAGTATTTGAATCTTCTGAATTTAATTTATCAATTAATTCTTTCGAAGCTGAATCTAATTGTTGCTCTATGTTTAACCAATTGTCTGTTAAACTATTTAACTGATTACAGCTCACAGAAGGTATATTTCGGCTTAGATAATCTGCGTGTAACATTGTTTTACCTTTTCGATACACAATATCAAAATCAAAATCCTGCAGATAAATCCACCATCTCGCAATCCTTGGTAGTAAATCTTTCTTTGCCTTTGTTGCTTTTAAAGCATTGCAGTCGGTAACAATTGTAAATTGGATACCCAGTAAATATATTCTGAAATGCTTGACAGAATTTACAACAGCAAGAGTTTCTAACTCGTAGCTGTGATAGTTGGTTTCATAAACTTTAGTTGCCTGACTGTAATAAGCTACCACATGTAATTTTCCATTCTTTTTTTGAAATAAAATGGCACCATAGCCAATCGAACTTGCATCAGTATGAAGCTCTGTAGGTAGTTCTGGATCAAATATTTTTAAAATAGGCTCTGAAGTTAATTGTTGAATGATATACTGTCTGGCCTCTTCAGATTCTTGATTCCATTCAAATTTCGTATTATTTTTGGTCAATGAAGTTATACATTTTGTTTTTACAGCGAAGTTTGCAATAAATTTTCTAAAATAACTTGCTAAACCCATAAACTGGCGTACTTGTTTTACATTTGATGGAACAGGTGATTTTACTAAAACATCAATTTTAGTTTTACTTGGTTTAACACCTTCATAAGATACTTCTCGCCCTAAATATTCTATTTTTGTTTTCAAAAATTTACACTTATCAATATTAAGTGAAAATCCATTTTTTGTCAATGCTTGCAGTACCATTTCTAATTTGTCAAGTCCTTCTTCTATTGTTTTAGATGGGATCAGAACATCATCTAAATAAACTAAAGCGACTTTATCTTTCAATACACCCAAAGCTTTGTTGATTGCTCTTTGAAACACGGCTGGGGCGTTCGCAAGACCAAACGGCATGCGAAGGTACTCAAAATGTCCATCTGGGGTTACAAATGCTGTTTTTTCTATTGAATCTTCAGCAATTGGTATCTGATGAAACCCTGATGCCATGTCCAATGAAGTAAAAAGTTTATTTCCAGACAGTCTATCAAGCTGATCATCGATTCTTGGAAGAGGATACCGGTCTTTAATGGTAATTTGGTTTAATGCTCTGTAGTCGATGCAAAGTCTATTTTGTCCATTCTTTTTTTTTTACTAAGACTACAGGACTAGCAAAAGGTGATTCACTTTCACGAACTATTCCATTTGATTTTAAATTTTCAATTATTTCTGAAATAACATTACGCTCAGCTAGAGACATCCGATAAGGACGATAATTAATGACATTATCTTTTGACAATCTTATATTTAAAGAACCTGATTTAACAGTAGTACTTGGGAAACCCTGGACAATAAATTTGGAGTATTTTTCTAAAATAGAGTTAATTCTGCTTTTATGGTCTGATAGTAAAAAAGTTTCTGTTTTATTTACTAAACATGAGTGTGATGAATTTCCCTTCAATGTTGAACCGTATTTATTAACAACTATTTCTAAAGTTGAGTCATGTAAAATATCTCTTCCTATAATCATATCATATTTTAAATATTCTGAATTTATTATATGAAATGTAACATCTACATTTATTTCTTCAAACTCCACCAACAAATTAATTTTTTCAGTGAGCAAGATTGGTATATTACTTATTCCACAAACGGAAAGAAAATGGATTGTTCTCTTTTGATTCAAAGTTGTGGCTATATCTGAACGTATTAGTGAGCAGTCTGATCCTGTATCTAATAAACAATGATATATTTTATTTTTTACCACCACAACTGTTGTATTATTTAATGCATGAGGTTCATGTCAAATATTTATATTTTTTACTTCGGCACGTTTTTTTGCCCAACATGTCTCTTCATCGTGTCCAGTTTTTTGACAAAATTTACATTTTTTTTCAGTTTTAGGTGGTACTTTATTATTAAGTTTATTTCCTGGACAATTAATACGAACATGACCAGTTTTTCCACAGCTGAAACACCTTTTCTCATTCTCGGTTCGCTTACGTTTATTAAAATTGCTGGTGTGATCATTTACATTTTTTCTTTTTTCAAATGAATTAAAGTTTTTATACTTCATGTTTGTCATCAATGGACTTTCTTTAATTGAAGTTAAGTGATCAATCAAGTTTTGAATGGATGTTGGCATTACAAATGTTAATGAATTTCTTAGACTTGTTTCTGTAATGCAACCAATAACAATTTTTATTATTTTGTCTTCTGGTATTGAAAATGGTAATCTGTTGATTTGAGCAACCTTTTCCATCACAAATTCGGTGTAGTTATTAAATTCTGAACTTTCTGAATTTGAAACTTTTCTTAATTGGCTGATTATATCTGATCCGCTTGAAAAAGCATGTACCATTGAAGCACGTAAATCACTCCAATCATAATGCTGGAATCCATATTTTTCATACCAAATTTTAGCGCGTCCTAATAATGCCGCTCGAACTCTTGGTATAACATCAAAACATTGAAGATTATCTCTCTTTATCCTCATGTCTACGTCCTTACACCATGTGTCTATGTTTACTCTTGAGTGGTCCGGATCAAAACCAGGAAATCCAACTATATCTCCCCGATTTCCTTCATTCATAATTGATTTTAACGCCCTTTGCAAAATATCATTCATGTTTATATTTGTTGAAGCCTCAGAAGAAACATTACTTGTCTGATCATTTATTGAAGAGTCATTATTTTGATTTGCCTGATTCTCGCTCATTTTGTTATTATTTTTTTTTTTTAAATGTATTTTATGATTTTATAATTAAAATAAAACTGTTTGAGAATTTCTTACCTTAGAATCAGCTTTCAATAATTTTAATTTTTTCTTTTATCACTTACGTTTTCTGTGACAGTTAGTTAGTGACGGAGATCTTATACTCAAAATAATATTTTTTTTTTTCTTTCTGATTAAATTTTTTTCAGTGTATATTTTTAATTATTTCACAATAATTCTATTTACTTTTTCCAAACAAATTATCTTATATATTTATTTATAGTTTTTCTCTTTTTGTTATGTTTGTTTTTTTTTTTTCGTTTGTTTTAAATTTTATTTTATTCTCTTTTCTTTGTTTTTTTTTTTTTTTTAACTCATTTAAGTATTTTTAAAGAAAATAAAATATTTACATATACACATATCATGCATTTATTTTATAATTATAATATACCCCTACAATTTATTAAACCCGACACAATACAATACACTATTAAACTTTTTTTTTTTTTATTTTTTTATTTGGTCTTTGTGGAATAAATGAAATGTCGAAACATGAATAAACAAATCGAATTTTATTTAAGTATGTATTGTATGAAACAAATGATATTGCGAACACGACACGCATAAACAAGTCAAATGAACATTTTTTTTTTTTTTATAAGTTCACAACTTAAAAAACCGTTTGAAAATGTATGTAGGTATGTGTAAATAAAATAAAATTTTAGCACACTTATTGTTTAAAAAAAGGTTGAATTATACAGTTTCTTAATTTTTTATTTAGAAAATAATGAGTTTTAATTATTATATTAACACAATAATATGTTACTTATAACATATGTTAGACACTCCATCAAAAATTCTTTTTTTTTCAGATTTAAAGAACACATTAATATTATATCTGAATACAGTTATATACTATAATATATACACACATGTACAAAGCATTATATGAAAACATGCAACACTTTTTATTTTTTTTCAATTAAATCAAATTTTTAAATTTAAATTTTACACTCTTATTTATTTATATTGGGTAATATCCCACTTCTGATGATAGAAAAATTTCACAAAAATTATAATAAATCTGTATCACATCTACTCGTGATCACTCATTCCCTTAGAATGAATAAGCGACTTGGAATTCTAGCCCAGCAACTCTTTTCTCCTTGCTACAGCTAAATTCGTTCGTACAGACACATTTACATAACATGTTTCAATATCATTAAAACAAAACAACATGTAGCATTTAAGTTGGATATCAAATAAATACACCCTTAGACAGCAGCATGTATTGTTCAAATTATGTAGTAGCTGAATACATTTAAAATATAGACTAGAAG
Organism: Dolichopus griseipennis; assembly: GCA_963082915.1. Taxonomy (NCBI): domain Eukaryota; kingdom Metazoa; phylum Arthropoda; class Insecta; order Diptera; family Dolichopodidae; genus Dolichopus; species Dolichopus griseipennis. Next base: position 15,220,018 of record OY720443.1, on the reverse strand, counting down.
AGTTTATATAAAACACTCAGAAATATTATTAGGAAAAATAGATTTCTAACACATATATAGTTTGTAAAATAATAGATGATGTATTATGTATTGATAAATAATAGATAGGTATTTATAATCTTATGTGCAATAACTAAAACCGAGAAACTGAAGCTTACTCTTTAAACGATTTGATGAGCTTCCTACAAAGAATATTGGATTGAAAAAGGAGTATATTAACAAGTGATGAAAAAAATCACGGGTTTTAAAAAAAGCATCTTTTCAAAATTATATTGTGCTAAAAACTGAGTTTAATTTTGAAATATGTACTCGGGTGACTAAGTCACTGCTTACTTGTAAAAACAGTAAATTTTTAAGTCCTAATAGCCTTTCAATGGGGAAGGTTGCCAAATTTTAGGAATTAAACCAAAATTTGGAATTTTACTATCTAAGCAAAAATGGGTAAAACTGAGAGACACTTCCTTCAATTTAAAGAACCGCTTTTAAATTTAAGAAAACCCTTAACATATGTTAAAATATAATGTTGGATCTTTAAGTTTTGTATACTAATAAAAAAAAATTGGATGGGTTTTCAAGTTACAGGTGCTTAAAATAGCAATATTTCACTTTTAGATCTTTTACAGCTCCTAAACTAATTTCTGAGGATCTAACATATTCAATTTCAAGTTTCTAGCTTGAGCAGAAGTTATGTGGGGCCAAAAATTTTGCAAAAATTTAATTTTGGGTAACGGTAAGGATTAGTATAGCAACCCAATGAATTTGTTTTTTAAAAGTTTGTAAATCTTTTAAAAGCAGATGTCTTTCGACGTTTTCAGATTGTTATAACGTTTTAAATATAGGGTTTCTTCCAAATTTGAGGGGCTGTAGCTCCGTAACGGGTGGGACTAAAGAAAAAAGTACTTCCATGAAATTATTTTTCTTGAAATACCTACACGTTGCTGATATTTTTTAGTCAGCCGTAGATAAAAAGGGACGGACGGACAGATTGAAACTATATAGGCACATTTTTACAAAATTTTTTAAAAATATGCTAAAAACTTTAAAAAACCAATAGTCAAAATAACTTTTTTATTATCATACTGTAAAATTTCAAACACTCCATCCTGCAAAGAAGGACTGCTTTTGTATAAAATATAATTTTGTTTTGATACCGTAATATACAAGTTTATATAAAACAAATCCAAAATTTCTGGTATTGATTTTCAATTTGCATTTATTTAGTTTTTCATTTCAAATTTTTTATATGATTGGTTTTCTTCGTAACTCATTGCTTAAATTTAATATAACCATAATCACGTTTTCCGATTATTATCAGAATTGACATATTTTCATTATTGAATTATACTATAAATGATAATATAGTTTAATTTTAAATAAAAATGGAATTAGATATGTTGTACATGAGTACATCATATATAAAAGAAGTATATATAAGAAAAATATATATATTATAGTAAATAGAGAGTTCAGTGAAATAAATTTAATTCCTTCTTATTACATATTTAGAAATTAGAAATTTTCCCAAAGTTTGAGATAACTCAAATGCAATTTTAATTTGATTATATATTATTATCTTATTTCAATTTAATTTTTATTACAGTAGTTTTTTTAGGAAAGATCTGAAGGTTTTTAAAATTGTTGAACACATTATAATAAATAAATAAATTGGCACAGACGAAAGTATTTAATAATAAAAATAATATTTAATATTAAAGTGAAAAAATTTCGCACTCAATGAAATTAATCCGCACCAAAATGATTATTTTATTCGTTTTTTTCACCAATTCCCTTTAGTTATGCTTGAATGGAAATTAAAAGGTCAAATTACGAATTCGATTTTTATTTTCAAGGCTGTATCTAGATGAAATTAAAAATTAATTCGAAAATTTTTTTACTAATTTTTTCATTTAATTTATTCCTCAGCAATTTTTTCTTCGAATTTTGTTCGGAACTCCTAACTATCTGACTATTCGACTTTATTTGCAATTTTTATACGTTATGTTCTTATTGAAAGTCAATTACTGTGTCTGACCGTTCGTTTCTTCGTTAGCAAAATACCTTCAAACTAAAACCGAATTCAGAACAGGTCCGAAGTTTAGTTTAAAAACGTTAGTGGTTTTGGTGGATTAAAATCGTACAATACTAAAAGACAAATCGCACAGTTGCATTGGGTGACATCCGAGCTTTCCAATGTCCCTCTTAAAAAATAAAAATAAATGTAACATGTCAATTATTTAAGAAGGAAGTGATTTTTCGAAGTCAATTTAAGTTAATAGGTGTTTACCCATTATTAAATTTAGCCATCATCGTTATTGAAATCCAGGCATTTAGGTCCGCAGATTCGAGTAGCTGCCATACAACTCCTTCTTCTATATAAGTTTTATTCTACACTTAATGAAGTTGGGTGTCTGAAATTTTGAAAATAGTTAAGTTTTATGGCAAATTTTTGTGCTTAATTTATTTGGTCTTCTGCAGTGTGTTCCAGTAGTTGCCATACAACTTCATATTTCACATGAGCATTACTTTATACATAATACAGCTGAATGTTTTAAATTTTGTCAGTAGTTAATTTAGATGGCCAACATCTGAAAAAAATATAGTCGGTGCAAGCAAAAGGTTCGAAGAGCTGCTTTTTAACTTATATTTTCTAGCCTAATAAGTTGTGTATTTAAAATTTGCCAAAAATAATTAACCGGAAGATATAATGTCGATTTTACCGTCATACGGGTATCCCAGAGTTGACACAGTCTACTCTACTACACTTTTCCTCTTTAACATGGTTTTATCCATGTTTCTAATTATCTGATTATTGATCCATTTAATACCTATAATATTAAGGTAATCGAACGTGCTATTATGTTCGTTTATTATATTAAAAATTCTTTTGTTTAATACTTTTCAGAAATGATTTTTATTCCGTTTCTTGTTAATTTCTAAAAAAAAAATTTTTAAATAAAATTTTTAAATTCAATTTCTTTTCATATTTATTGAATCGATTTTTAATTTAGGTATTCTTTACTCTATTGTTCAAAAATTCTTTTAATGACTTTTCTAAAAAAATGCTTCATTTATTTCAATTCTTTTGTATTCATTGTTATATTCCATTATTTTAACCAATTTTACAATTGCTTAAGGAACTCTAAAGGCTTATACGAGTTTTATAACAAATATTCTTTGTTTTTTTTTTGATAAAGAAAATAGGATAAAATATTTTTCACAATTATGGAAAATTATTAATGAACTCTATACAAAAAAATATTTTTCAGATTTATTAAAGTAATTTATAGATATATTTATATACAGTTTAATTTGTATGGGAAGATTATCTCCTAAGCACCTGAATTTGCAGATATAATATAGGTATGATCTATGATAATGCAAAATATTTAGTTTTTTTATAAATTCAGCAAAAAGGCATTATATATAGGTAGTTTATAGCGCTTTCTAGCACGTTGTGAAAAAATTTTAAATAAAATGTGTCCATTTTTAGTCTGTGGGACGTTTACAAAATTTCTACAACGTTCAAAATGAAGCAATGAAATGAAACTACCGAATGAATTTCCTAAAAAATAGGCTTGATTTTTATAGCCGTAGGACTCACACACGCAGAGTGCGAGTGAGCAATATTCATATACGCTTATTAGTTGCTCTCCTATTTATGGCAGCTTCTACAAAATTAAATATGTTTAAACTTTCTTCAGTGCAGAAAAAACCGAGATTAACCCTGTTCGGAGCCATCGATCTTCAAAGTTCGAAAAATCCCTATATTCACATTGTTATTAACATGAGTTTTGTAAGGTGTATCTTCAACCTGGAAACGTCAGACGATAGACTGCAGCTTATAAATATATAAAATATAAAATAAAAATATATGTAGTGCTGCCACACGGTATTTTAATGTACACTATACAGTTCTAAACTTTTGACTTTTTATAAATCATTTATGTTAGAAACTTGAAATTTTTACAAGCTTTAGATCTTTGGAAACAAGTATAAGTCATTTAAGAAAGTATATTACCTTGGCTTAAAAGCAATAGGAGATCAAATTTGAAATTTGTAAAACCTTCAACTTGAATATCTGTTCTAATTTGTTTGAAGTAATATACATAGTTTTAAGCTCTTGCAGTATATTTTAGCATTCTTGAAATTGAAGAAAGTGTTAGTCTATGTTTTACAGATTTTCCATATACAATAAAATTCTAAAGGTGAAAACCCAATGAACGCTTTACATGCCTCAGTTGCATGCCTCGAAAGCGAATAACGTCTGCAAAGTTTTCTATTACTCGCTTGCTTTTTACGCTTTTTATGTCAAAATACATTTTTTGACAAATACATTTTTTATATTCAAAATTTCTTTACATATTATAGTACCTACATAACTAATGTTGTTTTTTGTTTACGTTTATATAAAAAAATATTTAGATATCTACAATTGAATACAGGATTTGAAGTTTTCAGTGGGTCATAGTTGCTTTGCTTGCTTTTCTACATCTGTAAAAATAATTATGCGAAGCAAGCAAAGCATTCATTGTGTTTTCACCTTGAGAAAAGTTCTAAAAAACTATTTTAAACTATTTTTTAAAAAACACCTTTACCAAAAACTTATATTATGAAACATTGTTTGGTTTTCGAAATGCGCTTTTTTAAAATCCCTTCTTTTTTGCTTCACATATTTTTCTACTTTTACTTGATTGAACAATTTAAACATTTTCTGGTTTTTAAAATGATTATCATTATTATCATAATACTATTTAAATAGTATAATTATCTTTAGATAGTAATTGTATTAAAATTCATAATCTAATGCAATTGTGTACAATTGTTCCAACAAAAAAAAAATTAGCATAAAGTGATTACACAATAATTGTTGCATAATATATTAAAGAATTGTTGCATAATATTAGAAATATGAACGTCCCTAAATAAGAAGAAACTATTATGAATATTATTTATTCATTATTTTTGAATCTTTAGTTAAAAAAAAGCCAAGGAATAGAAATGCAAATCATATAGCAACCAAAGTAATTAATTTTCATAGAACCAAAAAATATCCTATAAATCGACTTTAAATATTGCATTGAAACTAAAAATCCTATTTGAATTCAAAACATAATAATAAAGTTCACTGTCAAACAAAAAAACCATTTTTAATTAAGATAAATCGTCTACCTATATGAATGAATGCAAACTCAATGAATACACAAAATTTAATATTTTTAAAATCTAGTTATGTATAAAAAAAAGTGTTACTTCCAGTTGCCACTTACTAGACTAAAGAGCACCATTCTTCGATATGAGGCTATAATTATTATTTAGAAGAGTTTTTTTTTATAAACGCCTTCAAATATGCAATTTTCTATTTTAAATTTAAATATATCTGCATGATCTGAAAATAATATGAGGCCTCGGTGATGAAGTGATTAATTTTCTATTTTAGATTTAAATATGAATGCATTATCTGAAACTAATAAGAGGCCTCGGTGATTGAGTGATTAATTTTTTATTTTAGATTTAAATATATATACAGGATCTGAAAATAATAAGAGGCCTCAACGATGTAGTTTATTAATACATAATATATAGTGTATAGTGACAGTAATATTGAAAATTCTATGAGATTTGACACATTATATATAAATATATTAAAGTGACAAAAATTTCAATAGTGACATTTTGAGCAACTAATTCTTTGATACTTATTGTATTAGCAAACGCTTCTAAAATTTTTATTTCAACTCAAAACGAATATTACTTTTATATAAAGATATGTTGTATTGTGCTATCATATTCTTTTATTACTTAGATTTCATTTTCTTTTCATATACTTTTTTTTTAATTTTGCGTCATTGTGTTAAAAAATAAATTTCAATTAAAATTTCTTTCATTTTATTCTATTTTCTTTATATATATATATATATTGTGAATGCAATTTCATTCATTTTAAAGTTTGTTGTTGTTTTTTTCCATTATGTTCATTTTATTTAGATGTATATATATATATATATATACGTTTATGTGTGAACAATATACATATATCCAAATATAATCGTTTATTGTATCTTATGAAAATTTTATTTCGTTATTTACTTCTTTTTTAAAACACAGTAGATTAATTATAATGAACTCAATAAGTCTTATGGGAGTAATATCTTTTTTTTTGTATATTAAGTTCAAAAATGATTAAGTCAACAGGGTAACAATTTTTTGGGTTTTTTTTAATTCATATGTGGTTCTTTCGATTTTTTCTCAAAATGGAATAAATTAAAATATATGATGACCATGAAAGTAATTTTAATACCTAACTGAATATATTATATATAAGCATTTAGGAAATTAGTTTAACTGTGTTTGTATATTTGAATATTTAATTCGATTTTGAAAAGTATACATACTTTGAAATATTATAATTATACACAGGTTCCAACCCAATCCTAAATCTATACAATAGTTTGATAATAGATCATGACAATGTAATGAGATGCATTTTAAATAGTGCCACTCTAATTGGAATTTTGGAGATTATTTTTAGTTAATTGAAATGTTATTCATAATTATTCTGTGATATGCATGAAAGTATACAATTTATAATATTCTGAGTTAAAATTACTAGAAATCTAGTAAACAAAATTTTATATTTATAAAGAATATACTCAGCATACTGAGTGCTGGGTCTATCTACCTCAGAATTTCCTAATGTGCCTCTATGAAAGAAGATAAAACTTTTTATATAAAAATTCAAGAGCATAAAATGGGAAATTTTAAACCAAATTTAAAATTTAAAATTTGAACTTAAATGTTATAATTTTAATAAACCTGTTAAATATCACTATGGTGACTTGTGCCAAGTCATTTTACTCACCTTAACATTTAGGAAAAAATCAAAAACCAACAATGGATTCTGTCATTTAGGAAATAAAAAAGATAAAGACTGTTAAACAAACGAGGGTTTTAAAAAAGCACATTAAATAATGTTCCATAATAAGTTCTTGATAAACAGCATATTTCTGAAAGCTTTTTTTAGGATTTTTATTGTATACAAAAATTGTAAATATTCAGAGACACTTTCTTCAACTTAATTTTCAATTCTAAAAATCAATATACCAACTTTCTTAAATGAGGGAAGACCTTAATAAATTAGAAAAAATTGTTTAAACATCCTAGAATATAACACTGGATTTTTTTTTATATTACTTGAAAAAAATTTTAAAAAATGTTTAATTTACAACTTACAAGTATTTAAAAATTGCGAATTTTCGACTTTTAACACCTCAAAGCTTCTTTCACGTCATGTCAAAGCGACACAATATTTTCTTGTATGATTCTGGAGCAGCAGCATGTAACTTGTTTCGAATCGAATTATTCGAAACAAAATCAATTCGAAACAAAATTTTAACGGCAGCACGTAAATTATTTCGAATTAAAAATGAACGAAACAAAAGTTTTACTTCAAAAAATTCAAATTATATTTTTTTACCTCTTTTGAAAATTGAAATGGTTTTTGTTTGTTTTTTTTTTGTTGTACAAAACTAAATATGGTTTGTACGCAATTTTTATCTTTGTTTAATCGTTTGAAAAACTAAATTTTCTTTTGTTAAAATAGATATTAAAAATGTAAGTATTAAAAACAATTGCATTTCATTAATTATACTTTAAAATCAATATTTGATAACTATTTGATTACTGTATACCTAATAACTATGTATAGCTAATGATTTTAATTAAAAATTGCTTTTTAAGGGAATCAGTATATATTCTTCGTCTGATGAAGATTCACTTTCAAAAAATATCATTTTTTCCAAAATTTTATTTTTATTTTAAATAGGTAGCTAAAATTATATTAATTTTTTAATATTTAATCCAAAAATTTCAAATATATTGTTTAAAATTAATTTTTATAAAAATTTACCTTTATTTAACTTTTTTGCGTTAACTATATATCTATCGCACAAATTATTTTGAAACGACTAAAAAAACTATTCGAAACAAAGCTTACGTGTTGCCAAAAACTTTCGAAACAAAATAAAAATTTCGAAACTAATGAAAAGTATTTGAAACAAATTTACGTGCTACCAATTTTTGAAAAATTCGAAACAAGTTACGTGCTTCCCCTCCTGATTCATACTTTAAATATTTGTAAGTATCTAACTATATTTTTAAAATTTCAAGATTAAAGCTGTTATTTTTTAATAAGGGCTTTAAAATCTTGAAAGTTATTCGCGTAACAGTAAATTAAAATACCGTTTGTCAAAACTATATATTAATTTTATATATATATATATATATTTAGTCTCAAAAAGCAGTTGTCGTTTAGCACTTCCGGATTGAAAGTATAGTTAATTTAAAGAATTTGTGCGTCATTAGAATTTAAATACAGGGCTTTTTATTTTGTACTTTGGGAGCTGTAGCTCTGTTACGATTAAAAGATGTTTCGGAAAATTCAATTATTTGTGATAACTATCTGTAGTATAAAAATTCTTTGATTAATTTCAAGTCGTGTAGAAGTTTTGTAAAAGCCAGACGGACAGACTATGGGAAAATATGCTTGAAAAGCGTTTTATTAAAAAATATATGTATATATAATTTTTCCAAGTTTTTTAATATCTTTTGTAAATTTTTTAATAGGGAACAACGGGGGGTTACAAAATCGCCCAAAAACAAACCGTCCAAAAATCAAAAATGACAAATCACCCAAAAAAAATTTGTGCAATTTGTCAATAGATTTTTGGACGGTTTTGTTTTCCAATTTTAGGCAATTTTTCATTATGCAAATATTAAGTTGTATTCATAATCGCCAAAAACCAAACCGTCCAAAAATCAAAAATGGCAAATCGCCCAAAATATTTTGGCTAATTTTAAACTTTTCAAAAAAGTCCAAAAAAAACTCTAAAAAAAACAAAATAGCCCAAAACGAAATGACGGAAAGTCCAAAAAGTCTGTATACAAAACCAAACAAAAAACAAATCGTCCAAACAAAACCGCCCAAAAATTAAAAATGACAAATTGTCTAAAAAAAATTTTATTTGATATATCAAACATTACAGTATTTGATTATTATTGTTTTGTTATTAGTTAGATTCAAAATCAGGATTGCCGCTTTTTCCAGAATATGTATATATAATGTATATGCCAGATTCTGAATTAGAAATGATTTTAGAGTTGGATTCAAAATCAGGATTGTCGTCTTTTCCAGAATATGTATATATAATGTATATGCCAGATTCTGAATTAGTAATGATTTTAGAGTTGGACTCAAAATCAGGATTGCCGCTTTTTCCAGAATATGTATATATAATGTATATGCCAGATTCTGAATTAGAAATGATTTTAGAGTTGGATTCAAAATCAGGATTGTCGTCTTTTCCAGAATATGTATATATAATGTATATGCCCGATTCTGAATTAGGAATGATTTTAGAGTTGGACTCAAAATCAGGATTGTCGCTTTTTCCAGAATATGTATATATAATGTATATGCCAGATTCTGAATTAGAAATGATTTTAGAGTTGGATTCAAAATCAGGATTGTCGTCTTTTCCAGAATATGTATATATAATGTATATGCCAGATTCTGAATTAGGAATGATTTTAGAGTTGGACTCAAAATCAGGATTGTCGCTTTTTCCATTGTCGTATGCCAGATTCTGAATTAGGAATGATTTTAGAGTTGGATTCAAAATCAGGATTGCCGCCTTTTCCAGAATATGTATATATAATGTATATGCCAGATTCTGAATTAGAAATGATTTTAGAGTTGGATTCAAAATCAGGATTGCCGAGCATGGAATTTTCGGAAGAGTTCTCAGATTATAGTGAAGAAGATCAGGAGGATCAAGCACCGTTTAACGAAGAGGAGCATAATAATAACCTTTGCTGGAACGAAAATATTTTGTGCATTATTTGTTTCACTTGCCGACCAAATATTGTGTTGCTTCCCTGCAAACATATGCTAATTTGCAATTAATATATACATTTTGTAAAATTGGGCTATTTTTATTTTATTTTTGGTTCACTTTTCATTGTGAAAAATTATCCAATATTTTTGGGCGATTTGTCATTTTTAACTTTTGGATGGGGTTGTTTGGACGGTTTTGGTATACAGCCTTTAATATTTTCATAATGAAAAATTGCCCAAAAATTAAAAATCAAAACCGCCCAAAAATCAATTGACAAATCGCCCAAATTTTTTTTGGCGATTTGTCATTTTTATATTTTGGGCGGTTATGTTTGGACGGTTTTGTATACAAACTTTTTGAACTTTCCGTCATTTCGTTTTGGGCTATTTTGCTTTTTTAGAGTATTTTTTTGGGCTTTTTTGAAAAATTTAAAATTAGCCAAAATATTTTCGGCAATTTGTCTTTTTTGATTTTTGGACGGTTTGTTTTTGGGCGATTTTGTATACAGCCGGGAACAACGAGTTGAAAAGAATAAAAAAATATTGCAAAGGGATGTAGAATTTTTGTTTTTCTTTCAAAAACCGTTTAAAGAACACTCATTTCTAGGTGAATTATTAAAAAAGCCCCATTTTTTTTAGGATTTTCTATATAATACCTTCTTTTATATAAAAGTGTGCGTTTTTTTTTAGCATTTCTTTGTTCTATATAGAACATAAAAAAAACAAAAAAAAAAAAAAGGTGAAATGCAATTTTAAAATCAGTTGAATACAAAAACAAAAAATATTATATGTGGTATTTAGGTCATCAGAGTCATGAATTTCTAAAGCAATAGAGAGAGGTTAAACAAATATTGGTTTTATTCATTTATTTGAGTTTTATTTTAATTTCTTGTTTGTTTTTTTTGTTTTTTTTTTTTTTTTTTTTTGAAAACTAAATAGACCCTAAAGTTAATCACATCTTTTGTAAATTTCGGTAATGTTTTTTTTAGGTGCATTCGAGCGTATAGTTAGGGAAACTTTCTTTTATTCAAAAAAATTTGAACTTGATTGCATATTTTGTACGAAAAATACAAAAAAAAATTCCAAAGAGGGTTGAATATATCTCATAAAATAGGTATTTCAGTACTTATTTATATACTAATAAGTTTAGAAAATTTCGTTGATTTAAAGGCGTAAATGTGTTTTTTTCAAATTTTTGCGAATAAATGCATTTTAAAAGTTCTGAATATTTGTTCTGAAAATATAGCTTTGATTTAAAAACAAATGGTTTTCGTTTGTTTTCAATGTATTTTGGAATTTAAATTGGTTTCATAGTTTCTAAACATCCTACACATAAGTTAAATTTCTAAAAAGTTATTTTGAAAACGTTTTATAAAATTTTTATTAATGGTTTTGTGTGACAGTGTGTGTTGAAGTGTCCCAATCCCTGAATTTAAGTATACCTATTTCTTCATGCAATTTTCTACATGTATCCTTATTTGGGCAACTGATTTATTTTAGTATTAATACTTTAGTGTTCATTTTAAATCAAATTAACGCATGTCAGTTAAAGGGGTTGAGTACGTACTCTCAAATCACAATATCTCTAACACAATAACTCACGTTAAAAAATCCCAAAAAATTTTAAACTTCATATAAAATCACAAAAATTCCAAAATTACAAAATGTCAAATGTCAATTCGGGTTGGGTACGAAATTGCAAAAAAACCAAAACTCAAAATCAAATGTCAAATGAAATTCTAACTAATAATCCCGATTTTGTAACCAACTCTAAAATAATGTTTGTATTGATTAGTATGTCAATGATTATAGGATTTCCTACAAAAGAATTAAATTTTGAGATGTTTGGGATTTTGTAACTTGGAATTTGGAATTTTTGGGATTTTAATAAGTTCCCCATTTAAAAAGGGGTAAAATTTTTCCATATTAAAGACCAAACATATAGTAATCATTTTTAGGTCAACGTAGTCCTATTTTCACTTAAAATATTAAAGTTTTTAAATAGATTCAGAATTTTAAAATACAACCTAAAAACTTCTGTTTGAAAACTGAAATCCTGAAGAACCAACAATAATAAGTTTTTTATTTCATTCCCAATCACATTTGACTTTTTATTCAATTACAAAAGTTTGTTTTTTGATTAACAAAGGTTTAAAAGAAAAATTTAAAATAAAATTTATTCCGGATTTTCTTTAATGTCCTTTGAAAAGTTTTTCTTTTACAGTTTTCCTCTAATCATTTTTAGTTTTATCAATCCTTTCAACATTGATTTTAATTTATTTAATTTCGATTTTAATTAAATAAAGGAACTAAAATTAATATACTTACTAGTAAAGTTGAAATTTTAAATTACATTAATAAAGGTTAAGTTTTGTCAGTTGTCCAAACTGGGATTAAATAAATATATTGGAAGTTAAAAAGATTGAATTGGAATTGAAAAATTTTTATCTATATTTTGTTAATCAAGCACCTTCAAATTTATAGTTTGCTATTGATTGTAAACATGCATTTAATTATAATTGATATATGATAAAAAATTTAAGAAAGTAGTTAAGGAAAGCACTTCTTGCCTCTATTGCCCTTCTTACTAGTGTATGGCTTTCACTTGGTACCCTCATCCTCTACATTTTGCGGCTTGTACTTTTTATTACATCTCTTGCTTCTTGTTGCATTTTGAATTTTTTACTATTCGCAATGACTCCCCGTTTCCTTTTGTTTTTTAGCGGTCTTTTCCAAGTTCAATTGACCTGTGTTCAATTGTAAGTGGTTTAAGTAGTTCAAATTAATGCATTGTAGTCTGTTTTAATACATTGAATTTAAATATTAGAGCTTAAAAATTGAATAAAAAGAAGTAATGAAAGAACAGAAAGTCGATGCAGTGTTAATATTACCTTTATAACTCATTTTTGCGTAATTTAGAACATAGCTTTGTTTGGTTTTGGGAAGCGCGTGATAGATATACCAACTACCATTCTAATTCATTTCAGATTTCAGAAATATTAAGGAATCAGTACAGAACTACTAATTCATTTCAGATTTCAGGAATACCAAGAAATCAAGACAGAACTACCTAGTAAAATACCAAATTCTATCAACTTAAAATGAAATACTAAATAAATAATATATCGATTTTTAGTAAATTTGATTACAAGTCAAAACCCATAAAAAATAAATTTTACAGAAGGAAGAAACTTTTTGTTAAAATTATTTTTAATCAAAATTCAAAATAGCTCAACTTTGGTTTTTCAAATTAATGTTACAAAAGTCCCTGATAATTCAAATTAACTCTGTGGGATTGAATAAATTTTTAAAATTAAAATATAATGGGAAAAACATACTACATAACTTTTGATTAAAGAGTTTAAGAGAAAAGAGACGCCATTTTATATTTTATAAAAAATTGACTTAAAGGATTTTCATAAATTATAACCTTAAAAAACTGTAAAAAAATGCATATTGATGCATGATTTTCTGTATAGAAAACTATAATTCATATGAATTTAAAAGATTAATGAGTAAATAAGTTTAAATGTTAATTTTGCAATTTATATTCAAATTTAAAATATTTTAATTTAAAAATTTTCGCACTTTATATTCGAAACATTTCAATTAAATTTCAGTGTTTTTTTTTAAATAAATAATTGCACGTATTTAAAGTATAAAATAAATATTTTATTAAATAATTTATATTCAAGTATATAAATTTGCCTTATCAAAAGCAATCAAAATATTAATTAAATTATTGAATTTTATATTTCTTTTTTTTTTGAAAATTTTGTATTCTTGACCTCTTTCACTTTAATTTATATTGTATTCTTTAAATTTCATTAAAAATTCAAGTTGCATTCAAAAATTACAAAAAAAAAAAATAAATATCAAAAGTTAAAATTTAAGTTTGTAAATTATATACTAAAATAAATTTAAATTTTAATTATTAATTTAAAAAAAAAAAATTTAAATTCATTTCACGATAGGTATTTATAACCTTATAAATTTGATTTTTTTTTTTTTTTTTTGTATTTAAATTTAAATACAAAATGGTGTATTTTATATTGTGTGATAATCATCGATATTCAAATTATTATTCAAGTCACATGTATTGCGGATTATTTCAGTGTAAACTTTTGACATTTGAAATGAAAACGAAAACACTTTCTTGAAATTAACCAATTTTGAATGAATTGAATTTAATTTCAATTATTATTGAATTGCACAATAAAATGAAAGGTGAATTAAACAAATATGGTTCGGTTGATTGCTTTGTGAAATATTTATTAAAATAACTCTGCAATATTTTTAGCCAAAAACGTTAATGCTATTTTTAGTTTTTATTTTTATAGGTTTTCGTTGTCCAATTTCGGTTGCATAATAATTTATATGCAGCGGATCACTAACCTTTACTTTAATTTTTTTAAAGTACAGTTCAGCACTTGGAATAGTTTGACAATATTTATGTTTCTTTTCGGGTTTTGAATTGAATTGAATTTAAAAACTTATTCGGTCGTTCTAAAAAAGGCCATAATCTGCAAATAAATATTTCATTCACATATCGAATTATTATTAATATTTCATACCCTAAATAGCAATGGCAATACTCATACCTTTAATTGATAACGTATAAGGAATAATGCTGACATTTCACAATTATTTAATAGCCTATCTACAATGATGCTTTCGCAATGAAATGTACAAGACAGTGTTTTTTGACATTGTTTTGTTTACAAAATTTTATGAATTAAAAAATATTCAATAGTTAAAAGTTTATTGTTCAGCTACTTTGAATAATGTTTTGATATTATTTAACCCGAGATAGAAAAATATTTAATAATTTAACTAATTTTTTATTCTGACAACATATTTTTTTATTTTTTAATAAAAAATATCTTTCAAAGTTTAATTATTTGACATTTAAATACGTAGAGAAAGCGAAAAAGTTAAAAGTTAAACAACTTTTTTGATAGTTGCGTAATCGATTAAAGTAAATCATATAATTTAATACATTTAACTTAGTTTGATAGATAGCTATGTGTAGAGAGCGAAACGAGAGCGTTCATAGTTGATAGATTATAAAGGTTGTTATCTGCATTTAAAAATAAATTTTTTAAAATCTGAATTTTTAATTTATTAAAAATATTTAAAAAAGTAATATTTATACAAAACGTAATTTAAATATTTGTCAAATTTTAGAAAAATAAAATAAGTCGGTATTCCAAAGTTTTTCAAAATGACAGTTTAAATGATAGAAAAGATAAAATAGTTTAGCAAATATGTGTAAAAAAGGCATATACAATTGTATACTTCTCTTACATATATAAAATTTTTATACATAAATTCCAACAATATTTGACGAATACTATACGTTCAATAAAATGGTCCAATAATTGAACAAAAAGTATTTTTAGAATCCACTGAAGTTTTAATTATCTTATTATTGCAATAATTATACATATTTTGCTCATCACACTCACCCATAAAAATCTGACCAATGGCGTAGTAGTAAAGACGCCGCCTTTCATGCGGAAGGTCTCGGGTTCAAACCCCGGTCAGATCATATCTAATAAAAAAATATCGTAAAATTGTATAATTATATCATAATAGTTTATATCGTAAATAAGATTTAATAAAAATATATAAATAATTCTTGTGTAAGATAATAGATGGCGCACAAAGTTAACAATTGTGCTTTCATATTACATAACCTTATACAATAGCTACAACCGAGTAATCAACGGCTTAGTGAATATTATGATTAAAAAGAAACTGAAGCCAAGTTTAAAATAAACATGGTGAATGCCCTATACTCCTTAAAGGAGTGGAAAAGGAATAAAAAAAAAAAAAAAACGCTCACCCATAAACTTTTATTCTTTAGCTATAATTATTTTAATAATTATTTAGATCTAAAAATCTTAATCATCTTCCTTCTTTTTAATTGTATAATTTTGAAAAACAATAGATAATTAAAACCGTAACTGTATATATTTACTTTAAGATTTAAAGAGTACTTTATAATTTTTTTCAAAATATAAAAATGAAATACAAAATAATTATATTCTTCAAAATTTTTGTAAATATCTTTCTATTAACACAGTTTGCAATTTTATAAAAAAGTTTCAACACTGTTTTTTTTTAATTAATAAAATACAAAATATTGTTGAAAATGAAGTGTATATGTTACTTCAAATTTTTAAATTTAATTTTTTCACCTTATATTTACTTTTAATATAAATTTTATATAAACCCTCTGCCCCTTTGCCTCATATTCTACAATGCATTACATTTTAATCTTCATTGCATACCACTTCATTCAGTTGAACTTTTTTAGAATTTCTTTAATAGTTTTTGTAACTTTATTACTTAAAAGACCATAAATTCATGTTAAGATTCAAAAAAAAAAAAAAACAAAAAAAAAAAAAAAATAAAATATAAAGTTTTGCAAACAATTTTCAAATTTATTTTTCCATTTCAAAAACTTTTAATGAGATACTAGAGATTTAAAATTTAAAAAAAAAAAAATAAAAAAATGAATCTTAAGTTTTTCCTTCCATTTATATAAAAATGTAAAATTTAAAAAAAAAAAAAATAAAAAAAAATGAAACACTAATATTTATTTTAGATTAAAAGAGTCAAATAAAAATTTTAACATAAAATAAGTACTTTTTAAAAGTTGTTGAAAGTTCTGATACTGATAAGAATTGTTCCTTGTTCCTGCCCTATATTTTGATTTTTTTTTTTATTTTTAATAACTTTTTTTTTTTAAGTTTCAGTTCATTTTGTATAAAAGTCAAAGTTTTATTAGTTTTTTTTTTTTTGTAAAAATTGGTTTTTTGTAAAGTTTTTAAAATTGCATGGGGCTCAGAATTTAGGGAGTAAATGGTTGACATTATACAGGTTAAAAAAAATAATTAAAAAAATTTTATTTTTATAAAATATTTAATATTTGATATCGAATTGGCTTTTGTGGTCACTTTACAGGAGAGTATATTTTGTAGTAACATGTGGTTACTTATAATAAGTACTTATTTGGTAACTCAGTTTGAACTAAAATTTTAATTTTATATGAGTTCAAGTAGTTTGAGCTCAAACTTAGTTTTATGCATTCAAGCGAATATTGAAAAAATACTTAAATTCCTGATACTTAAGTATTTCTTAATATTTAAGTACTTGGAAATACTCAAATATCAAAAATGATTACAAAAGTAATTATTCTAAAAATTTGATTACTTTCTTGGAATTACAAACACTTTTACTTAATTCTTTTTTTTTATACCTAAATTTTGTAAGTATCGAAATTTTACTATTAATTTTGGTACTTAACAAAGTAATCGTATTTGTACTTACTTACTTAAAATATACAGGTACTTGTACTAATACTTAAAACATTCAGGCCTGGTCTTTGTGAGTTAAACATCATATTTTAAGAAGAGACGTGACTCAGACATAATGACACTCTGTCTATTTTATTGAGTTTTAAACGTTACAGTGTACTCGTATATAAGTACTAGTGATTTATGATTTTGATCTTTAAAAATTCGGGAGCCAAAGAAAATTTTTATAGTGTTCAGATAAGTTCAATTACAAAAAAAGATTACTGATACAAACTCAATCATAAGCGTCATGTGAATAGTAAAAAATTAAAAATTTTAAGCAATTCTTTAGTACATTTTAATATTTTATGAATTACCAAATTTAAATCTATAGATTGTATAAAACTGAATTCAATTAATTATATCTAATCTTATAAAGTTAAATACTATTATTTTATTATAAATCTTATAATCTTTGAATGATAAGAGGAAAATACTTACTTTACTTAATAACATTATTTAACTAAATTATATAAATATAGTATTTTATTTTAATATGTTTAATAAAATTAATTTAATTAAAACTTTTTCTTGACTAAAATTATTTTTATTTTTTTATTTTTAGGTAATTACTCTATGAAATGATTTAATATTTTACATAAATGATGGAAGTGATTTGGTAAGAAAATATTTTTATAAATTTGAGACTGAAAAAAATTTTAATAAAACTCTAAGTTGTAAATACTCGGAATATTTATCTGCCTTCTTGTATGTTTGTTTGTTCATTACTTTTTAATAACTCATTCTGGAATGAGAAAATTTTCATGTAATAGAGAGAATTTCTAAATAATGTTAATGTGTCTGACAATTGGATCAATGTAATCTGATGGATCGTTCATTTTGTTGAGTTTAAAGATTAATGCATTTAAATGTATTTATTTTAAGAATACTAAAGTTTAACATTTTAAGATCTATGTTTTCAATGCGGGCGCAAGCAGGGAAAGCTGTCCAAATAAATGAACGAAATTCTATTAATATTGAATAGTGATAGACTTTACGGAAATAAGAATAATCCTCCTTTTAAAATCCAAACGTGAGAAAAGTTTAAAAAATTTCTCGTTTGATTTTGAGAATTAGGATTAGACAGAGCTGCTTATGATATATACAAATCCTAATCTAAATTTGAAATTAATCAGAGAAAGCTTTTTAGCACATTTTCAAAGAATTTTGTAAAAATGTGCCTATATAGCTTCACTCTGTCCGTCCGTCTGTCCGTCTGTCCGTCTGTCCGTCTGTCCGTATGTTTACAAAAACTTTTACATCGTTTGAAATAGAGAAAAGAAATTTTAACCACCAGTAGGTAATACAAAACAAATAATTTCGTAGAAGAACTTTTTTCTGCAGCCCCACCCGTTACGGAGCTGCAGCCCCACAAAGTTGGAAAAAGCCCTATATTCAAATTATTATAACAAGAGTTCTATTAGGTGTATTTTCAATTTCAATTCAATTTGAACGGCAAGCGATAGCTGGTTTCATAAGCTTTATAAATATTTAAAAGGCAAATGTTTAGGGTTGCCATACGGTACTAAAATTTAACATTATACAAAACTCAATTTTTACAAAATTTTTGGCCACACATATCTTCTAAACGGTTCAAGCTAGGGTCTTGAAATTTTGGGAGAAGTTAGATACTCAGAAATTAGTAGGAGTCGGTAAAAAAAATTTTGTTGTCAAGTTCCCTGTTTAGGAGTTATAAGGGCTCGAAAATTTAAATTTTGCTATTTTTAAGCACTTGTAACTTGAATACCTACCCAATTTTTTTTTATTAATATACAAAATTTAAAGGCCCAACATTATACTTTAACATATTTTAAAGGTTTTTCTTAAATTTAAACGCGGTTCCGTAAATTGAAGAAAGTGTCTCTCAGTTTTACCCATTTTCTAAAAAATTCCAAATTTTTGTGGAATTCACAATTTAATTCCTAGAACCTAAAAAAATGAAGGGGCGGTGGGGGGGGGGGGGGAGTTAGATGAAGGTAGATCCTTGAGAAAATTGGAAACCTTCCCCATTTAAGGGCTATAACAAATTTAAAATAAAAACTTTACTGTTAGCAGTAAATTTTATAATTAAGCAGTAACTATTTCCAAGTAAATATTTCCAAAGTTAAACTCAATATGTAATACAATATAAATTTGAAAATGTGCTTTTTTAAAAACCCTTTGTTTTTTTTCATCACTTGTTTAATATAAGGAAAGCAACTTGGATCAGTCTATTGTATTACATGGATGAATATGAGTTAATGATGCAAATGAAGCGATTGTAAGCTAAATCTTGCAAAAACTTACCTTTTGTTGATTCAAACCCGAAACATTATAATCAAATATCGGAGACCCGCATTTTAGTATTTCAGGAAGTAATCAAATGCAATTTCGTGATATGGAGTTCGTGATATGGAGTCCAAACAAGTTTAATGATTGCAACGTGAAGGCTAAATTTGACTTAGATTATATTTTAAGTAAGTTATTTATTTGATTTTAAATATACCCAAAAAACCCTAATAAAATGTATAATATCGCGCCCAAGTACTTGATTATTGAGAAATTATGATTACTTGATTGTTTGATTATACTGAAATTTTAAAGTACTTTATTTCTATTTTAAGTTAAATTGTTTTTTTTATTTTTATGTAAAAACCATCAATTTACATTTTATATTTCCAATCATATTAAATTGCAATTGTATAAAATTATTAAAAATATTGCAATAAAAACTTAATATTCATTGAAATTCATTTTTCAAAAATTATTTAAATTTTTATTTCTTTATCGATATTTTTTCAATAACAATTAAAATTTTCATTGCGGGTTTTTTTTGGTTAATATAATTAAAAATAAATTATTTCAATTTTTAAAAAAAATTTGAATAAAGTTTAAAATTTCCAATAAAACCAATATATATATATACAAGACATATATATTTTCTATTTTAATTGCAAATGTTTCAATTAAATTTCAATCAACCATAAATTATAAAAAAAAAAAGAAAATTTTTTTTTCTAGATTTTATTAAAAATTTTTAATCACATCGTTTAATCATCAATAAAAGCCATTAAATTGTTAAAAATATTGTTTTTGTTTTATTTTTTTTTTGTTATAAAATTAAAAAATTACATTTTTAATATTCAATTTTCAAATCATTTAGTTTTATAATTGCGATTTTTTTCCACACAGATTTAAAATACAAAGCGTTTAATTTAATTAAGTAATTAAAAATCAGTTTTATTATATAAATTAAAAATTTTTAATACTTACAAAATGCAAAAACATTTGTAAAATATTAAAAGACTTTTAACAATTTAATTATATTCTTTATAGTCTTTCTAAATTCCTTCAAAAGTTTGCAATATAGGGTGAGAGTGTTGTGTTTTTAAAAATTCTATTTTTAAAATTTGAACAATTTGAGAAATTTTAGTTTAGAATCATTGTTCAGAATATAAGCTGAGGTAACAGAATTTCGAACCACTTTGGGATCAAAATTAAATATTAGAAAATGAAAATTTAATTCAAAATAGTGACGGCATTAAAAGTAATCTGAAAATTTTGCATATAATTTAATTATTATATATCTTTAATTAAAAAAAATATTAATATAACAATATAAACAAATGCAAAATATAAACATATAATTTAATTGAATAATATAACTCACATACATAGAATCTCCTCCTTAGCCTAGGTGCTTAGAGCGCAACCTTGCAATCTAAACACTGTGGCAGTCCCGGGTTCGAATCCTGGTGGGAGATACCATATCCAGTAAAATTAATAATTATAATAAATTAATATATAATAAATTATAATATAATAATTCTATACCTAAAAAATATAATAATAAATACTTAATTAGTAACAAATAATATAAAAAAAAAAATATACCTATAATCGTGTTTCCAGCTATACTCTATAATCTAATAATTAATACTGAATAAACAATAACCTATATGTAATTGAACGACAATGTAATTGCAACTGTCATATGCAATTACAATGGCAGTATGCACCTAAAAAATGACACGGTTTCTCTACTTGACCGATAGATGACATTAGGGAAAAAAATTAAGAAGCGACATCTTGTAGATAGATTACAGTAGACCAATCATTTACTTAATTGAAAAAAGGGAAAAAACGATTCGAAACACAAGGCAGAGCCTCGGATAAGAAAAAAGCAGATGGAGATGCCTAGTAGATATCCTACGCTCCCAAGAGGAGTAATAAGGACAAAAAAAAAAAAAAAAAAAAAAAAAACATAGAATACCATATAAGTCAATTACAAAATTTTACAATATAAACTTAAAATAGAATTGAAACTATTGAAAATCTAAGAAGTTTCTACATATTATAAAGCCTAGTATGATCTCATGTTTAAATTGTATAACACGAATATAATATGACCCCCTGTTCCAACATGTACCTATGGTATAGACAGGCATATTAGCCTAACAGTTGAACAGTTAAAGCTTATAGAAAAAAAAAACAAAAATCACCAACGCTATTTATTTAAGATAAAGTTACTCGTTATTGTGTTAATAATTTTCAACAAGATTTCTGAAAGATTCCAACGCATACACGTAATGATACACACAAATTTTTATATTTATAAGTTATGGATTTGCATTTTAATTTTTGTCCCAGTTTGAATTTCGTTAATTGTCCTCTACAAAAGTAAATCTATAAAATTTTTTTAAATGTACATGAGATAAGTTAGACTTGAAAACAGCTTTATATGGCAAAATTGAAGCTCCTTTTCTGTGTAACAACTATTATTTAATTAATTTTTATACCCTTATGACTATATAGTCCAAGGGTATAATAAATTTACCATTACGTTTGTGACGCAGAGAAGGAGGGGGGGTAGATATAGACTCAAGTGTATGGATCGGATCAGAATCGAAAAATAAATCGATTTAGCTATGTATGTCCGTCCGTCCGTCCGTCCGTCTGTCCGTCTGTCCGTCCGTCATCACGATAACTCAAAAAGTAAAGGAGATAGGATTATGAAATTTTCACAAATTAGTTTTTATGCAAAAAACGGAGTCGAGTTTTAAATTCAGCCATTTTGGTCCACGGGTTCGAGTACCTGCCATACAACTTCTAATTTTATATGAGCATTACTCTATACCTATGGAAGCTGCGTGTCTGAAATTTTCCAAAAGTAGTTTAGTATAATGGCCAAAGTTACTGCAAAATTTGGTTGGTCTACTGCAGAGGGTTCGAGTAGCTGCCATACAACTCCTTCTTTTATATGAGCTTTACACTACACCTGATGAAGCTGGGTGTCTGAAATTTTGCAAAAAATAGTTTAGTGTAATGGCCAACGTTACTGCAAAATTTAGTTGGTCTACTGCTGAGGGTTCGAGTAGCTGCCATACAACTCCTTCTTTTATATGAGGATTACACTACACCAAATGAACCTGGGTGTCTGAAATTTTGCCAAAAATAGTTTAGTGTAATGGCCAAAGTTACTGCAAAATTGGGTTGGTCTACTGCAAAGGGTTCGAGTAGCTGCCATACAACTCCTTCTTTTATATGAGGATTACACTACACCAAATGAAGCTGGGTGTCTGAAATTTTGCCAAAAATAGTTTAGTGTAATGGCCAAAGTTACTGCAAAATTTGGTTGGTCTACTGCAAAGGGTTCGAGTAGCTGCCATACAACTCCTTCTTTTATATGAGCATTACTCTACACACCTAATAAAGCTGAATGTTTGAAATTTTGTTAAAAGTAATTAACCGGATGATATAATGTATATGTTACGGTCATACGGGTATCCCAGAATTGACACAGTCTACTCTACTACACTCTTCCTCGTTTTCAAGCTATTTTTGGTTTTGGAATTATTCGCAAAAAGTAGTTTTCAACCTAATTTTTATGAATTTAATCGTGTAATTGGTTATCCACTGTCATTTTTGCAACTAAAATTGTTTACTTTAGCATATAAAAAATCGCAATAACTCGATAATAACACAAATTGTACTGAATTTTCTTTGAAATTAAAAATTTGACAATTTTTGTCCTTCTGAACAGTATAATCTGACATTTAACGTTTAACTTGACAGAGATTTATGTTGTAAGATTTAAAAAAAAACGGTAATTAAAGCTTTCAACGCTTTAATTGAAATTTATTAATATTCATTTATTTCAAAGCGACCAAACGTCTTGTCTAACTGATTAAGTACCGTACTTAATCTTTTTAAAATAACTGTATAATGAAATGCCTTTACACTTAAAGGTTGCATTTTTCATTTCTAAATTTTTTTTATTTTTATTTTTATGAATGGTTTTGTTTTTGTAATAATTTTGGTTTTGTCAAGTTGCCAATAAAAATTTTTATTTTTATTTGTGGTAATTGTTTTTTGAATTTCTATTTTTTTTTTAACTGTGTATAAGTAATTAATTTTATGAGTACTTAGATTTTTTTTTTTAAATGTGTAATTCGAATGACGTAATAAAGAAATTTATAATTGATTAAAATATTTCAACAACTAGTTATTTATTTTATTATAATGGGCCCAAAACGACAATAAAGTTTTGCAAAGTTAGATTAATTGAATTGAAAATCGCATTATTAATTAGTAAAATAAAAATATTTTAATTAATTTTAATATAATATTAATTTTATGATTTTAAAACGGTTTCTATAACTAAATCTTGTTTAAAAATAGTTAATTGAAATTGAAATATGAAATAATATGATTAGGTTTTTTTTAATTAACTCTTTGAACATACAGTTATGTTAGGGACTTTCACCGGTACCCTATGAACGGTTAAACACAAATTTCATTAAATTTAATAATAATCTGGTACTTATATACTGGGCTATGAGGCTAAGGAGTTGGAAAGAAAATAAGATAGCAGAAGAGTGTTGGCTAAGGAATTGGAAGGAAAATAGGATAGAAAAGGAGAGTCGAAGGATAGGTTAATCGGTAACAAACAAACTAATACAAGTTCTTTTTGAAGTTTTAGCAAGTCTCACAATAAATGAGTTTCCATAACCAAATGAGCATTTAAGACCTTTCTAATGTTACGCTGGACTTGTTTTAGGGAGGTTTTATTGATTTTAATTCAATAAAGCTAGTGTCAATACCTACAAGAAATCTATATATCAGAGCTGAACTCGATCCTTAGCCTCAACTTAAAAATATTAATACAGATTGCGATTTCTGAATATCACGTGTTCATAAATTTTGGAAGTTTTTAGAAGCCTGCCTGCATGAAAGTTATTATTCAAGAACTCGGACATAGAAAAATGTACTTATTTTATTTGATTAATATAAATAACTAAAAAACGCTTTAAATTTCATAATACTTCTTAATATACATTTATTTATACTAACATCATTATGAATGTGATTACTTTTAATGTTCTTTTATCGATTTTTAAAAAATTTACAAATTTTTAATTGCCTAAATAACTAAGACAATAATTGGTTTATATCTAAATACGATTATTTTTAACAATTTTATTGGTGATTTATTTAAAGCTCATTGGTGGTGAGACCATTTTACTAAATACTATTTAATGTAAATCACAATTTTTAGTGACCATTTAAATACACTTTAATACTTAAATCAGATTTATTTAGTGTTTATGCAAAAATACTTTAAGAAGATTAGAAAAGGAAGAAGTAATAATTCTACATAATATTTTCTTTTAGTATAATGTAATTCAAAAGGTAATGTAATAAAATTAAATTGAATAAGTATGTATTATGTTTTATTTCTAAAGGTTTAACTCATTACAAATTAAAGATTTGGAAATAAGACTTTCAAAATTGTACTTAAATATAAATTAAACTTTGAAAAAAAATTTTAATTATTGGCTTTTAGAGCTCTAACATTAGATACTAAAATAATAAAACCCATTATAACTCCGATGAGTGAGCGCTAAACTACTCTAGAGACTTGTGACGTCATAAATTAATAGAAATATTATATTTTGCCATATTAAAAATTAAGTTTTTTCCTTTTTTCCAAAATCCAGATTTTTTTAACCAACCCTGATATCGCTTCTAATTCATAATTTTTTATACACAAACAATTCTTTAATATGCTTCCTAATATAAAATATCGCAGATATACAGATATTAATTACTTATTGCCTTACATGTATTATTTTACTTATATATTTTACTTATATATTTTATTTATAAAGTTCAGAACAAATTTTCCTTAAATTTTTCAAAAAAATAAAACTCGACTTGGTTTAGTATTGAATTTAGACTTTCATTCTTTTCAAATGCAGTTGAAAAGTTAATCATATTTTTCAAAATATAAGTAATAGGAAATTATTTCAAATTTTTAACGAACTTAAGGCCTATTATTTAATTTTTTAAATAATCTCCCTTTTCAAAGCCAAACTTAGTTGAAACTTAATACAAAATGTACCGTTTCGCTTTCAGAATCGGGATTAAAAAACTAAATAGGGCAAAGAAATTATGGATTAAGTATGGACAAAGAAAAAAATTCAAAGAATATCAGGAAGATGAATCTACATGTCCTTACTATTTCAGTTATAATCTCCCGGAGACTTTTATTTTTTTTTGTGCTAGACATTAGTCCTTGAAGGACTTTTGTCATAGCGCCATAAGAACTCTTAATTACCTTAATGAGTGGATTCTTTAATAATTGGATTTTTTAATATTTATTCTGTCCGGAACCAGAACTTCCGAATAAAAGTGCGACTACTTAGAAGTAGTAGTGGATATCCTAGTAATCATATATGATAACTTTTATATAGTCCGATATGTTTATTAGAAGCTATCCCATATCAGTTCTCCACTACTCCTAGTAATTATATATGTACCCCTACCTTTCCTAGATAAGCTTCACTTCCATTTATCTACTATCTTATTAATTCGTCAATTTGTTATTATTTTTATCGAAATACATCATCTTCTTGTATTAATATTTAGTTAACAAATTAATTAATTTTAAAAATGTAGTACCTAAAACACTAATAAGTAATATTTATTTTTTACCAATTCTATTTTAGATATATATATATATACTATATATGTTATATATATATTTGTAGAAGGTCAGACCAATTTGATTTATTTATTTACTTTTTTTTTTTAAAAAAAAAACATAATTAATCAAAATAAACAATTTACACACTCAATACCAAATACCATTTTGGTTCCTTCAATTCTATATAGATACAATTAAAATATAATGGATGAGATTTTAATTAAAAAGAGACAAAAAACCAAAAAAATTTATTGAACATTTTTAGGACATTTTAATTCTAACAATTACAAAAAAAAAATTCAAGTTGTTTTCTTCTCCAATCCAATTTTTTTAATTCCCATCGAAATTCAATTTAAATAAATAAATCATTTAAAGGAATAATTAAGGAAAAATAAACTTAAATTATACATAAAAAAAAAAAAAAATGTCTGTGAAGTAGAAAGAGAAGGAATGTAAAAATTGAAAAAAAAAAATATATTTATTTTCAAGGTAAAACTATTCGAATTACTTACCTATAAATAATTCCTGCTGTCATTAATTCATTTTCTATCAATTTTTTTTTATTGGTTTTCTTGTAATTGTTTTTTTTTCTTTCTTAATTTTTTAGCACATTTTCAAAAAAAAATTTAAAAACTGTGCTTATATAGTTTCTGACCGTCCATCCGTGCGTTCGTATGTTTAAAAAATACGTTTACACCGTTTGAATTAAAAAAAAGATGCTTTAACTACAAGTAGGTGTTGCTAAAAAATAAATTTTATACAATAACTTTTTTTTGTACCCCCACCCGTAGTGGAGCTATAGCCCTTCAAAGTCTAAAAACGGCTTATATTAAAATTGTCATAACAAAAGTTATGTAGAAATTTTTTTTATATAGAAACTCCAAACGAGGCCTATCTTGAGTTTTATGAGTTTTATAAATATATAAGGTTGCCATACGGCATGTTATTTTTTGCATAATTCATGAACTGTTTGTGTGAAAGATATCACTGTTTGAGTTAGGAAAAATGAATATGAGGCATTGTAGGTAGCATGGCCCGGCTTTTAAGCATGCCCCTCCGTTTAAGAGCTGCAATTATAAGTTATAATTTTTCAATCTTTACAAAAAACTTATTATGGAAGTTGGTTTAATTTTGAAATTATTCTTTTATAAGAACCCTCGATTCTTTTTTTACTTATTTCATTCTATTTATACACAAACACATATAAAAAGTAAACATCCACTGTACAAACAAACACACAATACAAACAAATACAATAAATTTGGAATATATATATATGTATTAAAAAACAAAAATAAGTAAAATTTTCTTAATTTAAGTATTTATCTATTTCAGTCCTACCAATTTTATTTTCAGTTACTTTTTTTTTTTCCTTTGGATTTGTCATAGTATTTTTATTTGAGTTAAGATGTATGTATTTATTTGAAGGTTCATTTTAACTACAAATACAATCAAAGCAAATAAAACAAGGAACAGTGTAAAGTAGACTGTGCCAACTTTAGGATACCCGCATGAACGTGATATAATTACATTATATTACTGAATATGTTGATCAAAATGAATGGATTTCAATTGAAAGACGGCCCCTGATTTCAGAAAATTTCAGAATCCTTCCTCCTTAATTTTTTGAGTTCCCGTGCAGACAGACAGACGAATGGACATATTTAGATATATTGATTTTCATTTCGATTCTTCTTCGATTCAAAGCTTTGAGTCTAAATATCAGAGTAACAAACGTAATGGAAAATTTAGTATACAATTTGAAAATACGTTATAATACTTTATACACGTATAACTATATATATAAATATATGTATATATTTTCCAATATATTCGTGAATTCTATTATTATCCCTTTCTTACATTTGGTTTTATTTGCGTCATCAAACGTATAAAGGTACCAAAAAAAAAAATTTATTTTATTTTATTGTTTTACTGGTAAAGTCAAATGGTAAGTAGTTCCGTATCCAACATAAAGGTGGAATTGAATTCAAAAAAAAAAAAAAAACAAAAAAAAAAAAACTTTAAAAGAAAGTAAGGATTTCTTTTTCTTTATAAAAACTTATATATTAACAAATTTTATATACAACCTTACTAACATACATATGTAGAAGTATACTTGTATTAAATAAATAATTCAATAAGGAAATTTGAGAAGTTTTTACTCATGTATTTTTTTTTTTTTAATGTAAAGAATTAATTACAATGTTAAGATAATTGATAATGAAAAATATTTTTAATACAAATGCAAAAAGAAGAATCATTAAATATGTGATATATATGTAGTTGTATACCAGTGTACCATTTACGAATTACAACTCCAGCGAACTTATATGAAGAAAACCAACTATTCAATATTATTTGAATATTATTTAATGAATATGTTATAAACGGAGAATATTCCATTTATTTGGAATATCTTTTAGGGGCCTTTTAAAATCTCCAGTAATTTCTCAATATTTATGAACAATTTTTAATGCAATATATTATATGGGAAGGTATTTCACTGAAAATTTTACATTTAGTCACTTGAACAATTTGAAAGCATATTTTTCCATTATAATTTTAAATTTACTTTCATAATACTATAATTGTTGAAGCTGTCTGCAGTAACGTAAACAGATTCTTAAGGTAATAGCAAATCATAGCTAACTTGAAGAATAAATGGAAAATTTGGGAGCGTTCCATAATCTCGGTTTAGTTTTTCTTTTTTTTTTAAATCTCGTTTTTAGAAAATTTCGTTTTAGAAAATCTCGTTTTTTATTGAAAAATATCTTTTTTAATTGAAAAATCTGGTTTTAATGATTTTTGAGTTTTTTTCCAGAATATAAAAAAAGGGATTTTCTAAAACCAAGATTTTCTTAAACGTGATTTTGTGATTCGGAAAATTTCTATTAAAAAAGTGTGAGATACAGTGGTTAATGTCCCCGTCTTTCATTAGGGGGGCTGATTCAGCTGCCATTCCCTATTGAACTCAAATTAATGGCACAACAAATTAATGAAATAAGCAAGTAATAATAAAAACAAAATAAAAATAATTATATATAAAAAATACGAAATGTAAAGAAATAGTTTGATTGAATAATATAACTCACAGATACAGAAATAGTATGTAGAATTAAACTACAATACGATTACAATATCTATCAAAAAAAACTAGTACTATATTAAATTTTAAGCTATTTTCAAATGTTAAAAGGTCTTATATACTATTATGTATTAGTAAATCGTGTGTTATATGACTCATAGCCCAGTGGTTAATTATAATATAAAATAAATTTAACTGCCACACCTGAAAAGGCAAGGCAGATTCATTCATTTAACACATTGAATGTGGTAGGGTACTGTACATAAATAAATAAATAAATAAAATTCTATGTTGAATTTCTGTTGTTAAGTTTGAATCGATTTAAGAAGGTAAAATATGACGAGCTCGTTGTTCTTGTTCTAACATGGGCCAACATGGGCATAAAAATAGTTAAGCCAGAATATGGTATAAAGAAATAATAGTTATCGTAAGAAAATATAGATAATTTATATTCCGACATTTTAATTGATTTTTAAGTTTTAAATCGTTTATTCTTTCTGAATTAAATTTGGACAAAGTTTCTTATCTTATATTTTCGTAGGCCGAAATACTGTTTCATGGAACGACTTTAAATTTTTATACTATTTAATAATTTTTTTTTTTAAAAAACAAGTAAATATAGAGTGAATTTCTTAAATAATTTATAGGTTACTTTTATTAATAAGTGACATAAAATATAACATTTTAAGATTGCTAACTAATTGTCATCTATGTAGGAGTACCCCTAGTTTTAACCAAAATATATAAATAATATATGTTTTAGTTTTTTTTTTTTTTAAGGTTAAATATGTTTACCTTTCCTATGTACATAATTTGAAAAGTAAAAATAAATTAATCATGATTACATTTTATGCTAATATTCAACAAAATGGAAACCAACCAAACCAAATTAAAAAGAAAAAATCGAAAAATAAGAAAAAAAGCAAATTTTAAGAGTCGGGCTAAAAAAGTTGGTTTTTTTGTATGTATATTATATGAGTTCGTTTTCTTCATTATGTTTATAAGGATTTAATATTTCATTTTCCATTAACTTGGGTTTTAACTCCAACTTTATTTTTGGTTTTGTTTTTTTTTCCCCGAAAAAAAAAAAAATAAAAACAACAAGAAAAAATCAATTAAAAGTAAGAAATGAAGGTAAAGTACTTCGATCACATCTAAAGCTTCTCTTATATTTAATTTTGATTTTTTTTTTTATTTTAAAATAATTAACAATTTAATTTTATATATTTTATAAAAAAAATATAAATTTATATGTAAATTTAATTTATAGTAATTTTGTATGTCTTTCTGTTGTTATTCACGTAATTTAATATTTTAAAAAATCCTGGAATTTTCTCAGTAAATATAAAATTACTCAGAAAATATTTAAAGTATATTTTGGAACAATTAAGAATGAAACAACTTTTGCTATTGAGCGAATTTAAACGCACTCAGATTTTCTGTAATATAGCATCCAAATTTTGGAGGAACATTTTAATAAGCCCTTAAGCATTTTGGGACCGAATTTTTATTTCAATTTTTTTAATGGGAAGAGCTCTTTGAAATAAAAAACTTACTCGAGGAGTAGAGCCCTAGTTGAATATTTTGAAAGCGAAGGGAGAAAAGTAAATTTTATATTTAAAAATGTATAGTATTACGAAATATTACAAATTTGCCGCAGTTTAAGGCTAACAAACTTAAAGTCAAAGTTATTAAAACTTTATTCAAGGATAATTTAGTTGAAGTTATTCTGTCAAAGTATTAAAAAAATATCAGTAATGTCACATTATTGACAATTCATATTACAGAATACCTTATGACAATACCCTCTTTCTAATTTGTCTTCAAAATTATTTCAATTTGAGATTTCGAAATTCGAATACCATAAAAAAAGCGTGTTTCTCCCTTAATAAGCTAATGATGATAAAAGTATTCAGAATTTTTTCTGATATTCTAAATTCTTCTCTTTTATATTATAATATATCTGTCTCTTTCAAAAAGCTTTAATTAGAATTTATTAAAGAAGGAAGTTTATATTCCTTCTTTCATTTCGATTTTTATAAAATTTCGAAATGGAAAGAATGGGAATCGGGAACTCGGTTTTGAGTACGAAAAAAAAAAGAAAAACAAAAAAAAATATATTCAACTTCATAAAATGATGAAATGTACTTAAAGTTTAAGTGTAAGTAAAATGCGTATTAGATTAAAAAGAGATGGATATAGATGGAAAATATAAATATGTATGTTTTGTACATACAATGTTACGAATACAAAAAAAATCCGAAAAAATCATAAAATTTGATATTTTATATATATACGTGTACGTATATTTTGCTTTCAATAATCAATGGCTGTTATATTTCATAAAATTTATAAAAATGGAACAATATGGAAATGGTATTTCAGTATTTAAAGTAAGTAGGGTTGGGTTGAGTCAATATACATATTATCTGTGTTGAGTAGGGAATATTATTGAAATTGAATAGGATTTTGTAATTTTTGTTGTTCTTTTTTTTTTTTTTTTTTTTTTTTTTATATTCTTGTATTATTCATTTCCAGTTCCTCACAGGTAATAAAATTAGTTAAGAGAAAATGTGGTAACATTTACGAGTATTTCAACATTTTGGTTTATTAACTTTTTCTTGTTTAATTTTTTTATATATATATAGTCTTTTAAAAAGTGTTTTTTTTTTTTAATTTTGTTTTTGTAGAACAGAGAAAAAAATATAAAACAATAAGATATTGTATTGTAAAAAAAGAGATAGCAGTACAAGAAATCTTTCAATTTAAAAACATATTTTTTATTTTATTTAAAATATATTCTAATAAATTCGTATGTATTTTGAATATTTTACGGTACTAATACTTATTTAATATGTATATATATATTTAAATATATACATAAATACATATATGAATACGTGCATAATTAGGGAATATTCTTTTTTATATTAAAAAATAAAGATAAAACATAAAAAAATAAAAAACCTAATGTTTAAAAAAAAAAAAATGTCAGGGGTGGGTATAAAAATTTTAAAATAAGAAAAATTAAAGTCAAAAAAAAATTTAGAGATAAAGGAAATAATGAGAGTAATAAAAATAAATTCATGAATATTTCATGTTAAAAATGTTAAAATACCATAAAAGTGAAGCTCTAAAATTAAATTAAAGCCTACTATACCTTATTGTAAGAAGCAATAACAACAAATTTTGTAAAAATTAATACTCAAATATAGAAGAAAAATTTATATTTAAAATGAAGTGGAAAAATATATATATTTATATACTTCTTTACAGTATATAGTATATACATTTATATTAAGGATATAAATCGGATAATTAAAGGCTCTTGACTTGTTCTTGAAATTTTTTTTTTTGATTTTCTCAAAAATGAGTCTATTTTTGGAAAATTTCTAGGAAAGAAGTTCTTTTAGTATTTATCATAGATTTAATGGACATAAAAAACAAAGGAGTTTAATAGTCTTAAAATGTGAGATAAAATATATTTTTAAGAGTTTTTTTTTTATAAATAAAATTAATGGTCGGAAATGGTTTTATTTTTATCTTACTTGGTTTTTATTAACTTTATTTTCATTTAAGATTTCTGAAATTATAACTCTTCATATTTCTATTGAAATTTATTTTATTTAAATTTTTACAAAATTGAGTTATTTCTTGCGCTGGTTCGTAATGAATTGAAGGGGGAGTACATATTTTTATATACTGTACAAAATATAGACCTTGTTAAGTCTACAAACAGTTTTATTTTAATTTAGGAAATCAAAATTAATTTCTGTAATTTTGAAATATTAATTTTGTAGATTTAAAAAAAACGAGGAAGAGTGTAGTAGAGTAGACTGTGTCAACTCTGGGATACCCGTATGACCGTAACATATAGATTATATCATCCGGTTAATTACTTTTGGCTTTATTAAGTGTAGTGGAATACTCATATAAAATAAAGAGTTGTATGGCAGCTACTCGAACCCTCTGTCGTAGACCAACCAAATTTTGCAGGAACTTTGGCCATTACACTAAACAATTTTTGGCAAAAATTCAGACACCCAGCTTTATTAGGTGGAGAGTAATGCTCATATAAAATAAGGAGTTGTATGGCAGCTACTCGAACCCACTCCACTAGACCAACCAAATTTTGCAGAAACTTTGGCCATTACACTAAACAATTGTTGGCAAAAATTCAGACACCCAGCTTCATTAGGTGGAGAGTAATGCTCATATAAAATAAGAAGTTGTATGGCAGCTACTCGAACCCACTCCACTAGACCAACCAAATTTTGCAGAAACTTTGGCCATAAAACTAAACTACTTTTGGCAAAAATTTCAGACACGCAGCTGTAATAGGTACAGATTAATGCTCATATAAAAAAAGAAGTTGTATGGCAGCTACCCGAACCCATGGACCAAAATGGCTGGATTTAAATAGCGATGACGGCTATTGCAAAAAAACGAATTTGCGAAAATTTCAAGATCCTAGTTCCTTTAGTTTTTGAGTTATCGTGCGGACGGACAGACGGACAGACGGACGGACGGACGGACAGACGGACGGACAGACGGACGGACGGACGGACGGACATACATAGCTAAATCGATTTATTTTTCGATTCTGATCCGATCCATACACTTGAGTCTATATCTACCCCCCCTCCTTCTCTGCGTCACAAACGTAATGGCAAATTTATTATACCCTTTGACTATATAGTCGGATATAAAAATATTTAGCTAAGGTTCCATAGTAAACTTTCAAATTTTGTTCAAATGGAGGTGGAAATTTATTTGTATAATAAAACTTTTATTATAATTATATTATTTTTTAACATTCATAAAAAGTTCTAGAAAATTTAAAAAATGTTAGATATCGATTCTTAGTGAAAGACAAACTGCTAGATTCGTTCAGAAGTTTTCAAATTATTAATTAAGATGCCTTGCTACAACTATAGCTGCTATATTAATTTATTATATCGTATATGAACAACTTCATTATCCCGAATTTTTATTTTACTCCCCGTAACCCCTATCTATAACCCCTATTTCCATAAGTGATGCATTAGTTTAAAAGTTGAGATAGTCCAAGGTAGGGGAAATTACCGCGTCTGAGGAACAATAGTTTTGAGGATATACCGATGCTAAAAATACAAGCAATGATCACACAGTTTATTATGTGATTACGCGCATTTTTTTTTATGCTTTTGCTTACTGTTCAACTGTTAGGCTAATAAGCCTGTCTATACCATAGGTACATGTTGGAACAGGGAGTCATATTATATTCGTATTATTACAATTAATCTTAATGAATTCCACTTACAATTAAAACATGATGTAGTACTAGGCCTTATAACGTGTAGAACCGTCTTAGATTTTCAATAGATACAAATCTAGCTTTTGTTTATATTTTAATATTTTGTATTTGA
Organism: Dolichopus griseipennis; assembly: GCA_963082915.1. Taxonomy (NCBI): domain Eukaryota; kingdom Metazoa; phylum Arthropoda; class Insecta; order Diptera; family Dolichopodidae; genus Dolichopus; species Dolichopus griseipennis. The sequence continues at coordinate 15,185,298 of OY720443.1, read as the reverse complement.
GTTATATGTTATTCTATGTCTGTGAGTTATATTATTCAATTAAATTATTTGTTTATATTTTGCATTTGTTTATATTGTTATATTAATGCATTAAAAAAATATAATTATTAATTATTGATTTATTTGAATCCAATTGCGAAAGGTAGCTGAGTTGAGACGAATACCAGAAAAGTTTTTTCACTTTCACTAGAATTCGAACCCGGGCCTTTCCGCATGAAAGGTCGACAATCTAACCACTATTTATATATATTATTTTCATTGGTTCAAATCATTGGTTTTGTATTATAGTCAGTTAATTAGTTTCAAAAAAATTTACATTCCAAATCGAAGTTAATGTTCAAAAGAACCAGTCAATTTTTTTTTTGATGCTGTAGCCAATGAAAGAATAATGTGTCAACCATTTTTAATCCCTAAACTTTATAAAGGGGTTGGTCTTAACACTTTTCACTTTTCTTGAACTATTTACACCAAAATACAAATTTAACCAAATATTTAAACTTATTTTTTAGTAAACTTTATTGTGGCATTTTAAAAGTAATGTAAAAAAATTTTACTTAATCCATAATACTAATAATGTATATGTAAAATGTATAAAACTTTACAAATATTATAAAACTTATTAAGAACTACTTTAATAAAAGTTATAAAATAAAAGTTATGAAAAACAAAAAAATTAACAAATATTACTTTTATCATTTATGTGGTAAATAAGTTCAAATTTGTATATAAAGAATATGAAATGCCATTAAAATTAAATTAATTTTTTGTACAACTGTACTTTATACTTACTTTATTCATGAAATTATTTGCGTGACAATTTACAATTTATAAGTAGTTTGAAAAATAAAACCAGAAACTTTTCGCAGTTACTTAAGTATTTTATTAATTTTTTAATTTAGAAAATTTTAAATTTTTAGTATGATTTATATAAACGAGATTTAATTTTAAATTTTCAATCTTTAATTGGATATGTTAAATTTATAATAGTTAAATGATATTCTAAACTTTACACTTTAAATAGTACTATTGTACATTGTCATATTTCTCAAAATAACATTCAGTCAATTATTACTGAATTTGAATTCAAAGATATATTTCACAGAGAAAAATTGAAAATTTTAAATAACCATTCATAAAAAATATGTTATTATAAATACAGAATTTTAATAGGATAAAATGTGTAAATATTTTTGGGTATTTTCATTCAAACTTATATTTCACAGATAAAAAGCTTGTTTATTACAAAATAAATACAGGTGCTTATTGCATTAGTTATACTTTTACTATCTTTGAAAGTCAATAAATGTATATTATTAATAATATCTAATTTGATTTTATAACCTTCTAATTTAAAAAGAAATAATTTTGTCAATCTTCAATTATTTTTTAAAATGAGTATATAATAGTATTAATAATGTTACAGAAAGTATGTCAATACTCAATGGGCTTTAAATACGTAAACAAAAAGTAGTTAGCTTGCTGTTTTTTCTTTTATATATAAATATCATTGAATTCTTAATAAACACTTTCTTTTTACTTGATACCAATACAATAAAGAGTGAATTATCAAAAACAACAAAATAAAAACAAAAGGACATTAAAAAAAATTGTAAAATAATATATATAAATTCTATAATATGTACATTAACTTCAGTAAAGCTGTTGAATTAAAGACCCCATATAACTTTTTAAAAAGGAGAACAATCAAAATGAATGTCAATCTTAACGAATAGTATTTATATTAAAAAATACGTATGAAGTATTTAATCAATCTTCAGTTATCAAATTTCCAGTCGTAATTTAAAATCTCTACTAAAACTATTATATTTCAATGACTCTAAGGAATGACTCTACAACTGGACAGTAGACTGGTCCCAGTGTTACTTCAACGCTCCGTCCCCTTAGCCATAAACGCACAGTTTGGCCAGTTATCCTATTTTATACTTAGTAGAAACAAACACTTGTTCTAAAGAAATAAATCAATTAATGTCTCCATTCAAAGTTTTCTAATGTTAATGTGAAACAAGCAGTGCAACGGTTGCTCATCCCAAATTTTGTCGAATTGCTAAAATTGCGTAACACGCCTTATGGAAAATCGATTGTTATGCGCATGTCAAGACTATGGAACCATATTTTGTCCTATGTGCTCCCAAAAGTTGATTAAATTTAAGCAATTTTCCCCATATGCCATAATACGAAACTACCAAATAACCCCAAAATCCTTCCATATCCCTATTCGTGTAACCAAACTGTACATTTGTATCACAGGTTCCTTCCGAAAGTTTGGTTCCAAAAAGGTTTGGTTTTTGTGTGTTAAAGTCGTACACTACCCAAAGAGACACCGCACAGTTTCAATTCCCTCACAAAACAAAACCAAAAAAACAAATACGTGTGTTACATTGCCTAGAAAAACTCCTTATTTAAAATTATATTAAATGAAGTTTATAGCAAATTTTAAAAAAATCGACTGTGAGTTATATGAATCAACCAAAATTTATTCATTCAAACTTAGTTTCATGTTCCGATTACACAATTGTAATGAAACACTTTGAAAGACAGAAGATGTGGTCACTTTAAAAAATTAAACGTGTTAACAAACTTTAAAAAACAAAAAGTGTATAAAATTGAAAAAAATGAAATTGAAAAATAACAAAGCACACATTATTACGTACACATATATATGTACAAAGGTAGGTGTGAGAAAATTACTTTACATACGTAAAATAAATGACGCTAAGACATGCAGATCAATATTTTAATAGAATCTTAAGGATTTTCTCTTTGTTTATGTCAATATGGTAAAAATTTAAATCCTTTTTGGTATCCTGTATATTGGAAAAGTACTAAAAATTTTAGTTAGATTGATATATATGTATATATATCAATATGTTTGTTTTTCTTAAGTTTTTTCAAGCGAAATCAATGATATCTAATTTTAATAGAAATTTCCAATGTCTTATCTTCGTCTCACCTTGCCCTTGAATAACATTTGACATTCTGTTGGGGATTTCGAACTATATGACATTTATTGAAACAAATTCTTCTGGAAGAATAAGAATGGATCACAGCATTAGCAAGCATAAATCAAAACAGCAGAAACAGAAAATATTTAAATATCGCATCTGTTGGAATTGAATGAGGAGAAGGATTAAATAAATAAGTACTTATTGTGTTCTTTTTTTTACAATTGAAAAATCACTGTTGTTTGCAAAAGTTATACTTGAAGAGGTTTTAAACAAAAAGCAGAACTAAATTCAGAATTTCATGTGGCGTCTTTTTTCATCAAAAGTTTTATTTTTTTATATGATGTGCCGAATTTAAATCAAAGAATTTGCAAAAAAAAAAAAATTTAAATTGAACTTTGTCTATAGTTGTATACATCTAGAGCACAGTTAAAATAGAATTGATTTTGAATTTAAAAAAAAAAACAAAAAGAAAAAATTAAAATAAATAAAAAGAAAATAACATTGTTTTGTTTTTAAATTTTCTTATTTATGTTTCATGTGACTTTTAAAAGTTTGTTTATCGTATTATTTGTGAAATGAAAATTAAGTTTGGAAACTCGTTTGGGAAAATTTCTCAAAAACGAAAAATTATTTCGTAAAAACTTAAATTGAGTTCAGAAGAAAATTTGAATGAAAAAATAGTATTCTTTTCTTTAATTTTCCATTATCATCTTACGTAATATTCCGAGTCATATTAACTACGAAATTACATTCGAAAATAACCAATTCGTTAACTACAACTATTCGCATATTATAAAAAATACATTAAAAAAAACATCGTTCTAATTAATTAGAGAAATGAAATAAAAAAGAAAATCCTTCCTAAGAACTTTTTTATAATATGTCAAAATTACCCAAATAAAACATTTAGAGTCAATTTGACAGTGTAAACTTAGCCCAATTTACGCAGTATCAAAACACTTTGATTTTTAAAATTATTTTCATTCTTTGGATTTTAAAATAATAATCTCGATTTAAGCTAGAAAATAAAGTCTAAGGTTAATTTAGATATTTAACCAAAGTCAGTTGTTTAGCTTTGAAATTTTGACAGAAATGTCATTTCGTTCTAATGTTTTTATGTCTTTCAAAAGTTCGCATTTGTTTATTCACAACTTCTTTGACATTTATGTTATGTTTAATGGATTTTTTTTAATCACAAACAAACCACGTGACACAGGAATTAACTGTTCAACTATGACATTTTGACATTTAATATTTTTATGTTATTCAAAAATTGACATTTGTTTATAACTTCTCTGGAATTTTGTTATGTTAAATATATTTTTTATTAAATGACAATGAAACCACGAAATTCTAAAAATAATTGAAAAAAATTGAAAAATGTCATTTTTGATAGTGTTGCCGTTTAATATGACATAAAAAAATTGCTTAGGTTATGAAATTCATTTTAAGAATATCGCATTTTTAGTTAAGGAATACTTGACACAAGAAAATTGACATAAGATAAGCTAAAATCGAACTATGAAACTAAATTTAAAAAAATGAGTTTAAGAGCAGGCTTAAGTTTAATCAAGCTTAACCTGCACTGTAAAATTAACACTTAAACCTATAAGGCAACTCAACAATTTGAAATGTGCAACATAGGTTATGAAAATTAAGAAGATCTTTAACATCTTCCTTCTGATAAATATCCCTCCTAATTCAAAATTCTTAATTCCTACCACATCCTCATTCTCGAAAACAAACTGTTCGCCTTACACCCTGTTTGCTTTAGGTATCCCGAAGGTATCCCGATTACTGCTCAATTTCAATGGGTGACTTTTGAAGTTCTCTCTACTATCCTTCGTAAATAAGATAAAAACAATTTTGCGCAAAAGTTTTTATTTAAAAAAATGTCAAATCAAATTCATTCGAATTAAAATTTTATAATGAAATTATAAAAATTTTCATTTCATTTTAGGATTTACAAGTCAGCCTTATTTGAAATGCTGAATTAAATTTATTTTTCAAAATGAAGACAACAAACTAACTGGAAAATAAATATCTGCAAAAAAAATAAAAATAAAAAAAACATTTTTATTTTACAGTTGAAATATTTTTTTTTTCATTTTAATGGTTTATAACTAACTGAAATCATTTAAAATACATTTTTCAAATATATATATATTTCACATTTCCAACATTTTTGAAATTTTTCACATGAAAAGTGTTATTTTGGTTTTTTTTTTTTTTTGTCTTTGGAAAAAAATAACAAAAATATTTTTCTTATAGATTTACCTTTACTGATAATGTGACAGGTGTAAGAAAAGATTTTCTTTTATTTTCTCATTCTAAATTTTTATCTTAAGATACATTTCGTTGAAAAATAAAAAAAAATAAAATAAATAATACAATAAAAAACCAATTTTTTTAACGTTTTTTTTTAAATAATAAATATATATATATATATATATATATATATATATATTAAAGATAAATATCATATGGAAAGTTTTGTCTTGTCTTATGTCATACCTTTTTGAATAAAGATCTATGGTCCATGATATTATTTTAATGTTAAGATTATAATCATCAAAAAAGGTTACCTGATGTTTAACAGCCCCCTCTTGTTGACATCCTCCGAACACATATTCAAAATACGCAAAAAAAACAAAAGACGTGGAAAAATGGGGGCAGAAAACTGTTTAGAAGAAAATTTATGAATTTTTTTTATTGAATTGAAAAATAAAATAAATAGATAAGAAATGAAAAAAACCCAATATAATGGTATGGAACTTGATTACATTTATTTTGAACTTTTTATTTAATTTTAAATAAAAATAGATTAAGACACTTCGAAATTTTACCATAAAAAGTCATTAAATATTTTTCGTAATAGCGTTTGAAAAAAAATAAAATCGTATAAAGTATAAAAGTGTCCAAAGAATAGAACTGGAGACAAATAAATATAGTTTCCCATTTTAATCAATGGAAAATGCGAAATCAAAAACAAAAAAATAAAATTGTAAAATTTAATTTCAAAATTGATATTTGATGATGAGAGATAGCATTTCACTTTAATTAGTTTTTCAATTGAACTTAGATTTTGAAAAATTGATTGATGAACTTTGCACTAAAAAGATATCAGTTTAATTAAAGATTAACTAAAAATTTCAGATAAGTTTTGGAGTTCTTTGAAAAAGTTTTTGAAACATCAGAATTTATCATAATTAGTTTTACTTAAATTTAATTATATTTAAAGGAAAAAGGGTATGCTTAGATTTATAAATTTTTGAATTTGTAAATTAGATTTGTAAGTATACCTGGAATAGGCCAGCATTACGGTTGGTTCTAATCATTTGAGAAGTTCTAGAACTTCCTTTCCAAGAATGACTTAATATGCATATTATAATTATATCATTCAAATCAATAATATAAATTTCAGAGCTTGACATAAAAGCGTATTTCTTGACAGACTACAAATTTTAATTTATTTTTATAACTCACAGATAAAATTTAGCTGGAAATAATAAAGCCAAACTAATTTCTTAGGAAATTTTGTATATATATATATATAAATTTAAATATATTAAGAAAGCGTAAAGTTTATCTAACCTTTCGTTAAATTACACATATCTTCTATCTTGGGAGATCATATATTTTGGAAATTTATTTTATAATGATTATCTTAGCGTTAAAAGCTTAGCTTAACTCTGATTTGAAGACAAAGTTGAAAATCTCATCTAACTCAGAATCTCACCTATACATATATACAAATAAATATTCTGTAAAAGAATTATAACCTTGCTTTTATATAAAACTCTAAAACCAACAAATCAAATGCTATATAATTCTGCAAAAGGTAATTGAAATAATGGCAAGTGATCAAGAAATACAAACACATTATATACATGGGCAAATGAAATTCAGACTTTTAACAAATTCCCTTAAATTATATTTGTTAAGGATATTATTTTCTTGAACATTTTTTTTCATTTAAATATTTTATAATTTGTATCCCATACAAGCCCTCACTCCCACGGTTAATAAGCTATATTGCCCATTGTCCATTACACAAGCAAGGCCTTCATCACAATATTATTTAAAATAGGTAATTTACTAAACGAAAAATTTAATTATATTTTAATACATAAACAATTTTTAAATTAATTAATTCAGAGGATTAATTAAATATTTTACGTTTGGATCTCCATAAAAATTTTCTAATTATTAAAAAAAATATTAATACAAAAAAAAAAACATTCCTTTACCATAATAAAATATTAAAATTGTAAAAATCTGTGAAGGATTGTAACTCTGTAACTAATTTATATTTTCTGAGAAGTTCTAAATTCCTAAAAATAAATAACCTGGCAAAAAAAAAGGTATAAAACTTTCCTAATTAAAATCGAAAAGTCATCATCATCCCTTACATTACCATCAACACAACACAAACCAAAAAAACAAAGCCTTGCCTGGATATTTTTTTTTTTCAAAATTTAACGAGGTATTATTTAAATTTTACGTAATCTCTTACTTTTGTTTTTTTTTTTAAATATAAAGATTATTATATTATGTAAATTTGTTTCATTTTTGGGAAATTTTTTTGAAAACTCATTTTCGCAATGACAATTCAATTTTCCAACTGTAAAAAAAAAACTATTTTCATTTTTATATTTCAAATGTGTTTTTATTTTTACATTTTTTTAATTTTCTTTTTTCTCTTTCCCACAATTCGGATAATCCAATGACTTTTGTTAAATTTTTTATGAAAAATATATCTTTTTCTACGCTCGTGTTTGTATTTTTCATAAATGAAAAGAAAATTATGTGGAAATTGAAATTTTATTCGGTTTTTTTTTAATTTTCCGTTTTTTTTTACGCAAAAATTGTTTTTCTTTATTTTCTTTGCCTTCGGTTTTATTTTAATTTTTTTTTTGTGATTCATTTTATTTTTCACTATACAATACTTCACTATACAATAAAAATGCAATTTTCTTTTTCCATTCTATTTTATATTCAGTTATGTAATGTCGAATTTACAGGAAGTCCTTGTTTCAATGTCCTTTAAAAAAGCAATACGAAAACTTTCAATCGTTTGGTTTCTTTCAGATTTTGTTTGAGAAAAGAAATGTACGAAAATTTGTATTTTAAAATGAAAAAAGACGTAAAAAGGGGGAAACCCAATGTTTTTTTATGATGTTTATTAATCTGTTTCAAAATTGATTTTTACAATTTCTTTTGAAGATTTTTTGGGTTATTTATTTTTCTTTATTTTCTTTGGAATTGTTTATTTTATACTTGATGAAAAACAGTTTGAATATTTGTTTCGAGTTTTGTATTTTCAGGTTCGTTTTTTCATTGCAAGGCATATTTTTGCTATTTTGGAAGTCCTTTAAGGATAAGCGAGGACCTCTTTAAGAGCCTTGTAATTTTGTATAATGAAAGTTTTATATGTCAATATAGTTTTTAGTTCTTGAAACATAAACTGGGAATCATACAGATAATTCAATTCATTATTTATTGAAAAGTATTGCAATTTTTGTATGAATTTTCTAAACTTATCTGGGGATTATTGCATCAAAGCCTTAGCACTATTCAAACAAACATATATAATCAGTTTTTTGAAAAGCAAGGTGTTTTTCCGAATGAAAACTTCATTGAGTTCTTGTCTAATATAATTTTGGTGCAACATATATTGTTATTTTGCATATTGATTAATATTAAGCATTTGATGCAATAAGGCCCCAAATTGATACCAATGAAAGGTTTGACAGAATTTAAATAATTAAAACACAAATAATAAAATAACAAGTGATAAAAAAACCATGGGTATTTAAAAAAGCATTTTTTTCAAAACTAAACAATGTTTTAATAAGCTTTGGATAAATAGCAAATGAAAAATAATTTTAGAATAGTGTGGCTTTAGCTTCAAAACGGGTTAGGATACTGGAAACTGGTTTGCCATGAAATTAATATTTTTGTAACACCTATCCGTAGTCAAAATTTCATTGTTTTATTTTAAACTGTATGACGTTTTTTAAACACAGGATGAACGGACCTACTCACAGACGGAAAGATAGACGGACAGAGAAAAGGAAACGTTTAGGTGGTGGCTTCAAATTAATCGCTTAATCAATAATTAATAATTATATATATAACAATATAAACAAATGCAAAATACAAACAAGCAATTTAATTGAATAATATAATTCACAGATATAGAAATACTTATATATTTCACGCATAAAATTATTACAATATATAGCAAATAGAATTTCATCTATTAAAAATCTAAAACGCTTCTACATGTTATAAGGCTTAGTATCATCTCATGTTTAAGTTGTATGTCGAATTTATTAACATTAATTCTAATAAGTATATTATAATATGACTCTTATGCTTCAACATGTACCTTAGGTATAAACAGGCTTCTTAGTCTAAAAATTAACACTTTGTACTTAAAAACAAAACAAAGAAAACGAGGCACATTTTTTTTTAATATTTTAAAAATGTGTTAAAAACTAATTCAGAAAACAAATATTGAATATTGTTAAACGTTCCAAAATAATATTAAAACTTATCACACATAAGCCATCACAGAAATGAGCCATCAACTATAAAGGTTTCCATGATTTTGAAGTTTTACAGCTATAGCGTAAAGGACATCCTTCTGGTGCATTTTTTAGTTTATCTAGACCCCTTCCATCTAATGGTTTGTGGACGACTTAGTTCCAAAATTACTAAGTCTCTGTTCAAATAGGCTCATTAGGTAATTGCACCCAAAGAAGTTGAGAAACTCTTGTTGTCGCTATTGAACATTTAACCTTACAAATTCAGTTATAATGAATGCTTATATTCAGATCGGAGTACTTTATGTCCAATTTCATAATTAAAAAACTTTTTTTTATATATTTCTAATTTATAAAAAAACATCAAATCAATTTAAATTTAATTTAATATTTTTCACTTTATCACATAAGCTTAGTAAACCTATTTATATATTTATCTCTTGATTATTTATTAACAATATGAGAATTATTTTTGATAATGAATTCAAAGTGCAAACTCTTGTGATGTCAAAGTCATTTACGTCATTAACGTAAATCATTAAATTGTTGAAAATTCTCACAACTAAGATTAAATTTTGTTTTTTTAAATAATTTTATTATAAAAACGTATATTATACGTATTTAAAAGTTATTAATAAAGTTTATTGTGTATTAATATTAATTGTGTAATCAATTACTATATGTTTTGAATATATCACCACAGGGTGAATGCGTGAAATGACTCTTAGTATTTTTAATTTAATTAAATTTATTTATTTAGAATTGTATTATCATCTAACAACTATTAAAACTAATTTAACCAATTTTATTAACATTTTATATAAAGTATCTTTTTCCCAAGCAGAAATATAATTTTAATTTAATATTAGTCAAAAAAAGTGACTTAGATATTTAACTGTTAGATATTTACCAGAACTATAGTAAATACATTAATTCATTTCATAGTTCCAATTATTTATCATTTGCGGACTATAACGCCCATAAAAGAAATTAGAAACTCAGTTTTGAACGTCTTGAACTTAATTACTTAAAAGATTGAACTTAAAAGATTGCCAACGTTTTCAATGTCTTTTTATTTAACCAATTAATTATTAATCCACTCCATATAGTATATATATTATATATTATAAAAAAAAACATTGTAATTATGTTCAATTACATGAAATTTAATTAAAATATTTTAATCAAATCTAAATTAAACTAAATTAATCTAATTATAAATTGTAGTAAACTATTATTTATATAAATTTATTTTTAAAAAGTTATTGACCAGTTAAACAAAAACAAAACTTGACACTTTGATCATATTTTACCATTAGATCAAGTTTAATTAATAAAAAAAAAAATAAAAAAACAAAGTTAATGTTCAAGTTTAAATTATAAAATTATCGTATGAATGAAACAACATCCAACGGAATAAAATCGAATCAATTATTTTATATTATTTCCTAATAAAATCTCTGAAAACTTAAATTGAATGAAAAACAAGGAGGAGGGTGGAGTAGACTGCTTCAAGAGTGGGATATTCGCATTAGCATAGCATACAATATAGAATATCACCCTGATTCTTATAGGCGTAGCATACGATCAGTATCACAAAAGTGATGATTGGCTATTCTTGAAGGCTTAAAATTGAAATTGACGTCATGTTGACAGTTTGACGTGATGTCAGTTGGAAAAATCATCACGTTCAAAATCATCAAGAATCGGGGTTGTATCGCTTTTTTAGTTTCAAAGTTTCAGATACTCAAATATAGAACTAATATAAAATAGTATAAATAAAAGATGTTGTATAGTGCAACTATTCGATTCTCCTGAAATAATTAAACCAATTTTGTAAAAACAGTTACACAATTTGATTATATCTGACCGATAGCTTAGTAGCAACTGACGGTTTTCAATCGAAAAGTCTCGGGTTCAAACCCTGATCGGATCATATCTTATAAAAAAATATGGTGTATATTAATTTGAACAACAGTGGTCAAAAACTGATTGATATGATTATAAAGAACTATATGCTCTTATAAAAAAAGGTGGTAGTGACAAGAGTACGCTGAACAATCATTGTTCAATTTCAATAGTAAACATCACAGTTTCAATTAATAATATTGATTCATTTAATTGTTTTTATTATAATTAAATCGAATTTGATTTTATTCCGTTCGACTTTATTTCACCCCATCCAAAGTTATTTATAGATTAATTTTATTTTTGTTTTAAACTTGTTCATTTATTCATCACCTGTAATTGGTTGTTAAACATGCTGTATATTTTTTTTGCTTAAATTGCTATGATAACTAGTTAGATTTTAAAAATAAAATAATTGGTTAAGATTAATAGTTTTTAAATTATTATATATGTATATTGTATAATATGTATATATATATATTATTGGAGCGCCATAGACAAAAAAAAAATAATCAGTTAAAGTTGTTTTCTATATAAAAAGTATTTTAAATATTTAAGGTCAATAAAAGTGTGTTGTAAAAATTTTTATTGGATTAAAATAAAGTACTTTTGAATTGTCAATATTTTTAATTGTTAATATCGGAACCGTATCAAAATCTGGCGAATTAAAATCTAGTTTATCAAAATCTCGTGCTTTTATAGATCTCGCGTTTCATAATCTCGCATGTCAAAATCTCGCACTTTTTATAATTTTGTAGTTGGAATACTATATATATGTAGGAAACAACAATTAGAAGCGATTTTAGAGTTGGTTTCAGGATTTTAAAACGCTTTAAATACGTAACCCATTAATATCAGACGATTTTCACTCACAAATTTCTTTTAGTGTAAAAACGAAATGCAATCTGAAATTAATTTTTGATGAAAGTGTAATTGTATGCGAGAAATAGAACTTTAGGTTTACACCAGTTCTAATTTAGTAAAAAAGTTTTGAAAAACTTGTATTATTTGATATGTATTAACAATGAAAATTTGGCAAACTATACTCCTTTTAGCGAAATAAAAAAGTTTCTGAAGCCGATTTGCCAAAGCTTATAAATAATAATTTTATTCAAACCACAACCAATTGATTATCAAAAACAACCCTCTATACATTTTTTTCATTTCATTTAATTTATTTAATTATAAAACATTTTAAACACGTTTACTAATTATTTCTTTTGTTTACTTCCAGGTAATTTTTTTTACATACGAATACTGTTAAAGAACAACTTTCAGCTAAAGAAAGTATATGACAACTTGAATTTATGACAATATATGGATTATGACTCTGTAATCATAAATTGTAATCTAACACATTTTACAAGTAATAAGTATATGGAATTCATTAAGGTCAATTTTATTTATAAAAATATTATACTTCATGCCCAGCATCAACGAATATATTAAATTGAAGCTTTGACAAAAGTTCCGAATACGATAATGGTTTTCAGGGGATTTACAACTTAAAAATATGCCAAAAGTCCTTAGGAGATTATAACTCAGATAAGGGATCCAAGTCCTGGAAGACTTCTGGCTTCGTAAACTAAAATAGTTAAAATTCAGTTTCCATGGCAACTTTTGACTTCGGCACTCTAGTCATATTGACACCTGAATTAATATTATTTTAAACTTGAATCCAGTTAGAGGAAAATTTAGATGACAGCGTTTTAAAAACAAAGACCTAAATTTAGAGCTTTATTTATTAACCTAACCTAAGTTTCTCATTTATATTAAGTAGCCTTGCAAGGTATCTTTTGATAACTAAATCATATTATGCAGCAACAAATTGAAAGACAGACTAACGATGATAAAAATATTTTTAAGATATTTTAAACAATTCGGAAATCATATAGAAAAAAAAACCGTTTTAACATTGCAATCTACTTTTAAAAAATTTGACATTTTTGTAATTAATGTTTCACTATTTCAATTTTATTTTCCATTAAGGTAATGTTCAAGTTGCACTTGAAATTAACTGTACATAACATGTAAGTCATATGAGAATTAATTCAATAAAAATAATATAAAATACATAAATAAAAAAATGATTTCATTTTGTGGTTAGAGGGCGTGTATTAGTTTCGGTTTTCAAATAATACTTAATAACTTTAAAATTATTTTAAAACTAGTCATTCATTTAATTACCATAAAAACGCATTTGTTAATGCATATTATATGCATATTATACTTCTGTTTTATTTCATTTTAATAAACCACAAACTCTAAGGTTAACTATTTATGTTTGAATTATTTTTATTTATATATTAATATATGCTTATTGTAATTTGATTAGTTAAGAAATTAAGGTTGGTTGCATAAATAAACAATTTTATTATTTGAATATTAATATAATTGTATTTAAATAATATTAAAGTTAATAAATTAGAGTAAAATAATATATTAGAGACTGTTTAATTCTAATTAACTTTATTTAGGTAATAAAATTAATTATATTAATTAAGTTTAATTTATAATATTAAAGTTATTATTTAGTTAATATGTAGGTAATTAGAGATTTGGATTTATATGAATAAAAGTGGAATTGTAGAATTTTACTGAGTAATTGCAACTCGAATATATTGCATCTAAGTATAACCGTAACTTGTATAATAAAGTTAAGTACTGATATAAAGATCATACTATAAGTTTCATTTATTTGAATATTTTTATAGTCATTCCTTATTTGATTTAAGTTTTAGCATAGAGTAAAGAAAATAGGAAGGGGGACAAATTCATATAAACTTTTTTAGTATGAAATATTTTTGAGAAAAATAAATGATGGTCAAATTTTTGAATGTATTAATGAACATTTATTCTATTCAGAAAAGATTTTGTTTACTTAATTAATAAAAGTATTTATTTACCCTTTTTGTTATAATATTATATACACACTTGCTCACACATTTATTAACTAAAAATTAAAATTTCAAAATATAAAAGTGCAAGAATTTTTAAATAGTGTTATTGTTTTTATACCTTTTAATCCATCCATTGAGTCCATTTTGGTCCATTTTGAAGTAAAAGAAATTTAAATTCATAAATTTAAAATTTATTTTGTACAAACAATTTCTATTCGAACCAAAGCCACCACATTTAATATTGTTATATATTAAAATTTTTTTTTTTTTGAATATTTTGGCTATTATTTGAAATGTGACAAGAAGTTTGAAAGAAGTTTTGTGGTGACAGTTAATTTGGCTTGTGTGTATTAAATGAATTGAACTAATATACTACAGCAGTTCTTAGCTTGAACTACTTAATAAGAAATGTGAAAATATCAAAAACGTTACTAAACCAATATTAAAACAAAATAAAAGTAAAAGATATTAATTTTAAATTTAAAAATGTGTTTGTTAGCCATAACGTAGTCATCAAAGATGCGAAATGTAAAAAAACGATCCTATAAAATATTTTAATCTCAATTCAAATCGTCGAAAGCCTTTACGTGGCATTTAAATATAAGCAAATAAAGCAAATAAACTCTTAATTTTTCAGTAAAGTAAAAACTTAATTTTTATTTTATTTAAATTTTTTTAATTTTTAATATTTGACATAATAAATAAATTCCATTTTGTAGATTTTAAAATTCTATACGACCTAATAATAAATAAATATCAACGACTGACAAAACATAACCAATTAACTGTCAAAGTCGAAATAAACGTTAAGTAAAAAGTTGAGAAAATTTATCGTCATAGTTGCGATGAAACTTTGATAATCATTTTTATTTTGTGAATTTATACTGTTTTTCATATGTTTAACTTTTGAAGTAGTATTTTTACTTAAATTAAACATTTAAAATTACATTAACTTTAGCTAATTCAATTGTTAATAGAAAGGAACTAAGTTAGCACTCAATTTGTCAACAAGAGATTGTCATTTGTCAATGAGATTAAAAATTGTTATATTAAGTTGACAATATGAGCTATATGTCAAATGTTTAGTAAGGCTCTGATCTTTTTTTGTGTTATTTAAAGTATTAACACAGATTAAAAGCCAAAATACTTAAAAAGTAAAAACTATTTTAATATTATATCTTTAACATTTTTAAATTTTATTTTGAAAAAAGAAATATACACACATATATTATTTATCTACATATTATTAAGTGCATGTTCAAGGTACAAAAAACTACTTAAAATTTTTTTTTTTTACCTTCCTGAATATATAAAAATTTATTTACCTTTATGCACATATGAACATACTTTGCTTATATACATTTATTATATATTTACAAGTTACATGTGCTAATTTAATTTCCCATAAACATTTTTATTAGTTTTGTGACGTACAAAATAAAATTTTTGTGCGTAGTTTTTACTGTTTTTCTCTTTGCCAAAAAAAAAAAAAAATGCCAAAGTTTCCTTTGTGAATAGTAAAAAAAGAAAAAAAAACAAAATAGTTAACAAATATTTCGTTTGTTTTATTTTTATTTATTTTTACTTAAAAAAGCTTTTGCTGCATTATTTTATATTTTTATAAGATAAGTGTTCTTATATAATTTATATACATATAGGTACTTCATTTTTAAGTAGATATGCATATATGAAAAACTCTATTGATGTTTAAATAGAGTATACATTGTCATTCATGAATGTCACTCTTTGCCTGAAATGATAGTGTATATATTTGAATGAAAGATTGTCATTCTGAATGAAGAAAATGATTAATTGATTTTACTTTCATGCACGGTACGAATTATATTCATGCTTGTAATTCCATTATTCAGGTGTATAGCCTTGAATGTTATTCCAAAAATTCATCATCGAAAGAATGACATTTATAAATAACAGTTTATGCTTCACTTAAGTAAATATTTTTATACTGATATGCTGAAATCTTTAACTTGATAATGCCTTGATCACGCAACCAACCTAAGAGACTTCTAGGTAGAATATTAAGTTAAATGATAATATTAAACTTTTAACTAATATTTATTAAAATGTTATGAAAAAAATCGAAGTGATGTAAAGATTTTGAATTAACAATATATGGACCAAATTTCCAGAAAGATCTACTTAAAACTGAGTTCATTTTATTTAATTTGACATTTAATGTCATTTTGACAACTGAACGCAATACAAATTGGAAAATAACTGAACTCAATACGAAATGAAACAGAAACATAAAACGAATACATATTTTCTTCTTGACACGTCTAAATCTATTTTGATCCCGAAAGAAAAAATGCCCAATTGAAATATGAATATGTGAAATTGAACTGAATATGGTTGGTCAAAATTAAATAGAACAAAAGTATTATAAATATAGAGAACAGTATAATTTTCGTCCAACACGTACTATAATTTTATTACTTAAAGTTCAACATAATTATTTTAATTACAAGGTCTGTCCAGAAATATATATAAAATTTTTTGGATGATTTTATAATATTTGCAATCTATACGTGGTGGCATCTAGACATGATTTTAATATTACATGATGCATAAGTTAATGCCGCAAGAGATGTTTCAAATTTTTTTTGCAGATTAATTTTAAAAGTACTGCAACCATATTTCTTTGCCAAGAATATATAATATAATTGTTTTTAAAAATAAGTAAATTTACTCTGTATTTTTTTATTGTATGTTAAAGTAAATAAAATTTGACACGTGGCAGTTGTTCAGAATTCAACTTAAAATATTGATATTACATTTATATTAAAAATTTCAAACCAATCTGTCCAAAATTTCTATTTATTAAAACTTCACGCTTAGAAGTTTTAATTATACTTCTTCGCTTTAAATAGAAATTCCCAATATAAAATAATGAAGAATCTAAACATTTACTATGACAATTAAAAATAAATACAGAAAAAAACCGTTAGATTTTTATATCCCTTTAATATGATTATATTTTTAATTAATCTCGTTTTTTTTTCCCAATTTAATTAATCAAATTATAACCTTTATCTTGCATATTTTATATAAATTCCATGTCATAGCTGTCAACAATGACTTTTCTTCCCTCTCCTTCATTTTCATATTTTTTAGTCCATCCTTTCTTTGTTTAAAAATATATGGTGAATTAGTGGTGAATAAATTAATATTTTTTAAACCTGTCATAAATTCGCTTGAAAATTAATTGGTTTGTATTGGTGGTATTTTTACGTAAGTAAGTTTCATAGTTAATATTAATTATTCTGTTATCATTTTAAAACGAGATGCAACAAGTCAATGTACCGTTATACAAGTAAAATGCAAAAATAAACGAAATGGAAGATTAAAATTGCATAATAAAATAAAAAAATATTTTTTTCATATTTTACAATTCATTAGCGGTTAGTAGTGAGTGTGCTGGTGAATTGTGAAAATGAAAAATTAAAAAAAACCAACGCAAGCAACCATTACTATACACACCATAGATAACCAACTGTCACTTTGTCAGTGCAATTTAAGTATTAACACTTATTTCGTTGTTCGGTGCTATTAAATTATTCTGGATTCTGGAATAAATTAAAATTTCTTTATATTTTGGTTTTCATGAGTTTTTTTTTTAAAAAAAAATTTTTATAATTTTCAAAAAAAATGAAAGAGATGGAAAGTTTGAAAATAAAGTAAAATAAAAATATTGAAGGAAAACTTTGAAATTAAGTTTTTCCCAGGGTATTTTTTTTTCTCAAACTTATCTTTGTTATTTTGTTAGCGTCTTTTAATCGGTTTTTTTTCTTCCAATTCTATATTAAAAATGCGTCAGCTTGGAAAATTAATTTAAATAGATAAGAGTGAAAAAGAAGAAAAATGAATAACAAAGAGAGTTGTAAAACGCATTATAAAAATTTTTATGAAAGAAAAGAAAATGAAAAAAGACTGAGAGAAAGAATAATTGTTAATAATGCAGAAGAAGAATTATATGAAAATTAAATTATTTTCGTAAAAAAAATAATAAAATTATTTTCTTTTGTGAGTTTTTTTTAAAGAGAAACCAATTTAACCAAAGTTTTAAAGTTAGATTAAAGAATATTGAAATTGCAAACGAATGAAAAAAATATAGTCAATATAAATTTAAGTTTTTTTTTTGGAATACTTAAACTTAAATTGGAGAATTTGGAATTTTTAAAAAATTTTGCTGTATAAACACTGTTATTATTAATTAATTATAGAATTGTCTAATGAGTTCCTGAGATTTAAGAAGAGATGAATATATTATATGTTTTAATATAAAAAAGAAAAGCCCTAATTTTTAAATCTAACTCTAACATCCCTCCTAATTCAAGTTCCTAGAATACATATATATAAATTTTCCCGAAAAAAGCGCATAACCTTGTTTCCAAATCCAACTCTAAAATCCCTAATAATTTAGAAGTTCACATATACATATATATAAATATTCTGGACAAGGGAAAATACTCCGATTTCGTAACCAACTCTTAAATCCTTCCTAATTCAGAATCCCATATATCTATCTTATAAATATTTTAGAAAAATGTAATACCTTTATTTTGTATCCAACTCTGAAATTTTACCTAACTTTTTTTTTATTTTAAAATAACCCTACAACAAAGCATTTATTACAACAAGGACTGCCGCCTTCAAACTCTAGATAAACATATTAATAGAACATAATAAAACTAATTCAGAATCCTTGTTACATATATATAAATATATACATTAATATTTTGGAAGAGATTGTGCGTACAGACGAACGAATGGATGGATGAATGACACATTATGTACCAAAAAATAAAAGAAAAATTAAAAAAAGCGTGATTTGAAAAAAGCGGGATTTTGGGAAAACAGGATTTGGTAAAGCAAGATTACGGCCAGACCCATTTTTATTTTTATCTCCCGAACGGTAACATATATTTTATAATATTATGGTATTACAAATTATAGCTTATGGGAAGGTCGATTTGAAACTTACGACACCTTAAAAATATTCATTAAGAAAATGAGTATTTTTCCAAAATGCTAAGCTTTTTCGCAATAAAATTTGGGTGTTTGAATCAAGCTACAAAAAGAAAAGCTCTAAATCTCTTTTAAGACCGTTTTAAAACTATTGGATCGACAATATAGTATCCATACAAAAGGTTTTTCTTCACATTATTATTTCATTTGCTTATATTTTAATAACTCCTCAGTATTAAAATATAGTAGACAACTTTAATACGGTTCCAAAAACTGCACAGTTAATTGAAAAAATTGTCACAAACCTTTGCATTTCATTTATTTCTATAGAAATTTATTTAATATTAATTTCATAAAAATGATTTTCTGGCTGTAAGAAGTAATCGGTTTAGTTAAGAAAAACCTAAGGTAAGGTACTAAAGGGGGATTGTTAAAATCTAAAAAGATAGAAATCTCCTCTTAGTTAAAAAATATTGACTTCTTACTCTTTTTTAAAGTTGTTAGACATTTATTCACTGTAATAGTAGGAATAATATGTATTGACAAGTCCAAATCGGAATCCAGAGAGTTGTTTTAACAAAATTCATTCAAGATTTGAATAACTAACTTTTGCAGCTAATATTAAATTTTAAATATTACTTCTGATTCAAATAATAAATTTTTATCTGCGATTTCTTTAACGACACACTATTCCATTGAGTTCACAAAAAAATAAATTTACATATATACCCTTGCATATTACAAAAATTGGGAAAAAAAGTCCTAAATTAAAATCAGATATAAAAGTGCTCAATATTAATAAACAATTTTTCTTTTTTTTTTTTTAATATTTTAAGCTTTTCAATCACACATGAGACTTTAAATGATTTTCAAAAAAAAACAAAACCAAAGTGTATGATTAATCAATCACTCAATGTTCACTGACAAGAGAGTATAACATTTTTAGTCTCTTATCAAGAAACACATTTTTTTTTTGTTTTTTTTGGTGGCCTGATTTAATTGAATGGCTGATAAATAATTTTGTAAAAGATTAAAGCCACCAATCCCTGGAGAATTTTTTGGATTAAAAAAATGAAAAAAAAAAAATAAAAAAAAAAACAACAAGAAAAAACCAAAAAATTGAGGTTAAAGCCATCAGCCGTGAACTAAATGATACATATGTAGTTATTATAAAAGTCATTAATTTTGTATATATATAGGATATAAATATATATATATATATATATATATATATATATATATATATATATTACAAAATTTTGGAAAGAATTTCTGGAATAAGTTTTCAAATAACGTGGCATTTACGAAATAAATGCTTGTGTCCCCAAAGCGGACAATTGAGGATTGAAAAATTTTTTGAAATCGGAGACATTAAGAAAAAAAACAGTTAAATTACGTCACAATTGTTTTTAATATTTTCATTTATATGTAATGCCAAAGTGGTTTAACCCAAAAGTATCGCATTTTTGTAAAGTTGGAGTGAAATAGCAATAAGTAAGTTGAAGTACTGAAAAACCTAGGAATTACAAGTTTTTATTTTAAGCCAATATAGCTTTAATAAATCTTCTGCTGGC
Organism: Dolichopus griseipennis; assembly: GCA_963082915.1. Lineage (NCBI taxonomy): Eukaryota > Metazoa > Arthropoda > Insecta > Diptera > Dolichopodidae > Dolichopus > Dolichopus griseipennis. The sequence goes on along the minus strand of OY720443.1, from coordinate 15,164,410 downwards.
TTTTTAAAATTTCCTTTTTTTTCAATTGCATTTTCTGCAAAATAATTTTAATGTGAGTTATGCCACTATGCTTCTGAGCCCCTTATTTAATCTCTGTTCCGATAGTTTTTCGAATACTTTTTAAATCTTATTGAAAATGAAATAATTCAAATCAAAAACAACTTTCATTGAAGAATCATTGGAACTGATACTCTATAAAAGTTTTAATTGCCAAAGACTTAATTTACTTTGTTAAGTAGAGCATCATACCAAGAAAATCAATAAATTTTTTCATAAATTTGTACAGAAATATTTCATTTCAAAGTATTTGGTGATCTCATTCCTGATTGTCAGTGTGTATAAAGATTTCCTCATAGTCAGGACAAAATAAAAAATTCGTTATTGAATTGAAAGATTTCCTTATAAATTTTCCTTTTAATTTAAAAATATGTTATTTTTTTATGTCATCTTAATTGAAATTATTCAGGGTAAACATAAAAATTAAATATACTACAAATTTCTCAAAAAAAAAAAAAAAACCATAGGAGTTTTTCTTTTTGTGTTTTACATTTTTCAAATTGAAAATTATGGTATTGCTGGGATGTTTAAAAGAGACAAATAAATAGGACGATAATAAAAATACACAAAATTTATTTTAAAATTTTAATAAATTGCCAAAAAAAAAAAATTTTTTTTTTACTGCAAAACAAATGGGGTTTAAAAGCCCCATCGTGCAATTCTGTATACAACTATAAATGCATAGGCAAAGCCAAAATAAAAATGCAAAAATATAATTCTATTTTCTTTAACTTTCAATGTTACCAGTCTTGATGTCTACAAAAGTTTACATTTTCAATACTTGATTGCTTTTTAGCACATTTTCAAAATATTTTTGAAAAAAATGTGCGTTATACCACGTCTGTTCCTCCATGTACTTTTAAACAGGTTGAAATAAAGAACTTTCTGTAAGAACGTAAATATTAAAGCCCTCCAAAGTCTGGAAAAGCTCTATATTTAAAAAAAAGGCTCTAAAAGGTACATTTCCAACACGAAAACACTAAACGACAGCTGACTTTATAAGCTTTTTATATAAATATGTAAGCAAAAATGTATAGGAATCACGTTTCTTTTTTTAATTTACAGTTATGCTTAACTCAATTGTTGCAATATTTTTGAACGCTTAAAATCTTCCGATGGGTTTGAGTTACAAACTTGAAATAGAGAAGAGTTACATATTAAAAAATAAGTACTTTAAGGAAACTTTATAATGTAGTCCTTAGGTTAGGAGGAGATTTAAGGAAGTTAAAACGGAAAATTTGGAATTTCTAAACACTTGTATATTGAATACCTACAAATTTTTTTTTCATATAAATATGTAAGCAAAAATGTATAGGATTGCCATACCTTTCTTTTTTTAATTTACCGTTATGCTTAAGTCAATTGTTGCAATATTTTTGAACGCTTAAAATCTTCCGATGGGTTTGAGTTAGAAACTTGAAATAGAGAAGAGTTACATATTAAAAAATAAGTACTTTAAGGAAACTTTATAATGTAGTCCTTAGGTTAGGAGGAGATTTAAGGAAGTTAAAACGGAAAATTTGGAATTTTTAAACACTTGTATATTGAATACCTACAAATTTTTTGGAATAAATATATACAAACAATTAAACTTTATCAACATTTTATTTTAGCGTTCGCTTACACCCTAAAGGTCTAAAAAATGATCACAAACAATTTCTTCAATACATTATTTACCCAAAACAGCATTTTTAAATTTTGGAAATGTGCTTTTTTAAAAACCCTTGGTTTTTTTCATTACTTCTTAGTTTTTTGAATTTTTGAAAAACTGCCTGTGACATTTAATTAAGAATTCAGTTAAGAAACGATTCAATATATTCCTGTTTATTTGGAAAGAACTGAATTGTATTGCACTGCACTATGTTCTAAATATGTACAGAAAAGACTAAAGAGAGACAATTTTTTTCCCTTTCTCTCTCTCTCTCTCTTTTTGCATTTTTCCTGTGAACCGTTTGTGGTGTAGTTAAATCGATTTTTAAAAGGAACCAATGACTCTATGATTGTGAATATATATTTTTTAAGTCTCAGTGTCATTTGATTTAGTTTGATTCAAGGACGATATTTTTAAACTTTTATAAGAGAATTTAAAATTATAAAATATTTTTTTTTGTCAATGGTGGCTAATTTTTTGGCAGAATTTCGAAAATTTGCTTTTTTTTGAAAAAAAAGCATATATATTTTAAATAATAATTTTTTGTAGATAAACGATTTTTAATGTTCTTAAAATTAATTGTCTAGATATGAGTTTTTCTTAAATAGGGCATAACTTTACAGAATAAGTTTTAGTTACAAGTTTCCTGTGTTTTCGTTTCTTTTTTTGGACGAAATCCAAAAAATTTAAAAAGGAAGAAGAGAATGCAAAAAAAGCAAATGTAGGAAAAATCATGTATTTTTGTGTTGTTAATAGAAATAGATAACACCAGACTTTCAGGGAAATTTGCAAATATTCGTAAGATTTGAAAGAGGAAGCTGGAAGCATAACTATTAAGATCAAAGTTCCATTATTATTTTTTCTAGATAAGAAAATAAATGGACGTTCAACAAAAAATGTATAAATTTATAATATTTTTATCTTGTTAACTATTAAGGAAATTGCATTTTTTTTTTAATATAATTCTTATGCTCTAAGATAATTTTTATTATAATTATTATTATTATGTTATTATAATATTTAATGTTATTTTTTCTGAAACAGGTTAAGTACGTGATGCATTAATGCAACGGTACTAATACGGTGCATTTTGTAATTTATTTCTGCAGTCAAAAAAAAAAGTGTGACATTAGTTTTGTTTTTATTTAATATTAATTGTTGATTGCCAACTGTATTCTTATTGGTCAAGTAGTTTTGGTTGAATCAAATTTAATTAGATTTTTTAATTCCGTGGAAGTGCTTGGTTTTCCTAGCGCAGATGGAAAAGATCAAAAAGTCATTCAAAATAACTGTATAAGGTTTCTCTGCGTACTGTGAATCCTTAACCAATTTAATCCGACCGCTTTTTAACACCAATCTTTGGCTTTATGTACAAATGCATTCTTAGTTTTTTAGTACCAAAATAAGGAAGCAGGCTCTCGGGATTGTGATTGAAGAGATATGATAATGTTAATTGAGAACTGTTAATTTTCGTATTAATCTTTTTTAAATCATGAATTCACAATTTAAGGGACACGGAAGTCGGTAATGAACTACATAATTCCATCGAAAGCATTGAGAGAAGTTAATCGTTAAGTTTAGTTTGACCATCTTATGATTTACGATGTATATGGACTTGCATGTGTTGCCTTCTTTGTTTTAAATTACAGACCCTAAATGGACCTACTAATTGCTTCATTTATTGGGAACAAGTATTTGTCCGTATACTAGGTGTCTGTACAAGATTATGTGACGACTGATGACTGGAGTGAGTGTGGAAGTAACACTGGAATCGTTTATAAGAAGAAAAAGCTTTATTTTGCACTTTAATTAGATAATCCTAGATTACTGTAAATTTAAGGAATCTGGCAGGAGTTTTGTTTTTCATGTGTTATTAAATTGTTAAAATTAAAGATCTTACTTGAATAGCCCAAAGATGTTCTACAAAATAATTTTAAAGATAAACCATTACTACTTAGTTTATATTTTAAATCTTATAAATTAATTAATGAGTAGTTCGCCCTGTATAACTCAAAACAGGTTAGAATAAAAAACCAAGGGTTTTTAAAAAAACACATTTTCAAAATAATATAGTGTTTCATATTAAGTATTTTATCGGAATATAATGTTCAAGCTTCAATATTAACGTTTAATTAGGGAAATATATACGTTGGTGATTAAGTTCCTGCTTACTTATAAAAACAGTAAATTTTTTATTTTAAAGTTCTAATAATCCTTCAATGGGGAAGGTTGCCAAATTTCTCAAGGACCTAACTTCATCTAACCATCCCTCTCCCTCCCTCTCCATTTTTGCAGGTTCCAGGAATTAAACCAAAATTTGGAATTTTATTATCTAAGCAAAAATGGGTAAAACTGAGAGACACTTTCTTCAATTTAAGGAACCGCTTTTAAATTTAAGAAAAACTTTAACATATGTTAAAATATAATGTTGGACCTTAAAATTTTGTATATTAATAAAAAAAAAAATTGGACAGGTTATCCCCGTAACAGGTGGGGGCTATGGAAAAAAATTCTTCTACGAAATTATTTTTTTTGCAAAAACTACCCATGATTAAAATTTCTTTACTCTATTTCAAACGGTGTAAAAGTTTTTGTAAACATACGGACGGACAGAGTGAAGCTATATAGGCACATTTTTACAAAAATTTTCGAAAATATGCTAAAAATTGATAATAATTCAATGTATAAATAAAGTTGTCTCGGTTATTCTTCCTAAAGTCTTCGCTTCTTAGGAACTCCTTAAAACCTAAATTGTAATGCCTTTTTCCTACAAATTACATTGTACATTCCTCCGATTCTATATAAAACTTTTAAAATTTATAGTTAACCTTTTGGCTTTAAAGAATTATTTATATATATATATATATTTTCTTCAATTTGTTGTTCTTATGTTTTTTTTAACTTATTTTGTTCAGAATACAATCACCTCACCAACTGGGGATACATTAAAAACATCTCAGTTTGTGTCTAATCGCAGGAAATGAATAAAATTTGAAAAAAATACAAATACTCATTTTTTTTTAATCTTTTGTATATTTGTGTATGGAAACCTATGATAAAAGTATTAAAATTACTTGAGACATCTCTTCATCTTGGTTCAAGGGTCTTTATCCTTTTTTGTTTAGTTTTCATAGAGTTTCTATTCTATTCTGTGTTTTTTTTTTTTTTTTTATTGTTTTTTATTGAGTGTCATACACTGACGACATCCAATTTTTATCTATCCGGTTCTGTCATTTATAATCCAACTTGGGTAAATAAATAAAAAAAAAAAAACTTTATTTCCATCAATTTCTATATAACTTTATGGCAGTAATATATCACTGTCGCACCATGTTTTCTGGCATTTTTAGTTTGTTTTTTTTTTTTGTTTTTTTTTAAATGACCTCTAAGAAAAAAAAAATACAGGTGTACAACGAACGGAAACCAAAAGTGATTTGTATACTGTGTTTGTTTATTATTTGACACGTAACAACAGAATGAAATTGCACAATAAATACAAAAAAAAAACAACAAAATTAAAATGTAGTATGAATATTGAATATATAATTTTTTTTTTGAAGGTTTAAGGTTAAAAAAACTCCCAACAATATAAGGTGGGGGTACAAATGACCATAATTATTTTTTCTGGAATTTTATGGCAAAATTATACAAAAACGAGGAAGTGAGTAGATCGGACTGGGTCTACTCTAAGTATACCTAATTTATACAACATACAAAATTTCAAATACACAACTTGTTAGTAGAATAGGAGTTATTTATACAAGAAAATATAAGTTCAATGGCAGCTACTCGAAGCTCTTGCACTACAACAACAGTATTGTGCGTAGGCGTTGGCTTTTTAACTTAACTACTTTTGACAAAATTTCAGATACTCACTCAGCTTCATTAGATATTAATTATGTTCATACTAAAAATTAAATTGTATGGGAGTTACTCGAATCCATTAGACTAACAATTTTTTACACAAACTTTAGCCTATTTGAGAAAATATCAGACGCACAGATTTGTTATATATAAAGATATGGCATTAATATTAAAAACAAATTTATATGGCAGATACTCTAACTCGTTAAGTCAGCTGACTAAATTTCAATAGTAAAGACGGCTCTTATTTCAAAACAAATTTGTGAATCCGAATTTGCGAATCCTAACTAATTAATTTCTCTAAGTTTATTAATTTGGTTCAAAAAAAAAAAAACTCACACATACAAAGTTTTTTTTAATTCAAATATAAGTAATACAATTGAATTATATATTTATAATTTAAATCAATGACGTTTAACATGTCTAATACTGTCTAATGTTGTTTTTCTTTTTTTTTTATTTCTTTTCCGCTCCCTTAAAAAGTATAGGGCATTCACCAAGTCTATTTAGACTGGGTTTCAATTTTTTTAATCGTTATTTTCACTAAGCCGTTGATTACTCGGGGTTGTACCTATTGTATAAGATTGTGAATACACAAATTTTAATTTTGTGCGACATCTATTATCTTACACAAGAGTTATTTTAATTAAATCTTATCTTATATTACGATATAATTATACAATTTTACGATATTTTTTTATTATATATGATATGACGCGATGATTTGAACTCCAAACTTTCCACATGAAAGTCTATACCACTACCCCATTGGTCAGATGTCTAATGTAGTAAATATATCTAATAGAATGTTCACAACAACCTCTTCTCCTTTTCCAAAATGATGCTTTGGGGTAGACAGGCATTCGATTATCTAACAGCTGAACACCTTCTAGATTAAAAGGAATAAATTTATGTAGATAACATCGGTTCTTAAAATTCCTATTTTAATAATCAGTTGTCTTTAAAATTGCAAACCCATTTTAGTTTTCTAAATGTTCGAAATCCTGAATATAACTTCTACATACCACACCTTCAATAAATATTTTAAAATAATTTGACGTTTCTGTATAGGATTTAAGCTTTTATAACTTCCATAGTCCCATAGTCTATTGGTTCATCAAATTCATGAGTACTTTTTACAATCAGAAAGAAAACAATCCAGCAACAAATAATAATAAACATGTTCTTTTTTTTAAATTTAGAAATTTTCCTTTGCAATAAAATTGAATTTTTTAATTTAAAATAGACAAGATTTGAAGTGGGCGTTCTTGTTTATTTGTTCATTTGAAAACACTTGAAAGAATAATATGTCGTCCATGTACATTCAGATGTATGAATAATATAATCATATCCATATGTATGGCGACGCTTATAACTGTATTATCTAATGTAGTGTGAATTGAACAAAATAATTAAAAAAAAAAATGAACACTCTTTGTTATATTGTCGTGTTATTTTTGTTAAACAAAATTTTTAAATAGAAAATCAAATCAAAATCCTCCATTATTATTATTGTGGTGTCTAAATGAAGAATCAATTCTTCTTTTTTTCAATAAATAAATATTTAAAGAAAAAGTCAGTACTTTGTTTTAGATAAGCTTTATTTGCAATAGCATGTAGGCTTTGAAGATGTATTGAACTCAGAATATAGTTATTTGAATGTATAAATATCTTGGTTAAAAATGTCAAATCTTTACTATATAGGAAATGATGGCTCCATTTTTAATTTAAAATTGCATTTTTTTGCCAAGTAAAAGTATTTCTATTTTAGATGAAAATTAAATTAAAATGTCAAAATTAAGATGCAAAGTTGACATTTAAACTATATTTGCAACAGATATTTTGTTTCAAATCAACATATCTAAGTTTATTCTTAAATATCTGACAGAAGTAGGGATTAAGTTTTTTTACATCATGTCAGTTCCAGGATTCCAAGATACGGCGCGTTTTTAAAATAATGATCAAATGGATGTAAATAGAACCAAATTCATGTGAAAAACGATTTAGTTCATGTGAAACGAGTGTCCTTGAATATTAAGCTCAAAGGTTGTGTTACTGCATATTTTAATATCTGCGTAATCAGACATTTTTTAATTATTTTCGACTATGAGCTAAAATTTTAAGTTTATTTTAAGTTTTTTTTATACATTAATCGTAAACTACAAAATTTATTTTTTTGTACAGTACATAGTCGTTTTGTTAATTGTAGTTTCCAGAGCCAACAATTTGTAGTATCGTATAGCAGCAGATGGTAATAGGTTCCAATTTTATAGTTTCAAAAACAAACGAATTGCAATATTCGATAGTGTGCCATCTAGCTTATTCCGTAACCATCATTTCTTCAGCTGGAAGTAAAAATCTATGGTTTAAAAGCCTTTTTGGAAGTTGCTATTATATATGATAAATACGAATAGTAACTCTTAATCAACTATCAAAAACTATTTCTGATATTTTAATTCTGATAATTAATGCTAACGGTTATTTCTCATCCTATAAACACCATAATATTTCTCTTTGCATTAATTCGCAACAATCTGACCGATAGCTTAGTAGTTAGAGTGATGGATTTTCAATCAAAAAGTCTCGGATTCAAACCCTGGTCAGATCATTTCTAACAAGAAACTATAATTTATAATTGATATCGTAATAGTTTATATCATAATATTAAAATAAACTTAACTGCCACACTAGAAAAGGATAGGCAGATTCACTCACTAACCACATTGCATGAGGTAGCGGACTGTCCATAATTAAATAAATATATAAATTGAACTTATCCAGGCCTAGGATTTTAATTTTAGGTACCGAATATTTTGCAATTTTAATGGTAATATACTTATATAAAAAAGTCAATTTTAAATATTAAGACCTTCTCTTTAAATACTTTGATTTATGTTTCTATTTATGACATTTTTTGTGTACCTGTTATTATTTTGTTGGTATTTTGAATTATTCATAATTTTTTTTTTTTTTGATTTATGGTGGAACTTGAATTTTTTTTCTTTTTTTCCCAAAATTTTGATTTCTTTAATTCTAATTTTTTAAATTAAAAAACAAATACGCACACACACAACACCTCATTACAGAACAAAAAAAGATCACAACTTTCATGATAGAAAGAGATAGCATAATATTAAAATTCTATTTGATTGATTTGCAATGAAGTGTAAAAAAAAAAGAATTTCTCCCCTAGAACTCTTAAAACAACTCGACATCATAACCCGAATTTAATTTATACACTTACCTAAGGGGTGAGTTTCAAATTTCTGATTAACATTCTATTCATTCATTCATTTATGTTTGTCTCCTTCTAAATTTATTTATTAAACAAAAATAAAAATGCTTTTATCTATAATGCTGTCAAAATTAAAATTAATGAAATTTCTTACCTTTTTTTATAATTGTGTGGTCGTAGCAGTGTTGCCATTGTCACCGTAATTACCTTATTTCAAGGTAATTTTTTTCCAAAAACCGCCAAGGTAATTAAAAATTACCTTGTTAGAAAACACCGTAATTTTTACCTAAAAAATAAAATAAAATTTTTTCCAGACATCTAAATCAAAAAGTAGTTGACATGATATTTAATGTTGGCATTTGGCAGCTTTTTTTTTTTAAATTGTGAATAACAAAAACGACTTCAAAAAGGCCATTGCAAATTTTGTGATTGTGAATGGAATAGTTATGTCAGTTTATTTTGTCAAATGTCAATTGTCATTTTATTTAAAATTCAAATCATTATTATCAGTTACTACCATTGCTACTTAATATTTATCCAAATTTCAAAAGGTTTTGCTATTTATTGAGGTAAGTAAAATTATTTTATATGGTTTATATAATATTAATTCTAATATAAAAAACAAAAGTTAATAAAAATGCAATTTTCTTCATCTGATGAAGAAAGCAATACACCAAAGAAAAAACAAAAATTTGTGCAAGAGTTTAGAAAAGAATGGCTGTTCAATAAAACGTTTAAAGGTTGGCTTTGCCGTGTTGCAGAGGACAAATACAAAGCAAAATGTAAATATTGCGGCGTTTTTTTTTCATCCGAAATTTCTGTTATTAAGAGACATGCTGCTTCTAAAAAACATGTAATTAAGACAGCTAATCCACCAAATTGTACAAATCGGATAACAAATTTTTTGGAAAGCGAAGTATCAAACGAAACAAAAAAATTACAAACAGCAATTAAAACGGCAGAACTTAAACTTTGTGGTTTTTTAATCGAACATAATATCTCTTTTAAAACTATGGATCACTTAACAGATCTTATACAAAGTATATTTCCAGATTCAAAAATTGCATCTGGTTTGAAATTGAAACGAACAAAAGCTACTGCTGTTTGTAAAAACGTTTTAGGTACTTGTTTCAAAGATGAGCTAGTAAACCAGTTAAAAGTGAAAAAGTTTAGTGTACTTATAGACGAATCGACAGACATTGCTACAAAAAAAAGTATATGTGTTGTTGTACGATTTCTTGATGATAATGTAAAAGGAGGAAATATTGTTAGCAAACTATTTGAGCTTTTAGAAGTTCCAACTAGCAATGATGAAAAAGAAATTGGACCTAGTCTTAGTGAACAATTATTTAACTGTGTTATTAAAACTTTCACGGATAGAAATATTCCGCTCGATAATATAGTTGGTTTTGCCAGTGACGGTTGCAATGCTATGATGGGAAAACATAACTCGGTAGCTGCTAACTTTATCAAAAAATGTCCTGGAATTTACATTTTGAAATGTATTTGTCACTCGCTCCATTTATGTTCTAATGCTGCTTGTAAGGTTTTGCCTTATGAATGTGAATTATTAGCGCGCAATACACATAATTATTTTAAACATAGTCATAAAAGACAAGAAATTTTTAAAACCTTCCAAGAATATTTAAATTTAAAACCGCATAAAATATTAAGAGCATCACAAACACGTTGGTTGTCTTTAGGACAAGTTGTTTCCCGATTATTAGAAAATTGGGGAGCCCTCCAACTTTTTTTTATTGATCAATGGATTGACAAAAAAATTAATATGTCGAAGGAGCTTTATGAATATTTTACAGATCCTTTTATAAAACTATACTTCGTTTTTTTAGATTGGATGCTTGAAAAGTTTAATTCTACAAACAAACTTTTTCAATCATCTAAAATTGTAATAACTGAAGTTCATTCAAAAATGTGTCTAATTTACAAAGAAATATTACAATGTTATATAAAACCTGACTACATTTTTGAGAATTTAATAAAAGACATTGATCCTAATAATAGACAATATTTTCTCGACAATAAAAATATATATATTCCTATATCAGTTCAAACAGAGTTAAATAAAATAGAATCTTCTTATCCTGAAAATTTCCATAGTCAAAAAATCCAATTTTTAAATAACATTAAAAATTTTTATCAAACTTCGTGTCAAGAAATAAAAAAAAGATTTAATTTTGATGATAATATTTTAAGAAACATCCAAATTTTAAAACCAAATGAAGCAATAGATATTAAAACTCGAACCATGCATCCATCGCTTTTCAAATTATTTAATCAATGTTCTCGAATAGCCAATGACATAAATCTTCAGCAATTAGATGACGAATGGCGAAGACTTCCTTACTTTGATATACCTCATGATATGAAATCGCTAGAAATTGGAAGCTTTTACATTGCTCTAGGCAAAATATGTGACGAAAATAATACATTAGAATTTGGTTTGCTTTCGAAATTTGTTTTAGGTATTTTATGTTAAATTATTATGTTAACTATTTTATGTTCAAATCAAGTTAATTATCTTTCAAGGTATTTTGTCACTTCCCCATTCAAACGCTGATTGTGAAAGAATTTTTTCAAAACTGAATTTAATAAAAACAAAACAAAGGAATAAAATATATACAGATACTATAAATGATGTGATTCTGGCCGCTGAAGGAATCAGGGAAAAAGGCTGTTGTAATTTTCAACCAAATAATAATATGTTGAAATTGTTGGATAATAATATTTACGAAAATTGTAATGCTGACATGGTCGATGAACTAGTTACACTGTAAAATCACAATTTTTACAGTAAAATAATCTTTATTATCTTTAAAAATTCTGAATATTTTTTATTTTAGTTATTTTATTAGTTATTTATGTTTAATTGAATTTTTATTAATTTTTTAATATTTTTTGTTTAGTAAGTATGTGCAATTTAAAACTAATATGTTTAATAAAAATAAAGTTTTTTGTTTGAAACAAACGTTGTATTTGTATGTAAATTACATTATATATATTTATAATCATAATTTTTAAATTCAAGGTAAAAAATGCCAAAACAAGGTAATTTTTTACGAAAAATAAGGTAATTTTACAATTTCATTCTGGCAACGCTGGGTCGTAGCATTCATTATGTCCAAAAAAAAAAAGAAAAACAGAACAAATTAAAGAGAAAGAGTGAAAGTGAGAGATAGAGAGTGAGAAAAAAAAAACCATTTGACTTCTTTGTAATCTTTGGTCATTCAGTCATCTGATACTATCAGAGTTATAAAGAAAAATTATTGTGGTGTATTTGGTTTTTAAATGTTTTTTATTTTTAATTAAGGGCATTTTTTATAAATTTTTTTGGTACTGTTGTATATGTGTTTGTTCATCTTCAAGACTAGATTAAGTAAAAAATTTTGAATTTAATAAATTATTGACATTCTTATAAGATTTATAATTAATTGTAATAACAAACCAATATTTTTTTTTATCTAAACTGAGTATAATTTTATAAAATTGAGAAATACCTAGAAATCCTCTCAGATTTCAAGAAATACAAAACTCAGGATTTTCACTGTGGTTACATTAGTTTTGCTATATGAAGTGAAACGTAATTTACAGCTAATAGACTTATATAGAATTTATAAGAATAAGATATTATACTAATTTCATATTGGATTATAAGGTATTTCTGTATCTGTGAGTTATATTATTCAATTAACTTATTTGTTTATATTTTGTTTTTGTATTTGTAAATTGAGAATGGTAGCTGAGCCGAGTCAAAAATCAGGAAAAAGTTGTATATAAATTTTTCAAATCTTTTATGAAATTATTCGAACCCGGGCCTATCGAAAGAAAGGTCGGTACTTTAACCACTGTGCAACCCAGCTTTTGGATTGAAAAGTCATTACTATACTGTGAAGAAGAATAAAAACTACAGATGGATATGGAAGATATTCAGAATCCCAAAATATACAATTTTGGAAACAGAATCAATGGATATCCTTTGGTCTCAAGGGTAGTTTTAATGGAAAAAATTATCCCATTTTTAGAAAATTTTAAAAACTAATTCAGTTAATATTCTTTTTAATGTACATATGCACTGTTATAGAATTCAAGTGTAGAATAATACTTTTTTTTTCAAATTTAAATTTAAATTTGCATACTAATCTTAAATATCTAAAGACAATTATGTCCTTCAGGTAATAAAAATCCAACAACAAAATAAAAAAAAGCAAATATTTAAAACAATTATGAAGAAAATTGTATAATGTTAAATTTGTTTTTTAAATGAATTTTGACACATAAAGTTATGGTGTTTTGGTTTTTAATCTCTTTGCTTATTACAGCTTTAAAATAAAATCGAGCACTTTTTCAGATGTACCTCAGGTGAAAATTGTTATGATAAGTGAACGTGTTATATGAATTGTGTTTTTTTTTTTTTTTTTTTTGTATTTGAATAATGGATAAAAAAATTATGAGTACTTAAGTTTATTTTTTTTTTTCATGTAGATCCCATAATTTAACACAGTATATACATATACACATAATATATGTATATGTATTGTGTATCTAAATACCCCAACTCTCATATTTTTGGATAATAAGAATTAAAACAAAATAATGTAAAATAAGTAGTACTTATTATGGTACTTTTATTCTATTCTATGTGTTGTTTTTTGTGAACCAATTCTACTATTAATAAATATATATATATATACATATATATATGTATAGGTAGATGCATAGAAATGTTTTGTATATATATATGATATAAATATGCAAATCAGTGACGGCGCTGATTTGTATAACTCTCTCATACATCGCATAGAACTATCATTGGGATATATGAATACTCTTTTCACATGAACATGGTCCTTTTTCAGAGGAAATTTTTCTATTTTCAATTGAGTTTGGTCTTTTTGGACCAAAAGTAGACCAAATTCTTGTACCGAAACCCATATTTATGTAGATAATAAAATTGAGTTAAGGAATTACTTGATGTCTATCCAGATTGTATAATTTTATTTTTTTTACAATAAAAATGGACAGGGTCAACAAAAGTGAATCAAATGGAAAAACTGAACGGATAAGTAATGCTTTCTAGAGAGTTATAGGGAAAAAAAAATTTAAATTCGACAAAAGAGCTCATTTTTAAAACCACATTTTGGAAACACAACTTTAATACAAATATTAAGTATATTATTGTAAATATTGACAAAAAATGGAACACTGAAACGCTAATTGTTCAACTATTAAACTAGTATGCCTGTCTATACGATAAGTACATGTTGTAAAAGAGGGATCATCAAAAATTCGATACGATGTTTGATGAAGAAATTCTTAAAATTCTTTCTACTGTGAAAACCATCTTAAAAATTCGTCAGCTTAGTGATGAGCATCTGTGTGATCCGCTGTTTTATACTTCTAGAACAATTCGTTTAAGCCGCTTCGACCCTGTTAATTTTTGTATTGAAATACATTCAAACAGTTCAATATACAAAGAACGCTTCGTTACAAATACACAATGTACATTCTATACATACATATGCAAATATATTTTCTAAATGATAATTATAAAGTTCTACTTACTTAACTTTGTTTAATTGAATGTACCATTTTTAGCCCTAAAGTATGTTAATAAATTATCACCACAAGCTTTTAAAATGCGGTATTTTATATTTTGTTTGGTTGCTTTTTTTTTTATTCTTCTTTTTCTTTTTAAATATTTTCATTTAATTATTACAATTTTTGTAAGGTTTTTTGTTTTTAAAAAACAAATTAAATTTAAAAAATTTTTGAAAAATTTGTAATTAGTTTTGTTTTATATTTTGTGGTAGAAAAGATGAATTAGAAGATTTATTTAGATTTTATTTTCATCTCTCCTTCAATTTGGCAAAAAAAAATTGTTAAAAGTTAAGACACATAATTCTTTAAATAAAATCGCATTATTTTCAATTAATTGTGTCAGAAAACCAAGATGATGAAAAAGGGGGTTGAAGGAGTTTCAAAAAGAATTAATCATTTTGTACTCTTGAAAGTAATTTTTTTACTTTGATGAGATTAAAGAGATGAAAATAAAATAAAAAAAACTTTATGGAAATGTTTTAAGTTCTTCTTTCGTCAAAAGAACATAAAAAAATTAATTAAAAATAATAAAGGAATATATACAATTATATACACATTTATATATATATATATATATATAATGCAATTTTATAATGCTGGCTGCTTCTATGAATATTCGGAAAATTTAATTTTAATGTGCTTAATACAACTTATGTGTTAAATTTTTCGTTCATGAAATTTTATTGTGTAGTTGCCTATGAATATATACATATATAAGGCATCTGTACATACATATATATGTACTTACATAATATGTACAAGTTTCAGTAAACACAATATTAATGAGTGTCTGCATAATGAAATTGAAGATTCATTAACCTCTTAAAAACTTTGTATAACTATCACCACAAAAAAAATGAGAATATGTTAATATTTAAAGTATGTACTTTTAAAAATACATTTAATTTAAATAATGGCTTTTTAAGATTCCAAAGCGCATAATTTAAGAATCCTAAAAATAGACAAATTGAAACCGACAATTCTATTGAGAACACTTTGAAAAACGAAGAGCTTCCCGCAACAACTCAGTTAATATAAAGTTTTGGTAATCATAATGGATTTCTTACAACTTTAAAACGAAATTGAGTGAAAATAAAACTTTCTTTTGAAAAAAAAAACGAAATAATTGCATTTAAAAAAAAAAAAGAAAAACTTGCAATTAAAAAAAAAAAATACATCAAATAAATATTACATTTGTAAAGTAAATTTATACTTGCTTGTCAAGATATACTTCAAAATTTGCATTAGAAAAGTAAATACTTGCACTTAAAGTGAAAATCCTTCTTGTATTATAAAATATATTTATAAAATTCATTAATTATGCTTTGTTAAACATAGTGGACTTCATACAACTTTAAAACGAAATTGAGTAAAAAATAAAACTTGTATTTGAAAAAAAAACAAAATACTTGCACTTAAAAATAAAGAAAAACTTGCGTTTAAAAAAAAAATACATCATTATATTACATTTGTTAATTTGATATATACTAGCTTGTTTACTTTAATATGTACTTTAAAATTTGCATTAGAAAAGTAAATACTTGCATTTAAAGTAAAAATCCTAGTTTTTGTTATAAAACCTACATTTTATAAAATTCATTAATTAATTTTTTTTCAAAACTAATAGTTATTTAAAAAATATTAACCACTTTTAATTTCATTCTTTTAAATATTCATAGTCAGGTGTTTAAATAATTAGTATAATTAAAATTATTTTATTTTGCGCCTATAATTATGCATCAAATTAATTTTTTTTTAAATTTAAATAAAACTATCTTGAATCTACCAACTCTACAAATTTTTCTAATTTTTTTTTAGAGTAAATTAACCAAATAAATTTTATAAAAACTTTCTGTATTAAAATTTTCACCAACTTCCCTAAATTTTTTTCAACTGATTAATGGCAATTTGCTTTTTTATTTTGGTTCTATCTTTCTAAATCATTGTTAACTGAAAAAAAATAAAATATAAAATAAACCAAAATAAAATAAAATTACAAAAAATAACAAAACAAATAAAATTAAATATCATTAGTTAAAATTTTCTGTGACATTTATTGAACAAAATACAGAAAAAAAAAATAACATAAAAATAAAAACTAAAATTGTGGTTTTGTATATGCTAATGAAGGAATATCTGTTTTATATTCCCTTATTTTTCTATCAGTGATATCGTTTAACTTTTGCCCACTTATTTCTATTTTATTTCTGACCTTTACATTGCAAAACCAAAAATAATATACATACCATTTAAAAAAAGCCAAACTAAAACAGAATAAAATAAATCCACCCACTATAGCCAAACTACAAATCCACCAACCAAATAATTGTTTTAATTGTGTACTTCGTTTCATTTTTTTGCAGTTCCAAAACCATCTAAAAATCCAAAATGACGCTGTACATTATGAACAATAGAAACTTGGAATAGATTTGAGTGGACTATGTCAACTCTAAGATACCCAAACGACGATAATATAATCATAATATCATCCGGTTAACTACTTTTGGTAAAGTTTCAAATACAGAACTTATTTGACCCTTAGTTCTATACAAAAGAAAATATAAGTTATACGGCAGCTATTCGAACCCCTTGCATTAGACCAACAATTAGACACTAAATTATGCATAAAATAAAATATTAGTTGTGTGGCAGTTATTCGAACTTCTTGCACTAAACCTAGTAGACCCTGAGTTATGTATAAGTTGTATGGCAGCTATTCGAACATCTTTCACTAATTCAACTAACCAATTAACTTTGCCCATAACTTAACATATCTTCAGTTTTATAAAACATCAAGTTATGTTGATTTTAATGAAAACAGAAGTTTAATGACAGTTACTGCAACAAGAAGAACAAATTTCAATTGACGACTCCAGCATAAAAGCAATTTTGTGAAAATTTAAGAATCCCGGCTCCTTTAGTTTTAAGGTTCCCCAGCAAACAAAAGGACGGAAATACAACTAAATTGATTTGATTTTCGATCTTAATCCAAGTTTCTTTTTATCCCCCAATATTTTGCAGCGTCGTAAACCTTAAGACAAATTTACATATACTCTTTGTTACACTTTCATGCGAGTAAAAAGAATAACAGTAAATGGGAATGGTATTGTATTTTTATTTTTTCATTTTTCGACACTAGTCCAACCGAAAAAAAACCTCGAAAATACTGAAACAGAAGAAATGTGGAACAATAACAAAACCAATAAAACATTAAAATGGGTCGATAACACCAAACACGGTTTTTTTGTTATATCAAGGTTATCATCCATCAAGGTACACAACTACAAGCAATTGTGGTTTGATGAAAAATTTCGTTTTTGGGACTGATAAGAATTGAAAGAGAACATCAGTGAGAAATGATAATTAATTAACATCGTTAGGTAGATTGGTTTATTACCAAAAAGGACCCTATTTTATTTTATTTCAGTATATATATATATTCTTTTATTATTATATATAAAATTTATATATTCACAATATACTTAAATATGTTCATGGATATACCAAAGTTTTATTTATGTGTACGAAAGATATAAAATTAGAATTAAACAGTAATATAAATAACAGAATAAAAAATTAAAGGTGATTTTATATTACAAATATTTTGTGTATCTTGAAAATTTGATGGAAGGCTCCTGGTAGTTATGTTAGGGTCACTTTGTGTAAATAATTTACACACAGTAACCTTTGTGTAAATTATCTTTCTTTAAATTAACACTAATAACTTCCTAGAAAACATTTAAGCTGCGGATTCACTATTGGATATCACCGCACATATTTCTGACCTGATTTGCAGACTTTTACCCTTCCATAGTTCACAGACTCACTCATTGCCTGGTGTTTTTCAGCTCCGACACTCGCTTTCAGCCAACAACACCTTCTGCCTTCAATTATACGTTATAGTGGTATATTAAAATGCGTAATATATTTTCTGCTCTCTATTTATAAGTAACAACCCCCGATTTATATTTATTCTACCTAGAATATCACTATTCCTCCCAACTACGAACATGATATTTTAATAGTCTAATAACAATTCAAATGCTTCAAACTAAGTTTGGTTTTTTTTTTAAAAGAAGTGTGATGGGTCAAAATTTTAGTTTATAAATTTTCTCGCATTTGTCATGTGTCTAAAGCTGTCAATATTACAAGTCTATGGTTTTAAATAAAAAATTGTATAGATTACTAATTTTTCGATCATTCTGTAAAATTTTCATCTTATGATTCACAAAATTATCATATTGTGTAGAGACAATAGAGTTTCTTAGAACTCTATAATTTAAAGAGTTATACCATAATTTTGTATTAATTCGACTAACGGAAGTTTCACCTCCCTTTAAATAAAGTTCATAACGCAGGCGTTAGGTTATGATTGATTCAAATTTTCTTTCAACTTAAGTTGAATCAATTAAAACTATATATACCACAAAGTATACCGTCCGGGTAATTTCCTATCAAATAAAAGTCTTAAATGTTCTAAAAAAATATTCTTAATTCCCATTTCACATTTTTTACTTTATTTCACTTATTTTTGTACAAGACTGTACATCTCTTTAAAACCATGAATTATGTATCTTTTTAATATACAAAATAACTTTAAAATTAAATTGGTTTTTATTTTCAAATATTCTTTTTAATTTGATTTTAATTCTTTTTATTTTAAAAATGTTTTTTATTTTTATTTTTTTTTTACTAACTATAATTACATAAATTTTCCTATAATTTTTATTTGTTTTATTTATAATAGAAATTAGAAAATGATGAGATCTAATTTATCATTTCAAAAAAAACCCCAGAAAATTAAAATTTGAAAGATCTAAAGATCTAGAAAAAAAAACCCCACCACAACTAACCATTAATTGGAAGATATTTTATTTTTTTTTTTTCTAATATGTCCAGCGGCCTGCGATAATATTGAAAGGAATGATATTAATTACAAAATATAGACCTAGAAGAAAAGTATGGAGGATTGAGGAATTGAAAAAAAAAACCATTTATTTTAAATGGGTTAAAAAATAATAAAAAAAAAAAATTAAATCCAAAAAAAAAGCAAAAATTAAAATAAAATATTTTTTTATTTAAAAAAAAAGAAAAACACGTAGGATTTTAGGGCTCTTTTTATTTTATTCAAAATAAAAAAGGTTCAAACAATTCTAATAATTATTTAAATGTCTTGTTTTGCGAGTTGTTCTTCATCATTGAAACATTTGAAACAAAATGGAAATTAAAACAAGAAAATTACAAAATTGAAATGAGAACAAAAAGAAAACTGAAACAAAATAAAAAAACAAAATGAAAAAAATAAACAGTTATTTTTTTTTCTTTATTTTTTAATAATAACAGAATAGAGATGGGACAGTAGCCAGTGGGTGGTATGGTTAGAGTAATTTCTATTTCATTTGATTTCATTTCATTTTCTTTCATTTACCTAATTGTGATTTAATGGTTGAAAAAAAAAAACAAAAAAACAACAAAAAAAAAATCATCTTGTCCATTTTTACTCATTGCAAAGGTTTTATTTTAGAGAAAAAAATTTTGATTTTTTTTTACAGAATGAGTTAAAATTGTTTTTATTGTATTAAGGTTTACCAGTTAATGGGGGAGTTAAATATATAAATTTTGGGGTTGATATTTTTTAGGGTATTATTTTTTTTGTTTGTTTTTTTTTTATTTTATTTTTTTTTTTTGGTAAATTATTTCGGATACCTAATGATCTGGAATTTGATTGCTTTTCAGGATAATTTAAATGACAAGTAATTTTTTTTTTTTTTTTTAAAAAACCTATTATAGGATAAATTAAGACGTTTTTATTAACTACCTTGTTTTTCATTGGCGAATTCAGTTGAAGATTTCATTTTTTTAAGGCTAGAAAGTTAAAAATCAAATCAAGAAAAATATACTAATAATTGCAGTCTGTCCGTTTGTCTGTATGTCCGTATGTTCACAAAGCAAAAACTTTTACACCGTTTGAAATAGAGAGTAGAAATTTTAATTACAGGTAGGTATTGTAAAAAAAATCATTTCATGGAAGAACTGGTTTCTGTAGTTCCACCAGTTACGGAGCTGCAGCCCTTGAAAGTCTGCAAAAGCCTTATATTTAAATTGTTATAACAAGAGTTTTATTAGATCTATTTTTAATCTGGAAACAGTAGAAGGTAGAGAATCATGTTTTAGATCCTCGAGAATCACCATAAGTTTGTTTAGTAAAAATTTCGGAGCCTTTCCCATTGAAGGGTTATTAGGGCTTAAAAATTCTCATTTTTATAAATTTGTAACTTTGTGACCAGAAAAAAAATTAAATCCTAAAATTAAACTCAGTATGAAACACTATATAATAATTATAATATAAATTTAACACTAAAATTAAATAGAACTATTAGATAGAAT
This sequence comes from Dolichopus griseipennis, assembly GCA_963082915.1. Classification (NCBI taxonomy): domain Eukaryota; kingdom Metazoa; phylum Arthropoda; class Insecta; order Diptera; family Dolichopodidae; genus Dolichopus; species Dolichopus griseipennis. The sequence continues at coordinate 15,143,600 of OY720443.1, read as the reverse complement.
AGTTTAATTTTAAGAACTGTGATAAAAAGACTCGGTTTTTACTAAATTTTAGATCTTTTTTTAATATATGGAAGAATCAAAGATATGACAGGGAAATCGACGATTACGCAAAGAAACAAATGGTCATAAAGTTGTGGGTAACAAATAAAAATTACTTTAGAGGCAATCCTTTATAAAGGTTTCCTAGGTAATGGTTTTCAAAGTATTATCCTAATGTAGGTTGTGAATTAAAAAAAAATTTAATATTTTTGGTCCTTTATTACAATAGACTAATTTATATATCGAAACAAAGTTGCAATCATAAGCTTTTATACCAATATTAGAAAGAAGGTATGTTGTACAACAGGTCAGGTAAAGAATTTAAAAGAAGAATCAATGAGAAATTAATGCGAATCTAAATAAAATCTTTGCTTTGCATTGGATTTAAACCTTTCAACCTCCAATCAAATTAAATTCTTAGACAACGGCCCAAACTATTTGTACCAGAATTTTGTCTCTTATTATAAAAGATTTTAACTTTTTCTTAGCTTTCCTGGTTGAGTAGCTATACAAGCTGAGAGGTCGAATAAATTGACATTGATCAATTTTTTTTAACTAAATAACTGTAATTGTATCATAGAAAACGGTTATTAGCATATGATTTTGATTACGTTTAGTAAGGTTTCAGAGGTACAATTTTAATTATATTTTAGAAGAGGGCTCTAAAATAATAAAATATCAAAATATAAAGTTACAAATATCAATTTTACAGATTGAAGGTACTAAAAATTTTATTTGACAAAAGTCATATTGCAAATTTCATTCAAGAAATTTCTATGAGAACCCCATTAAATTACTAAAATATTATGACTTAAATTAGTTCGGCTTAAATTTAAAATTCCAAAAAAAAATATCTATTGTAATAAAATTTGTCCTATATGTGTTGTCTGCTGTCTAGTATACAATAGACTATTTGTCTCATTGAAATTGTCCTTCAAATGTTATTCAATTGTGGGTAAAAAATTATTTTTTTATATTTTTCCTAAAAAATTCCCAAAAAAAACCAAAACCCCGCAAAAAATAAAAATTTTTAAAAATGTTCGTGATTCTATTGTCTCTTTCTGTCATTTTTATTTTCTTTCTTTTTTTTATTTTAGCTTACACTACATAAAAACCTCTGATATGGGCCATTTAACATTCCTTATTTTTTGTTTTGTATCAAACAATATACATAATGATATCAAAAAATGTTTTGTTGTAATATTAAATGAGGAGTTAATTGAAATGTTATAGCTGCTATAGCTATAAAAATAGAAAAAAAATGTTGATTAGTTTTGAAAATGTGTTATTTTTGATTTTTATAACAAAACCAAAATTTTCTTATTTTTTGGATTATGTTATTTCATTGTTGTTGTTATTTAATTTTTCAAATCTTTTTAAATATTAACCAGAAAAGGGAGGGGGGAAACAAAAAGATTTTAAATTGCCTTGAAAAATTATATTACTTATTTTTTTGCTAAAGATAGTCATTGAATTTAATGTACAGTAAAAAGTAGTTACATATTTACATTTATACATAATATATACTCTTTCTATATGAATTTGGCCCTTTTTTAAATTGATTTCGTCTATTTCCAAATGAATTTGAGCTTTTTTCAAATTAAATAGATCACAAATTTTTTAATTAAATTAAGCTTTTTAATATCGTTTTGATCCCGTTCATAAAACCGCTGCTGTATCTTTGAACGCAGATTCGAACTGACATCATTAGAAAAACCTACCTCCAACTCTGCAATGGACATTAAAAAAGGAAAACAAGTTAAGATAAGTCACAAAAAATGGCACCTAATTTTTTCGGAGTATTTTTTAAGGACGGGCTTAAGAGTCGAACATTTTTAATTTTTATAGCTGTATTTAGATTCTACTTAAAATTGGTGAATACCATTTTTCAAATTTGTTGATCCAACTACTGCATCCCACAAAAACGGGACTAATTAAAAAACGACCAATTTGATTTGAAAATTTAACATTATTTGTATTTGAAAAAAATACCAAATTCAATTGAAAATAGACAAATATCTTTCGAAAAAGAACCAAGTTCATGTGAGAAGTGTATATAAATACATATTTGAAAATAAATAAATAAGTAAGAAATCCTTCTATTCTAAAAAAATCTAAATTGAATATTTAAAGATAAAAACAATATGTTTAAAATAAACTCTTAAAAGAAATGACTTTTAGACGTTCCTTAGAGTTTCTTAGGGTTATGTATACTTAAATTTTATTCACCCAAATTTCATTTAAATTTAATCGAGAGAATGAATATGTAAATTTTAAAAATATTTAGGAAATAGGAATATTATAGATAAACTAATTATGGAATTATTTCAAAAATTCAAACAATTTAAGTTTAATTTTATTTTGTTTTTATTTAATTTTAAATGAATAGTCGTTAAGATAATTGTGGTTTAGTAAATTTAATTCAATTACAAATATTTGGAAAAAATTATGGGAGACAAAATATGAAATAAAAGTTTTGAATTAAAGTTAACTTAATTAAATATAATTGTAATTTAAAACAATTATAAATTTGTAATTGATCAGATTTATTTTGCTTAGTAATCTTGCAAAGAGACATTTTAAAAGAAAGAAAATTTAAAAAGTGGAGCACCTGAAAGGTTGAGAATTAAGAACAACTTTTTCAAATCAATGAATTCAAAAATACGTGATTGCATTCAAAAAGAAGCATAGATGCGTTGACTTATTTCTAAATTAAGTTGACGTCTGTGTTTTGCAATGGCAATTTCTAAATACAAATGAAGTCAGTATGCAAACATATTTTAAATAAATTATTAATAATTCTTTTAATTTAATATTATTTAAAATTACTTATATCACAATTTATAAATTTTATTTTAATATTTCATAATTTTTGGGATTCGTAAATCTAAAATAATATAATTTTACATAATTTAATATATATTTTTAAGTGTCAAAAGAAACATTAGTGCTAACATTAAATTGAAAGTCTTATTTCCGAACACTACAAAATTTACCTGTCAAAATGTCATTTTAATTTTAATCAGATAAAAAATAATTATGTTTGACAAATTTTAATTTTAGATATAATTTTAGCGAATTATCTTTAATAAATATGTTCATCAATTAATATCTTTAATTTATTTATTTTTGATTAGTTTTTTTCATTTGTTGATTTGTCAAATTGTTCTTTTAATTAATTTTAAAGTTTCATTAATTTAAAATTTAAATTTAATGCTCTCCTTATAACCTAAACTTGATAAATTTATGCCCTATTTTTGTTAAATTAATATTAATATTATTTTTAAATTTTTAAAATTCAATGTATTAAGAATTTATTTATTTATTTATTTATGAGGAGCCCCTTCAATGTGATAAGGAAGTGAACCACGCTTCTCCTTTTCAGGAGTGGCAGATTATACTATGCAGTAATTTAATAAGTAATATTATTTATTTTATTTATATCATATATTTTATATTTGGTCACCATGGGGATTTGTAAAGAAAAATTATTTTCGAATGTTTTCTAATTAAAAATTTCATGACCTGTACGGGAATCGAACTTGCAACCCGTCCGCTAAATGCTTAAACCCACTAACTCACCGAGGCTCCAAAATTAAATATCTTACAAAACTTAAATTACAGTTTTAAATGAACTACAACTTAAATTTTGAATTCAATAGGAAAACCCCTATAAGCAGTTTGTATTAAGCAAATACGTTTAAAAATAATTGATTTGATTTAGTTCTTTAACTTTGACGGCGGCTTAACAACAACAATTTTGAAACTATATAAAATATATTATTTTAAATTGTTGTATTATTCTTTAAAATAAGGAGATTTGTATTACAAACATCTTGTACTTATCCTGTATCCTGAAATAAATTTAGAAATTTATAATTGAAAATTTTAATAAAATTTAAAAAAACATAAAATAATCCCAATATATTAAAATGATTTATTAATTTATCATTTAATAATATTTCTAAAATCCTTAATCCGATTACTGAATTATGTGCCTATTAAGTTAATATTTCTAATAATGGTTTATACTTAATTTTAGTTGTACAATAGAATGGGGTTTTCCTTGTTGCAAACAAAGTTGCGTCAAATTACTACCATATTAACAACATAATAAATTCAAGCAGTTCATTTAAAGTTATTTGCTCTGTATCTCATATGGTTTTATGTTCCTATAAAAATATTTACATTGTAAATTTTCATGAAATTTTATTCGTACCAAAATTATAAGTTTTTATATTTTTAAGTCTATAAAAAAAAATAGTAAAGATTTATTAATAACAATGAAAACCCTCTCGAATTTTAGTATTCAACATAATTTTTATCAGATGGAAATCTAAATATGATGCAACAATGTGTTGAGGAACCCATAAATACTAATTTAACTAAAAGTTTATTTGATATTTTATTATTATTACGAATATTGAGATATAAATTCATCTAAAATTTATCGTATATATATATCATACACATAATATAACATATAATTTGATTTTATTTGATAAGTGGTTCGGACTAGACCAAAAATCCATCAAAAACTCAAAACTATTTATAGATATTTATCTCTTTTAAGATTGGACATTGGTTTTTTTTTATGATGGTGGTCAATAAATTGGCAAATTCCAACTGTGAAAAATATCAATAGATTTAAGTAATAAGAGGTCTATTGCCATAACAATCCTCCTGAATTGCTTTTCTTTCAGTATTCAGGATTTTGATTGGTTACAAACTAATAAAATTTAGAATTTTGTATGAAGTAATTAAAACTTTATTAGTTTTCTATTATTGAAGTCAAAAATTTTCTTTCATCATTTACTCAGTCTAAAATTTATTGGAAATCCCCTTTTAAACAAATTTAATTGCCAAATTAAATTAATTTTTAGAAAATTGTGTTTATATAGTTTTTAAATACTTTGCCATATTTTTAATAGTTTTTAATTTTAATTTTTAAAAGATTTTTTGAGTTATTAATTTAATGGAACATAAAAATTAAATTCAAACAATTTAATAGCATAAAATGTCTGATCAAATTTTTTGAAAATGATTAATAGAATTTTACAAACTGTTTTGATTTTTATTACTAAATTAAATCTTTTTGAAAAAATATTTTAATTAATGTATGAAGTATGTAATCCATTTCTTAATAGAAAAGCAATTAAATTTCAAAATATGTATTAAAGTATTCTGCAGAATTTTAAATATTGGAAAATAAATTTAAATAAAATTTAGCTGTTTTTGTTGATGCAAAATTTAGTCTTAATTTTTTTTTCCGAGTGTTCACTGTACGGGGTTCTTCTTGGTTGTGTTGGACTTTTATCAACTAAAACCAGCCCCGTTTTTTAAAACCAAACGTGGAATGGAGCTTAAATACGTATGTTTTATTTGGTTTTTAAGATCAGGATTGGGAAAGCAAATTTGAGATAGGATTTGAGAGTTATGAATTAAGTTGGAAGGAATAAATTTAAGGGATGTGTAAAGATGGTTGTTAATACTCTTCTTAAACTTTTTGAGATCTTACACATAAAAATCACCAACTTTAGAAAACACATTACATGGTAACAGATTCCATTACCTCAACGTACGCATAACAATCATATTTCCATAAGTCGTGTCACGCCATCTTACGGTGTTGGGATAAGCATCTGTTTCACTCCTTGTTCCACACTGAAGGCATTAATTGTTTAATTTTTTTTGGAGCAGGTGTGTGCTGTGCTTCATGTATGTTGTGTGCTGCAAATGCACGCCTTGAAATAACGTGTTGGACGCCTTGAAATAACGTGTTGGGGCAAATGAGAGTCTAGCAAAATTAGATAATTTTCTTTATAGGTAATCATGTTATTGATATTAAGTTATCAACACTTTAATCTTTGACTTCTTTAATCATTCCAGTACTTTTTCCAAATGAAGTTTTGACAACACTCGTTTTTGGAACTTTAATCAATATTAAATATTAATTTAATCCCGTTTTTAGTGTCTGCAAAAGAATCGGGCACAACTTTGCGTTAATTAAGTCCCGATTTTTGGGTCTTAATTAAAGTCCCTTCTGGATCCGACTTCTGGTTTCCAAACAAACTTCATTATCTAAGAGACGAGATATTTTTTTAATAGGTAATGACCATATAATTGGCTTAACGCTCGTCAATGAGTTTAAACATTGTCTGAAAAATATGACTACTGCCTGATTATCAGCGGCTTTTGAAACTTTATCAAAAAACTATACTATATAAATTAAATAAAATATTTTCTGTCAATGTAGAACAAACCGAATAATTATTTTAAATTAAATATACTAAGTACATACTTGTTAAATCAAATTTAATTTAAACACTTTAAAATTAATTCAAAAGTATTCAACAGCATCAAATTAATTCCCTCTTAAATAATATTAAAAATAGTTTCGAAAAATATTTCATCTAAAAATCATTGGACACAATAAATATTTTTTTTTCAAAAATTTTATCTGAAAATGTCATAATTATTCAAAATTGTATATTTAGTATATATACTAACTTATATACTATTAGTATATATACACAACACATATATTTCGAAAAATAGAAGATAATAACACTGAACCATAAAATAGAGAAAATAATCAAATAATTTTACTAACCAAATTTTACGCGATCTAAACATATAGTGTCCCTACCAGCAAATTATAAGTATACTTATAAAAAGTATATAATGAATGTTTTAAACAGTATATACATACTAAAGGGAGTTTATTTTAATTAAATTTTAACCTCAAATAATATGAGATAATTTATATTAACGAAATTTTAATGAAAGCCAAAAACCAACAAACAAAAACAAGAAATTAAACAACAGAGAATACAATATAAGTAATTGACAAAATGACAACATCAACTGCATAAAATTCTATCGAGTGCAATATTCTTTTGAATTTATTGCTTCCGGTAAATATTAAAGAGATTTTTATTTTATTTTATTATACGAGTGTTATTCTCAACGATTTTTGAATTATTTTCTAATAAAAAACATTTTTGGAAAATTAAAATGCCATTTTGGATTACACTTAAGTACAATATTATTGAATATGATAAAATTATCGAAATTTATATTAAAATATAATAAAGAAATTATGAAAATATTTGAGTATTTTTAATTCAAATTTATATGCACTTATAGGCCTCTGTTTATTAAAATGATTAAAATTTATAATTCAAATGCATTATTTTTAGAAATTGTGAAAAAATTATTTAAAAAATTTCAATTGTAATTTAAAATCAAAGTTTTATAGTTTTAATCGAGTATTGATACAGGTTTTGCACTCAAAAACCAACCTTTGGCAATTCAAAACCAACATTTTATAAAAACATACGCAAAACCAAAAAAAGTTGGTTTTTACTTGCAAAAGGTTGGTTTTGGAATGCAAAACTTGTATAAGAAATATATTTTAAAAATAGTTATCTCATTTTCGATTAGCAAAAAGAGTAAATCTGGATTGAATATTAGAGAAAATCTAGAGGAAAAAAAGTTACTCTAGATTTACTCTAAAGTGAATCTATGTTCGATTCACACAGAAAATTGTAAATTTTTTCTTTTAGAGTAAATTAAAATTTTTTCTCAGGTTTATTCTTTTTTTCTATGTATGCAAAGTCAGTATGCAAAGACAAATGTCAAAGTCAGTTTTGTTAAAATGTCATAACAAATAAATTTAAAATATTTAAAAATTATAAAGAGATACAACTTACAAGGAAAAGTATTGAAGAATATTGTTAAATTTATGGATTCATCATCTTCATCATCATCATCATCATCATCATGTACATCATTATCAAAAAAACCATATTTAGAGTTGCAGAAAATAATGGTTTCTTTAGAACTAAAATAATATTTAGCTATAAGGACTCGAAGACTGATAATTTTTTTTCTTAATAAACAAAATTTGAAGGTACATTATTATACTTTAACATAATATTAAAGGTTTTTTTTTAATTTAAAAGCGGTTCTTTAAATTGAAGAAAGTGTCTTTCATTTTTAACCATTTTTGCTTAAGTAAATAGTAAAATTCTAAGTAAAATTCCAAATTTTGGTGAAATTCACAATTTAATTCGTTGAATCTAAAACATTTGCGGGGGGGTGGAAGTGAAGTTAAGTCCTTGAAAATTCCTTGCAACCTTCCTCATTGAGGGGCTATTAGGACTTAAAAATTAAAAATTTACTGTTTTTATAAGGAAGCAGCAACTTAGTCACCAGTGTATATATTTCCTAAATTAAACTTTAACATTGAAGCTCCAACATTATTTTTCGATAAAATACTCAGTATGAAACACTATATAATTTTAAAAATGTGTTTTTTTAAAAACCCTTGATTCTTTTCATCATATTCACATATATTTGTACTTGTACTTAATATGTTTATTACCAAATAATTTTTTATGTGGTTGTTTTTTGGCCTAGAAAATTTATTCTTAATTGCTCAAAATTTTCCACCATTCGACCAGATACAAAAAAAAAAAAAAAAAACCAAATTTTTATTATTATTCAATAAAAACTTAAATTACATAATTATTTTCTCACTTTTACTGGGACCTATTCAAATATAAATTCATTGTATATACGTTTCAACTTGATTTTTATTACTTTTACTTATATTTTAAATTTTTTATCACCAATTTTCCGAGGTCAAAGAAATCATATAAAAAGAAAAAATGAAGATGTTTTAATGTTCTTCTGTCTAGATGTTTTCTTTTATATTCTTCTCGTACAACTATATATATATATATATATACATTTAAATATATATATATATATTTTTTTTTTTTTTAAATTTCGTACACAACCCCTGATGATTTCAAATACTAAACAAAACCAAAAAAGAATTCATTTTTTTTCTAATTCAAGCGAATAATTAAATTAAATTTTGACTATAGAATAGAAAAAAAAATATTTTGAAAATATATACGAGTAATTTTCTTTTGTATTTCAATTTTTATTGTTGAAAAATTTTTTTTATTCTATTGTTATTAAATTTTTTTTTTCATCATAATTGAATCAAAATACGTAAGTAAAGAGAATATAAAGTAATTGTAAGTGTTTACACACAATAAATATAGAAAATATTTCAACATTTTGACTTTTTTTTTTTTGTATCCTAAATCATTACCATTAAATGCTGGGCCAGGGTAGTATAAATTAGACAAAAAAAAACTTTAAAATTTATTCAATTGTTATATAATACTGAAAGAATATATAAAATCATTTTATTTTGTGGTTTAAATTTAAGTATTCCCGAAATGTATAACAATGAATTGATAAAAAAGTGAGGGTCATTCTTTATTTTTCATAATTCATAATAATGATGTTTTATATTTAGTATTACTTTAAAAATATATTGATTGTATTTAGACACAAATATACAATAGGCGTTTATATATGCTTTCGTAAATAAAATTCATTTTATAAATTTGATAAATGTGACTTGTATTAGTAAAGGAAAGGAATAAAATAAGGAGTAAGTTATATAGTTTTTTTAAGTTCTATATTTTTATTACTCTTTCCCGTAAACAACTGTTCTTAAAGTATGAATTTTATACTTTTTTAAAAAGTTCTATATTACCTACTGTAATGTTTTATTTTTAATTATTTATAAATTTTATAATTTTGATACAGAATTTGTTAATCGTGTACTAGCACTGAAGAAGTCTGCATGTCGAAGACGAAATACTGATATTTTTCAAAAAAAATAATTTTAGTGAAATTAAAAGGAAAGTACTCGTTTCTTATTTCTTTCATTCACATTTCACTCAAACGCTCAATAATATAACAAATATAGTTAAATTACTACTTATTGTACGAGTGCCAAACTTTCATTCGAAGGATCTGAAAAATGAAATTATAAAAAATAAAACATATCGTATTATTAAATAATTTAATTGAATAATATAACTCACAGATTCAGTACAACTCAAATACAAAATAAACCACAAAAAAGGTATGATGTGAAATGATATGAAATCAATGATATTTCTAAATTTTAATAGACTTAGTACTATCTCATGTATTAATTGTGTGTGAAATGTATTAAGATTAATTCTAATTATATAAGAATATAATATTTTCAGTACCCATCCTCTTATTCCAACTTCCAAAATCCTAGTGTCCTATAGTTACATATTGGTACATAGTTTGCTAGCCTATGAGCAGTTAGCATTAGAATATATGTATTAGCAATGAAACTTTGTCTAGAAAATCTAGTCTAGAAAACTTTCGTATAAAATCCTTCCATATTCAGTTTTAAGATTTGTTGGTCTTTATTTATATTGATAATTGCATAGATCAAATACAATATAAAGAGTGACAAATTCGTATAAATTTTTTTAGTATGAAATATTTTTGAGAAAAATAAAAGATGTTCCAGGTTTTGACTGTATTAGTGGACACTTATTTATTCTATTTAGAAAAGATTTTGTTTACTTAATAAATAAAAGTATTTATTTACCCTTTTTGTAATAATATTATATACACACTCGCCAATATATTTGTCCTAAAAATTAAAATTTTTAAATATACATACAATGTACACAGCAACGTGCACGGCAACTAATATATACACACAACCGTTGCTCATTACATATTTTCTTAAAAATAAAATTTAAAAAATAAATATACGCGATAAATGACGTATAAAAGTAGGCGATCTTAAATTAAAATGTAGGGTTCAAAAACTGATTCATATAATAATAATAAATTTGTTTATGTGTATAGGTAATAGCTATACTAAGTTTCATTCTTATTAAAATATTATTTTATATTCAATTATTCAAATATTTTATTTATTACTTGAAGAATACGAATATTCATAACACATTTACTCAGTTTATATTTTATTAATTTTTGTGAAATCATCTTTTATAATAATGACGCTTGACAATTAATCTCTTAGGAATAGCTAATAATCCTATTTAAATTCATAACAATATCAAATACACCTTTATCTTTAGAAAATCACTTATAAATGTTAATGAAACATGCTTAATTCTGATTAACTTTTCATAATTTTATCAGTTTTTGCAAAAAAAATGCTAAATCAATTTTGACAAATTGCAACAAAATGCATTTACCCCGAGTTTTGAAAGCACGTCATTCATCAAAAATAATACAAAAACAAAAATGAAAATAAAACGAGGAAGATTATAGTTGCCCTTGTCAACTTTTAGATACACGTGCGTGTATTAAATAAATAAGAATTTCATATATTGCAATTGAACTGTTTGACAGAAAATTCAAAATATTTGTTTTTTTTATATTTAATTACAAAAAAATTAATAAGAAAAAAAATGAATTAAAAAAAAAGATGAATTTAAAAAAAAAATATGCTCTGAACGAGATTCGAACCCACACTTTTCAATTAAAATGTCGACGTCCTAACCACTAAGCCATCGACTTTATATTCATCTCAATTTTTTTTTTAAATTATTATAGTTGCGATGGTATCAATTGTTTGTTTTGAATAACTGTTTTGAATTTTTTTAAAAATGTATTAAAAAAAAATAAATATAAAATTTATAAATGAGAGTTTTAAGATAAATTAAAAAAAAAAAAAATTTTTTGCCCCAGCCAGAAATCGAACCGAAACGTTTTACTAATAGTCCCATGTCCTAACCACTACACCATAGAACAATAAATAACTTTCCTACAAAACGAGTTTTTATTTATCTTAATTTTTTTTTTTTAAATAATTATAGTCGCTATGGTATCAATTGTTTGTTTTAAATAACAGTTTTGAATTTTTTTTATAGAAATATTTAAAAACATTAATAATTTTTAATATAAATGAGAGTTTTCTGTCAAATTTTCTATAAATAAAATTTTTCATACATAAAATAAATACATATATTTTATTAAAACGAAAATAGATAACAAAAAATGAATTTAAAAAAAAAAAAAATTTTTCCTTAACCTGAATTCGAACCGAGACATTTTTGCTACAAGTAACATGTCCTAACCACTACACCATGAATCGATTTATAATTAGACAACAATTTGTTGGTTTTTATATTTGGTTTCTATTTCGTTATTAATTTTGAAAATATTCATAAAATTTCGAAAAATTTGTTTGGCAGCTACCCGAAGCCTTTCTCCGATTTTAACCAAAAACAATAGGGAACCTACAAATTGTCTAAAAATTACTTTGTGAAAGTTTCAGAACTCTAGCTCTTATAGTTTTTGAGTTATCGTGCTGATGGACGGACGGACGGACGGACACACATAGCTAGATCGATTCACTTTTCGATGCTGATTCGATACGTACCCTTGACACTATATCTAGCTCGTATATTTCGATGCGTTACAAACGGAGGAGTAATTTTGATATACCCAATGTTCATATATGTATGCACGGGTATAAAAATACATTTCAAGGGTAATGAATTTTATATTTTACATCAAAATTTTAAGACATGTTCATCAAATTTGTAAATTATTCAAAGTAGATAAACGTCAAAAACAAGCTTTTATTCTATTTTTTTTTTTTTAATTTAATAGTTTATTGAAGCGCAGCATAATTTATTATGTCACATTCTGTTTTCTACATAAATGCAAAAGTTTTTTTTATTTTTATTTTTGCTCTGATTATGTTTTTTTTTTGCGATAATAGACGTGACTTGAAAGTAATGTATTATCTTTCTTTAACTAATGTGATAATAATTTTTAATCAGTTTGAACAGGTTTACAATTACCATTTTTATCTTTTGTTTTTTTTTTTTTGTCATTCACCTCTCTGATGTATAGAAAAAAAGACGTAAAGTTATTGTCTTCCCTTAGGTAAAATGAAACTGTAACGATTGAAGTGAACCGTAAATTATGACATTTATTACAACTAATAATATTATAATTAATATTAAATATAAGTTGAACTTAAAAATTTTAATAAAAAGTTAAATACTAAGAAATACAGACAACGTGGAAAATACAGACAAAACCTAATTAGCTGAGCGGAAGGTTTGCGAAATTGAAATGAAAGTAAATTTGTTCTAAACAGGACGTACATTCGATTGACACTACATTTCGGAAAAATGACAACTTGGATCTAGAATATATTGACTTTCTAAAATAAAATTTGTCTCTTTCGGTTAAATGGTTTAAGTAATCGATTCTTATTTATGTAGACGTCACGCTCTAGGCAAAAAGAATTCGCGATGGAAAATTATTGGATTAGTTAACTTATTGCGCCACTTAAAATTTTTGTTTTTGTTTGACAAAAGAAACCAAAAGTTTATATCCGAGGCTTGTTAATCCATTGTGATACATGATCAATTTAAAGGATTTTATTTTTCTATCCATTAAAAAGAGTTTAATTATATTACTAATAATCCATTTTATAGATGTATTAATAATACGAACTGGGAATTGGTTAAAAGATCTAAGTATTATTATCGGATACTCATAACTTTTTTAAGCTTCAGTATTAGTAAGATTTTGATACTAACTTATAAGTAAAAGAATCAAGTGAAATACGAGTACACTTGTAATTCCCAAAATATATTTTGAGTTTAAATACTTTTCATTGATACTTAAGTAATCAAATACCAAGAAATCAAGAATTCAATTATTTTGCAAATATTCGTTGGGATGCATTACTACTCTTGAACTCATATTTTTGTTTAAAAAATTTAAATTTGGATTCAGCTTTAGAAGTTGAGCTTTATGCATCCAGCGAATGTTATTTTTTATTTTATGTGTACTTTAATTAGGTAAGTATGGAAATCTTACAATTAAGTTTCAGTACTTTGTTAAGTACTGAGTATAATCTGCTAATAAATTGTACTAGTAATTGTACTGGTGCAAATTAATCCAACTTGTCAAATTGGAGTTAAAATACTGTTTCCTCTGATAATATTTACAAAAGATCTGACATTTTCTTAAATCATTCTTAAACTTTAAAATTTTTACAATATTTACTTATATCTATGCTATTTTTACGGTTTTATTTTCACACAGTTGAAGCTTTCAAATTCAATTTAAAAATATGCCTGTTAAAAATGTATCTGTTAAATAATAAATCATCTGATAAAACTGAATAATTTTCATTCGAAATTAACATGCAAAGAAAATTTACATAAACACTTTTACTAACAATTTCTAATAGTCCACTGTTTTTATATTTTGTATATGTACTACATAAATCTAAGACCAGATTTGTTTTAATTTCTCTGTTTGGTCATTTGCATTTTCCTAACTACATAAACTTCTTGTTTATGTTATTTTTTGTTTTTTGTGAATAAATGAAAGTTAAGAACTATGTAAAATAGTTATTTTTTTTTAGTAAAAATAGTTAAACAATAGCAAGTGATTTAACGAAATTTTTAAGAATTAATTTACATAATATTAGAATTTTAAAATAATTTTAAAGCAACTATAATTACTAAGGGAATAATTAAATGGAACAATCAAATTGAATTTTCAATAAATTTTCAATTTTTGTGATTTAGGGAATTACGGGGTTTGTCACTTGTTAAATAATTATAAGTAGAAATTAGAAAATAATTGTAATATCACAACAAAATTGGGAAACTTAAAGCGGGGGGGTCGGAACGTAAGAAGATTGGAAAAATTTTTAAGCGTTCCTTTAAAGGTTGGAGTAAAAACAAAAGTTTACTTAAATTTTGTTCGGAATAGAATGAAAAAGATTTTGTTCCGAATAAGTACTCGTAGTTTACGAGAAATTTTACGAATAACGAATTTAAAAAAAAATAAAGTTCTTTTACGGAACAATTCCGATTCAAAATTGAAATACAAGTTACTATTGCCTTCTTATATTTTGCGTTTGGTTTTTGCGTACACAGTTCCAAAAACTTCGAAAAATGATTTGACACTATATTTTTATTCGAAACTTTTGATTTTAATTTAGCTTTGCTTCGGACCCCTGAGACGAATCATACAAAATCTCATAAAATAAAACTAACTGAAGCGACTTTAAAATCGAAAAAAAAATTTCCATTAGTCAACGTCCATTTTCACTTACTACGCCTGAATGTTTAAACGTCACTGAATGTGATGCGATAGTACATTAGTAGTACCAAAGACATTGGTATAGTACTGTAAGAGTTGTTGACACAAGTTTCTCAAAATACTTTTAAAATTTTTGCGAAATAAGATCAGTTTCTAAACAAAACATAATTATACCACATACTCTAAGTTTATAACATTATGTCTTTTTCGAAATAAATGCGCGACTCCGAAAAATTATTCGTAAATTAGAAAGAAATTGTTTATAAATTTTCGGCGATAGTATTTATTTACTAAAAAAAATGACTTTCGTTAAATCACAATTTAGATTTAGAATTTTAAGTGTTATTTGAGTTGCTCAAGATTAGGAAATCTCACGAACATTACAGTAGATTCGAGTAAGACGAACAAATTGATGAGAAGTTAAACTTTAAAAAGTTTCGAAAAACTATCAAGGAAAATAAAAGAAGTATAATATTTCAAAAAAAAATCTACAGATATATTTTGACAATTTTTTTTTTTTTTTTTTGAAATTTATATTTATAAAATTTTGAAATAATTTTAGAAATTTTGTTTTTTTTAACGAAAAAATTAAAATTTTCGTTCTTTTGCTTTTAATTTATGAAAATTTGAAAATTCTCTGTAGCAGCAACTGGACGAATAAAACAAAAGAAAATATTGCAAAATTAAATTCAGTAAATTACAAATAAAATGATTTTATGAGAAATTTTTTTTATAAAAAATAAAATGAAAATTCATCGTATTTTTTCAAAAAAATTATGGTAAATTTATTTCAAAGTTAATTCTTTGTTTTTTGTTTTGTAATAATTATATTTAGAAGTTTCCTTTTATCTGATTTTTTTAGTATAACAAATTTAAATCTTCAAAATTTCAATTTATCAAGATGTTTATCAAGTCAAACCCCAAATAATTCAAGTGTTGTGATAATTGGAGCTGGTATTTCTGGCTTAATTGCTGCTAAACATTTA
Organism: Dolichopus griseipennis; assembly: GCA_963082915.1. Lineage (NCBI taxonomy): Eukaryota > Metazoa > Arthropoda > Insecta > Diptera > Dolichopodidae > Dolichopus > Dolichopus griseipennis. The sequence goes on along the minus strand of OY720443.1, from coordinate 15,127,599 downwards.
TTAGAAAATAACTTTACAAATATTAAAGTCTTGGAAGCATCGGATCGTTTTGGTGGACGTATTAAAACTGAAGTATTTGGTGATACTTTAGTTGAATTAGGTGCTAAAAATATTCCAAATTCTCAAAATTCTCCAAATTTTCAAAAATATTTAAATATCGATAAATTAAAAAAATTTGAACTTACTCAATTGTTCATTAAAAGTGATGGTACAATAATATTTCCGGATATGCAGCTAAATATTAAACAAACTTTTGATAATATATTACAAAATGTCGATCAACATATCAGTCCAAACATCCTGGAATCAATGAGCGGAAAAGAATATCTAGAGTCTGAAACTCAATCAAAATCAAAAATTTTATTTGGACAAGATAGTCAAATAGCAAGTACAATGTTTCATGCCTTAATTAATGATTTAAATTCATTTTATGGCTGTGATATGTCATATGTTCATATTAATAATTTAAAGAAAATGTTCAATGTTTATTCCAGTCTCGTATTGGAAAATAAAAATATGATAGATTTGCTTAAACCATTGGCAAATGCGCTTATTGACGACATACAATATAATCAACCAGTTTCCAAAATAAATTATAAAACAGCAGAAATAACTTGTTTTGATGGTACTATTTATAAAGCTGATCACATTATATGTACAATACCTTTGGGTCATCTTAAAACCTTCGCATCATTTTTATTTGAACCCCAATTACCCGAAAAAAAAGTATCAGCAATGTCAGAAGTTGGATTTGGTACTCCAGAAATGATTTATGTACGTTTTGACGAATCTTTGAAATCATGGTTTCCATTACGATATGTTTATCCACTTTTGAATTATGATCAGAATTCAAAACAAGAAAAATTTTATAAAAATATAACAGCAGTGTACAGATTACCGCAAAGTAAACATGTTTTAAAAATAAATTGTTGTAAAGGTACTGAATGTCATTATAATGATAATGATGTCATGGATGGTATTAATAAATTTTTAAAAACATTTTGTAAAAAATCAATAAATCATCATAAACCTAGTGAAATTATAAAATCAAATTGGTCAACAGATCCAAAATTTCTTGGTGGTATGCCATATTTAAAAAAATCCGATAGTAAACGTTTTGTTGATACAATTGCTTGTCCAATATTTTGGAAAATAAATGATTATCCAGAAAAACCTGTTCTAATGTTTGCTGGTGATGCAACTGAACTGATTGGTTTCGGTACAATTGAAGCTGCTGTTAAAAGTGGTTTGCGTGAAGCAAATCGTTTAATTGAATATCACAAATATGCACTTGTGCAGAAATAGAATCTTGGGTTTATTAAAATATTAGGTAAAAAATAGAACGATGATCAATAGATTAGAACGATCGGTTTGACAATTAACATAATTCAAATTCCTGTGGAGGCTTAACTCAAAAAAATTGATAATCATAGTTGGTTTCACTTGATTTATTTTTAAAGATTTTTTTATGTTATTTCAAATTTTTTTTGTTAAAATATTTAAAACTAAAATTCCAAATTAATAAAAATAGTAAATAATATTTAGAAAAGGATTTTTATTAAATCGCTATTCAATTCAAAAATAGTAGAAGATGAGAGATTCTTTTAAATAAAAAATTTTAAAAATTCAATTGCTCTTACATAAAAATTTTATAAAAATTTTAAGAAAACCAGGAAGAGTGTAGTAGAATAGGCTGTGTCAACTCTGGAATACCCGTTTCAGCGTAATATGGACATTATAAAATCTGATTAATTGATATTTGAAAAAATATAAATACACAACATAAACTAAACTTTCTTTTATGGTAAAAACACAATTCCGACAACCGACGAAATATTCGCGGCGAAAATTTTAAAACATTTGGGTCCTTATATATTTGCACATAATTGTGACAATCGTTGCCCAACCAAATGTTCGCACTCGTCGAAATAGGCTTATTTTCTAATTTTTTCGCTGTAGTCGAGTTTGACAACATTTTTAAACGTTAAAAGTAAATTTTTGAATTTGACAGAATTTTTAAACGTTTTTATTTATAAGCTTTTGTAAACAAAGAGCGTGCTCTTTTTTATTTTAAACATTTAATAATGAGTTCAATTTTGAATTTTGAAGAATTTTTCCAATAACCTAAATTCATCTCGGGATAAATTAACTTCGCGTACCCACCATCTTCTTCTTCTACGATTTCGAATTCTGTAAGACATAGATATGTGCCATAAATAACTTACAAAAAATTTTTCATTTTTAAATTTTTGATATTTTTTGTTTATATTTTTTATTTTTCGCTTCGCTACTTCGAATTAATGTTTTTAGCTTAATGTGAACCTCTTGCACTGTCCTGACTAAATTTGAATCAGACGTATAAAAAAATCCAATTGTCAATTATATTAAAAGTTTTAATAAAATATTTTAATTAAAATAAAGCAATCAAAATAATTTTAATTCTTTTTGATAGATATCTCAATAATTTTGATCAACAATATTATAATCATTATCATAATAATCATAATCATCATAACAAAAATATTGTTACAATTATGTATTAAAAATAAAAAAAATAAAAATTTTTCTGAAATACATTAGTTTAAATAATAAACTTATTGAATGTACCAAAATATAATGACAAGTTATTCAAAACCGCCAATAACAAAAGAATTTTCGACGAATATAGGACGACGACAATTCACTCAATACAAATTTTTTATATTCAGAATTGTATTAAATGAAAATTGATGAAAATGGAACAAACAAAAAAAATTTTTTTTGATGAATGACAAGAATTATTTGAATATCCAGATCTCTGATATTGATTATGTATGATTTTGATAGAAAGCATATATTATATGAGTATTGTATGTATAAATATGTAATTATTTCATATATTTTTGTTTCATTTCTAGTTTTCCATTTTTTCTTTTTCCTTTGTTTACTTAAGGATCAGATAAAAACTGATATAGTGTTTGAGAATCAGGATAATATTTTATATTATATGTTGTTGATGTTTGTTTTATATTATAAGCTATTTAATGAATTATATTGCTAAAACTTTTATAAAAATATTCATAAATTTGTATAAATAAATAAATATCGAAAGCAGATTCGATATTACTCAAAAAACGTTGTTTTATTTAAAAATAAAATTTTAAAATTGGATAACTTGTCAAATATGATTTTAATTTATTTGATTTAAACTAGTTTTAGTGCACAACCACTTTATTACTATGTTTCATTGAAAGTATTTCTTTTATAAAAGTTGCTTCCAATTTGAATTAGTACAAAAGAATTTTTTGCGCAAACCCAGAAACATTTAAGGGTTGCAAATTTCGAATATTTACTATAAATTTACTCAACCTCATAAATAAAATCGAAGACATTTATTTCGGGAATTCATTTTTGAATAAATATCATATAAATATTTGGATATTTCTGTCAAAGTTAAATGTCAAAAATAAAAACTTCTTCTGTAAACTGTGCGGCTAGTGACATTTGGTCAACAAATTTAACAAGCATAATAAATGACATTTCAGCAAATTTTTTTTTTATTTAACAACATACATAATACACAAAATTTGTATTTCATACTTTTGAATTATAAGATCGGATGGCTTAGGCTAAGATCTAATCATAACATGTTAGTTTTAAGTTAAGGAAACCCTATTTAGAACTGTATATTTATATTTAATATTAAATATTATTATACTATTAAAATGAACATTTCAATTTTGACATGCAGTTTTATTTTTGACGTTTAATAAATGCATGCAGAAAGCAGTTGGGTGATTCTTCTGGCGAGCAAATGCTTATATATTATTTTTCGCACCCCTGTCGTTTTTCGGTATGTACAATATGTACATAGTTTTTTAATTATAAAAATTTATTTGAAAAAAAGAGTTACCGTCGATCGATTTAAAAAAACTTCAGCCAGTGCACGATATTTTTGTTTTTATTTGCATTTGTTCCTAAAGATTTTACAGACATAAGTTAAAATTTTTGTGTATAGTAAACTAATATTTAAATGCACTGCATAATTGATTAACAAATTTTGTCTTATTCCTAAAAAAAAAATTACGATAAATTTAATAAAACAATATTTTACTTGTATTATTAAAAAAAATCTAGCAAAATTATTTAATTTAAAATATTGCCAGGACACTTTTGTTTCTAAAATTAAAATAAATTGATATACATCACTTAAATATTCGATGAAATAACCATATTGTACATCTGTTATAACTGTATAAAAAAAACTGAATAATAGATATTTATGATGAAAACATTTGTGAAATTTATTATAAGAGACGCATTTTATAATAAGATATTGAAATAAATTTTGTCTTTATATAAAACAAGTTATAAAAATGTACATAAGAGTAAAATAAGAATGAAAAATAATATGAAATACTTAACATAACGCAGTGGAATTGAAGTACACATGTCCAAATGTTTTTATGAATGTGAAAAAAATGTTAAAAAACAAAAAAAACAAAAAATCAAAATATTAAAGTCAAAACTTCAATATTGGATTAAATGAAAATGTTTTCATTGAAGAGTAAAAATATTTATATTTATTTCTTAAGCATTTTATTTATTTATTTATTTTTATTATATACATATATTTATTTATTTAGTTATTTATTTATTTATTTATCAACATTGTAAAAAAATAATGTTTTTATGATATGTATAGTACTCGTGTTTTATTCGATGTGGTTTCTGAATTGTGGTGGGTGTCATAATGTTTTATCGATGATGTCAAAAATTGATGAATGTTATGGAAATTCCTTTCTATTCATTTCCTTAAATTTTATGCATATGTTGTATTTTATGGTTTTTATTGCTTTTATATCTCTTTGTTTGTTTTTTTACGTCAGTGTTAATAACTTATAATAATATCTTTATTTTGAAGAGATTTTCATTAAATGAAGATTTAAATTATTGCCTAAGTTATTTATATCTTTGATATTTTTATTTGATTCGATATGAATTAAAATTAATTAAAGATCTTTATTTATTCATTTGATATGGTCAATGTGAGTGGTATATTTTACAATAATATGAATTTTATATGATCATAAGATTTTATATAATTTTGTGTTAATTAATGATTAACCATCGGTTAATAAACCTAGGATAGGAATTTATTTTTTTAAATATTTAATGTATTTAGAAATTTTCCTTGGAAAAAACCTTAGATCTGTGCGTGGATCGAATCCCCACATTTAAATTTTCAAACGTTGATATATAATTTTTTTTTTTAAATTATTGCATAATTTTAGGCGTATAAAATTTATTATACGTGTGAATGATATAATATGACAAAGTTTTAAGAATTAGTGTGAGATGAGTTTGAAAAAGAGAAATGCAAATAGAATAACGAAGTGCTTTTTATACAAATTGTTATAAAATTTAACAATTCTTTGAAAAATCCTAATATGTTATTAATAAACGAACTCGGTATAAATTAAAGTGTTGAACACAAACTGGGTAGATGTAACGTTTTTTTACCTTCCCATCTCGAAATGATTTTAGTTGCTTTATATGGTAGTTGTCTTCATTATTCTTTAGGCAGGATTTAGTTAACTTTTTTTTTCACTTACAATCTTCCTTTACAGATTACATAAAACTTATGTATATTGGGTGTCTAAAACTCAAAGGTCACGATGAAGCAATATAATTATGAAATCTTAAAACTTCAGTTAGCTACTGACACTCAAACGAATACTCTATTTTGTACAAGTGCGACCTTGTTATTTCTTTAAAAGGTTAACCTTAAAGACTCGGAAACTGATCTAAATAAATTTTCCCTCCCGGACATTTTTTTATTCCTAATAAACATCTCTATCACCGGCGCTTTTCATGACCACTAAGTTGCGGATTCAAAATATGATATTGAACTAGATTTTTAATATTTGAATATGATAACAATTTATCTCTTCAATCTGACCAATGGCTCAGTGGTTAAAATGGCGAATTTTCAATCGAAAAGTCAAATCCTGGAAAAAGGTTTAAAATCCTGGACAGATCTTATCATAATATAGTTTATATTAAACTAAATGTATACAGTCCCATCCCTGGCATGGGACAATGTGGCATGGGACTGTATACAAATAAATAAAAATTCTCTTTCAATTGCAAAAACATATATTTTTGTTTTTTATATTTTATATAAAATTTATATTAAATTCATTTTAATTAACTAGGTATCTAATTAGTTACATGTTTTTATATTTCTATATTTTACTTATTAAAATTTTTTACATGAATTGCATTAAAAAAAAATTATATATTAATTATATTTTTATATTAAATTAAAAATAACATTATTTTATTTTATTTTATTTCAGAAAATGGGTTGTTTAGGGAGTAAGGATCGTCTTACCAAAGAAGATATGGAGTTCTTAAAGTCACACACACGTTATGATGAAGCCACAATAAAAGAATGGTACAAAGGCTTCAAGGTAATTGTTTTTCATTAATACCCCTTTATATTTTTATTATTACATGCTTTTATTTATTTATTTCTTTGTTTTAACCGCATGTTTGTTTCTAATTTTTGTTTTTTTCTTTTTATGAGAAAAAAGAAAACGTCTTAAAAGAAAATTATGTCTGAAGAAACATAAATCTAATTTATGGAAGAATAAAAGAAAATATATGAATTCCTTTATTACGGAAGAGAGAAAAAAAAAATTTCAACAAAGGTGGTAATGGTTAGCCCGAAAACAAATTAAATTCAATTTAAATGATAATTTTTTTTTTTTATATATAACTTTTGTTTTATTGCTTTTATTTTTGCTTTGATCTTCCTCATGGCAAAGCTCACTTAATTTTTAAAAGAATAATGAATATAATTCAATTGGTTTTTTTTTTGCAGTAACTTTTAACTGATTAAACCTTACTTAAAAATAATATTTTGAGTTTCTATTCCAAATTTATTAGAAAGATAATCATGAGTTGGATTCGAGTGCTAATCATGGGTTTATTAAAAATTTATTTGAATTATAATCGAATAAATGCATTAAAACATGATATCGTATAAGTTATTACCGCTTAAAATTCTTAAGCTGGTATAAAACCGAAACGGCTTATAACCTAATGTTCAAACTAAAAACGTTATATCATAATTTTTTAATCGAATTATTAAATAACACAAGCTTCTAAAAAGGTGACACGCAGTTTGTATTTCGTAATTTTGTACGGTTTTGTACGGAAACGAGTGTTTAACGATTTAGTGAAGAGTTAAACTGGAGCTTAATAAAACAGGTTTTGGCCTTGTACGTACTTATTTTTGAATGCCTTACATCAGCAAGCTTTTGTTCACATTTTACCACACCGTGGTGCATGCGTTTTCTGTTTATTAATTAGATTTGTAAATTTTTAGTTTATGAAAATTTACAACTGGGTGGCACATTGACTAGAGTCATTAGCTTCATGCGAAAGGCCCTTTTCGAATTCTAGGGAAAGTGAAGAAAACTTTTCTGGTTTTCGACTCCACTCAGTTACCATTTGCCATTGGGTTCAAATTAGTGGCTTAATCAATAAATAATAACTATAGATCTTTAATAAACATACATTAATATAGCAATATAAACAAATGCAAAATGTAATTAAATTATTTAATTGAATAATATAACTCACAGTTATAAAAATATTGCAATATAAACAAAAATATTCTTTTAGTATTTATTTTCATAAAAATGTTTGTTCCTACATTGGTACAGATATTTTTTGTAGGTTTGTCAAAAGTCTAGAAATTTTTTTGATTAAACAAATAAATTCATATGAAAATGTACACTGCATAACATAAAAGTGTGCATAGATATGAAGTGAATTTAATTGCATTATTGAATACAAATTTGGCGTCGGTGGTTAGAGTGACGGCTTTTCAATTGAAAAGTCTCTGGTTCAAATCCTGGTCAGATCATATCTAATAAAAAAATATAATTTATAATTGATATCATAATAGTTTATACCATAATATTAAAATAAATTTCACTGCCACACCTGAAAGGCATATTCCTTCACTCATCACAATGTATGTGGTAAGTAAATGAATAAACAAATAACTAAATTTGAGTTAGCATTAGCACTACTTTTTTTTACTAAACTACTAATTAACCAAAAGAGTGCAATTTTACAATCACATTTCGACGAAAAGTTGCTCTGAGTTTTCATTAGTTTGAATATGCGCACTGTGGCGCACCATGTTTTCTATAGTAATCCTCAATGTAATTATTAAACTTTAATAGTCATTAAAGTTTTGAGTTCTAATTAACAATCAGTTGTTTTGTAATAAAATATATGAGACGCATTGAGGCACACCATGGTTTCAAGTGCGATACCTAATACATTAAAACCAACCAAAGTTTTATGTTATTCAATATATGTTATGTCATAATATATGTAAACTTATTGTACCTATTGTGTCACTAGTTATGTAGGTACAAATTTATAACCTAAATAAAATATCAGTTTGGAGTTATATTTTTTTTTTTTTTTTTTTTTTTACTGGCACCTCTACGTGCTAACTGTTCACTGTGATAGGCTAAACAGCCTGACTATATATGTGCATGTCGGAACAGGGGAGATATATTCATATATTAGAACTGATCAAATGAATTCCACATACAATTTAAACATGAGATAGTACTACGCCTTATAACATGTATAAAATGTGTTAGATTTTCAATAAATACAGTTCTATTTTTGTTTATATTGTAATAATTTTATTAAGTTATATGGTATTCTATATCAGTGAGTTATATTATTAATTGAAATATTTGTTTACATTTTGTATTTGTTTATATTGTTATATTTATTTATTTATTATTAAAGATATATAATTATTAATTATTAATTAAGCCATTAATTTGAACCCAAAGACGAATGGTAGCTGAGTCGAGTTGAAAATAAGATAAAAGTTTTTTCACTTTCACTGGCATTCGAACCCGGGGTCTCTCGCATGAAAGTCGGCACTCTAACCACTGTGCCACCCAGCTGTTTATTTTCTCTTTTCGATTTCTCAAAATTATTTGGCCTTCAGGATTTCAAAATAAAAATGAAATCCTAACTCTTGCGTTACAAATGAAACACAAAAGAACAAAAACCACAAACAAAAGTAACTAAAGATTTTTATTTTTCACCTAATTTTATACCTATCCAAAAATAAAAAAATTTTAAACCTAAACATACAACTCATTCCGAAACAAATATCAAAATTTTAATATACACACACATGAAGCTGGTTAAAAAAAATTTTTATTTTCTTCACATCTCAAAAGAAAATTGTAAGAAAAAGTTTTTTTTTATTTTTCCTTGTGTAAATGGAATGAGAAATTAAATGAAAACTCTTTGGAAAATATAAAAAAACAACAAACTTGGATAATTCATGTATAAAAAGAAATATTAAAAAGAGAAATAAAATTTATTATATACGAGTATGTGCATATAAAAAAAAAATATATAAGAAAATTAAAAGAAAATAACTCAAGAAGATTGAAAGCTTATATTAACATCAAAATGACAACAACAAAATGTATAACTTGGACTGAGTTTTTTTGTTTTTGTTTATTGAGAAGGAATGAAAAACTTATGACAGTATTGTGTATGAGTTGTATGTGTATATATCCATTCACAATAGACTTTTTTTATATGATGGTCTGGTAACTGGTGGGTAAAAACTGTCAGAACATGACAATTTAACAATTTTTTTTTTTGTTTTTTTTTCATTTTCAATGTCAAGAAGTTTTTCGTATAGTTTTATTTTAATATTTCAAAAAAAAAAACATTGTTTAATGTCTCTCTCTTTTTTATAATTTTTGTTGTTTGTATTTTATTTTGACATTTATTTTATTTTACGTATTTCTGTAAGCTAGTTATTTTATTATTAAGTATAGCGTTTATTTGTTCTTTTTTTTTTAAATAAAATAAAAAAAAATTCTTTTTAAACATAGCAGTAAGAATTTACAAATTTAATTAAAAATACAAAAACACTTCTATATAAATTGTAATACAAATTTAATCATATTAAATTATTAAACTAATGAACTAATAGACTTGTTAAACTAATAGACTTGTTAAAGAATTTTTTGAAGTTAAATTTTAACGAATTAAGAAGGAAAGTTTGACGAAATTGTGTTAAATATTTAAAAAATTTATTTTGAATTTATTCTGCCTTTAATATTTTAAAACTTTTATTTTTAGATTTTAGTAATACCTATTAATAGAAATATTTAAATTTTTAATACATATAAGAGTCAATCAAAAATAATTTTTAAACGGGGACCTCAATGGTGTTGTGGGTAAGCATTTAGCTAATTAAATGAGGGGTCCCAGTTCGATTCCCGGTCTGGTCATACAATATTTATTTAAAAACAAATTATTGAAATATAATTTTTCTTTACAAATCACCATGGTGACCAAATGTATATAGTAAAATATAAAATATATGATATAAGCAAAATAAATCATATTACTTATAAAAAAAATAAGGTTTTTGGCCTACATCCGAAAGGAAAAGGACTCGTCAATTTGCAAATGCATTGCATGCACGTAGAAATGCTTATTAAATAAATAATGTTTTAAAACTAGAGATCATTATTAAGTAAATTTATTTAAAATATTTAATTGACTATAGATTGTCACTCAGCTGTGCTCAACTAATGATTATTTTAAATATAAAGCTGAATTATAAGATATTATATAATTTTTGTATATAGAGTTGAATTTAAATTCGAGTATTTCTATAATTTTAATATCTATTGAATTCATATGTATTAAAATACATTAGTTATTTAAACTAATTTCTAGGGCTCTTAAACAGATTACATTTTCTGACGCTGGTTTTAGGTAAAAAAACCATTGGATTTTTTAATTTATCATGAATGATGATTATCTAAACATTGGTTTGTTAAATTACCCTATTACCCTATTTTTATAAAGTTAATTAGTCAACAATAAAAAAGTTTTTCAATTAATATATTTAACAATAATTAATAATTATATTATGTTTCTTCGTACTATTAACCAATCATTTACTTTTAAAGTATTGATTTAAGTTTTTATTTATGAACATAATTTACCTGTTATTATAAAAATAAATACGAGTAATTGAAGTTGGATGTATAAACATAGTACTAATTGCTATATTTAGAACATAATTACATATTCGATTAAACGATTGAAAATTAAATTTAATATATATACATATATTCATTATTTGTTTTGGTTTTTGTTTTTGTTTTTTTTTTTTACATAAAAAATAAACAAATATCTTTACAAATCAAATAAAAAAGTTTTCTATGTAAACAAACCTATAAATAAACTTAATAAATTTGTTTTTTTTTTACAATTTCATTTTTATTTACTTTTATTTATTCTATTTTTAACGGAAAATTCCCTTAAGAGTAATGTAATAATTATTACATATTTTATTTATTTTATTTCTATTTATTTACTCCAGTAAATAACATATTATATACCTACTTAAAAATTACATAAATTAAAAAATTTATAAAAATGTATGAATACTGCAAGCAAATTTTCTATTAAGTAGATACTTTAAATTAAATCTGAAATATATCAATTAGAAAAATTAGTACTTATATTACAAAATATTGAGAAAATTAATGTAGTACAAAACTTTAAATTAAAAAAATTTAAATTCTTAAGCTTGTAATTCTTTACTAAAATTATATTTTAACCAGACCTGCAAATTCAATTAAGGTAAAATCAACATTTCCTTGCCAGCTAAGTACCACTACTAGTAATTACAATTCTAAAATAATACTGAACTTAATTACTGATAATTTTCAAAAAAAAAAAACTCAGTGGTTTTTAGTACTCAAGTACTTTAAAAGTATCAATTATCAAAGTACCAAAAGTAATTAAACAACCAATTAAAATCCAAGTTTTGTTAGTTTTTGGGAATTAAGTACTTTTACATACTTAAGTAGTTCAAAACAATTAAATACCAAACATAATTAAACAACCAATTAAAATCCAAGCCTTGTTAGTCCTTAGGATTTGGGTAGTTTTTAGTAGTTAAGTACTTTAAACCAATTATGGGCCAAAAGTAATTAAACAACCAATTAAAATCCAAGCTTTGTTAGTTTTTAGGAATTGTGTAGTTTTTAGTACTTAAGCACTTTAAAAGAATTAAGTACCAGAAGTAATTAAACAACCAATTAAAATCCAAGCCTTATTAGTTTTGTACTTAAGTATTTTTAAAGTAATTAACAACCAATTAAAATCCAGGCCTTGTTAGTTTTTAGGAGTTTTCAAGTAAATACTTGATAAATATTTACGGGTACTTTAATTTTAAAAATTAAAGTATATTTTCTGCTAATTAGCATAAGTACCAAGTAATCGTACTTTGTATTATGTTAAAAATTACTCTTTATTTTATAGCTCTAATTTAGAAATGAAATGTATAATGGACTTCCTTATAAGATACGTACAACTAGACATTTACAAAATAGTTATATTTAAAAATACTTTTTATCACAAACAATTAAATTTCTTCTTGTTTTTTTAAACTATTTTCCAAATAAACAAATTCTTAAAATAATTACAAATAACGGTAAGTATACGCCTGCATGATAATAAAAAAAATATCGTATAATATATCAACTTGTTTCTTAGTTACATATATACCTTTTGTATTGATTAACCCATATTCATTTACTTGTAGTTTAACTGTTATTGAAAAAAAAAGTCATTTTTGACTGTTACTTTATTATCCGTTATTCCTTTTTATTTCCATATATACATTTTCATTTTCTTTTATTATTGTTATATTTGTTATTAATACTTGCTTTTAAATTACTTTCTACTTACCTTTTACGTAAAAAATTACCTTAGGCTAAAAAAGATCAAAAAACAAAAAATGTCACTTTCAATTTTAGTCCTACAGAACGGTAAAAAAAGTTATTATTTTGTTTTTAAATACAAAAAAAAAAAACCAAAAACACAACTTAAGAAAACACGAAACATAACGGTAAAAATTGACATGCGATAGCAATTTATGTTCGTAAACTCTTTCCAACGTAATTTTGTTTTTTCAACAAAATAATAAAAATGAAAAACAATAAAAAAAAACAACATACAACAAATTACACAGTAAAAAATATAAAGTTGTTCATACTTTATACCGTTATTATTATTCTACGATGATATTACAGTTATGTACTAAAGGTATTATGTTCTTTGTATATTGTTTTTCTATTTTGTTTTTTTGGTTTTTCTTGTTTTTTATTTTACCGTTTTTCAATAACACAAAACATTTTTTTCAATAAAGCAACAAATTTTCTTTTTATTTTACCGTTATTTAAAATGTCTTTTGAATAAACGTGGGTACAAATACAAGAACATAATTTATTGACATTTATAACAAATGACAGTCATTACAGGATGTTTTTAATTATAAAATTGAAAAGAAAAAAAATGGTCATCGATAAATGGAAACCAAGAAGGGGCTACACTTCTATTCGATGTTGTCGAGGTTAAGTTAAAAAAAATTTTTCAATTCATACTTTATAACTCACACACTACAGTATAAAAATTTTGTGGAAAAATTTGTAGAAATGGTACTAGTGATATTGGAATCAGAGACCTTGTAGTCCCCGATTTAATAATATACAGTATTAGATTTGAAGTAAGGGGTCAATATGTGAACACTACTGCCGAAAGGATTAAGGATTAAATATTGATTATAAGACAAGTTTTATAATTTGATAAGATTATGACATTTTACATGTGGAATGATTTTAACGAAATACTTATCGTTGCCTTAAAGCACTCTGTACATTTATTTTCTATGAAATTATTTTGAAATAAAACATGACTTCAACTTTGAAAACAAACTTTTAAGCGTTGTCTAAATTTTATTTAGTTGTAAAACGAAACAATAAAAAAATTCTGAACGCTCTTTTAATAATATTTTAATACACTTTTTTTTGTTATTTTTTTTTCTACTGTTTTATATTTAACGGTAACTGCAAGAAAAACTGTTAACATTAAAATGTCAGCAATAAAAGAACAACAAAACAAACAAAAACAAAAAATTATAAAAAAAAGATATAACAGGATATATAAAAAAAATTTTTCTATTATCCTTCTGGCCTGTTTATCTAGGATGTGTATGATGGATGTACAATATCTCTATATTATATGTTATATTGTTGTTGTTATGATAAGTAAGATATACTGTCAGATATCTTATACCTGTCAGACATAAACTTGATATTGAATACAAAAAAAAAGACAAAAAAAAATTGTATATTGAAAGGATATTAATAACAAAAACAAAATAAAAAAGGATAACAAAATAAAAGGAAAAAGTATAACATAAACTTATTTTAAAAAGAATTTTTGCTTATATACTTGTTGTTATTTTTTAATTTTTACTTGTGTCCTTTTTTTTCTGTGTATATGTTTTTATTTTCTTTGTTTTCTATTGTCATGGTTACTTTGCTTTATCATCATGTTTTTTTTTTTGTTGTTGGAATGTTTTGTTTTAATGTTTTTTTTTTTTGTGAAAAAAAATTATATGAAAAGAGTACAAAGTATAATATTGAGTTTTATTAAATACGCATATAGAATTTAAAAGAAGAAGTATTCTGATTCTTTTGAATTAAAAATAGATCTTATATGAGAAACTTCAATTGTAATCCTTCACAAATTCTAAGGGTAGGAAAATGAAGTCATCAGTCGTAACTATATGCCATAGTTACCATAGCAACCATATTGAAAAAATTAGATCTGAAGGTTATCTTCTGTTTTTTAAGTTGGATTATCCATACTTTTGTTTTTATTACGAATGACGGGAGAAAGCTCTAAAAGACAACTGTGCGATGTTTCTATGGACAGTGTTCGATTTTAGCACAACAAAACCTCGTCTCTTTTTGGATGAAACTTTGAGATGGGATCTGTGCTGTAAATGTACAATTTGATTTCGAAGATTAAGACATGAAATAATTAAGAGGTCTGAATTTAAAATATTTTGTTGGATTATTGTGGGTGTGGAAAATTGTGAGATGTGATATTTGGAAGGAAAATGTTAATGTTCTTCTTTAATTTAGCTAAATCGTAAATATATATATTATTAAATTTAGGGAAAATATTTGGTGGAATATGGCTCCATAAACGTGATGTGCACATGACAAGCGTATTTCAATATGTCGTGTTGCACCATCTGATTTGTTCAACTATGTAAGAATGAGCCTCTGTTGTCGTCCTTGAATGCCGTTGGAAAATCTTGACTGGAGCCATTAGAAAGTGCAATCATATATATAAGCTAACAAACATGTTCAACGCGAACATAATCTATTGTATAAAAAACTTAGGCAAGCATTTGGGTTCTAGAAACAGCTACACCGTACATTAAATCGATACAAAACTGTATATGGATTACTACTCTTTTTTGGAATAATTAACTAATTTCGGTAAAACATCTTTTTTTGATTTAACTGTTCGTCCGACTAAAGGTTGGGAGATATTGACGTCAAATTCTGTACATAGGCGCAAATCTAGGTAAAAGAAGCACTAGATTAATATAACGGCAGATTCTGAACTGTTGGTTAGAGAAGAAAAGTAAAATATTGAATAATATTTAATACGTAAGTTGACAAAAGTATTTCTAAGAATTCAACATATTTTAATTTGAAAAAAATCGTATCAGCTTCAGTCAAATTTCTCAAAATTAGAAAAAAATTTATAATACCTTCTATACATACTATACATGTAAAAAAAATTTCATAGCAAAAAAAAAACTAAAAATCATGGATTTAATTTTTGCATTAGCATATAAAAAATATTATAAAAATTCTGCTAGTCATACCAACTAGCACATGGGAGGTATTACTAAATGAATATTTTTTATTAAATTTTTGTTTTTTTTTCTTCTAGCCTAATTTGCATAGTAAATTTTTATATTAATAGAAAACACTTTTTTTGTTTTTTACTTATATTTTTCTTTTGCAAATTTTTAATTAAAAATAAAAATAAGGTGGGAAACGCAGAATTAAGAAAAAAACACAAAGCTGTAGAAGTAGTACAAAAGTAAAAGTATGCCTTAAGCAAATTTTTCGTATTTCATTATTTAAGAATTGCCTGATTTTACTTTTGGGAAAATTTAAACAATTTTTCTGTACTGTAACTTAAATCTTATACTATATATTATGTATATAATGGAGTATGTTTTATATTTTTAAAAAGAATTAAAAAGAATAAAGTTTTTTTTTAAGGTAAAAAGTTATAATTTAAATTATGTATTTATTGATTCATTATTTTGCCTCAAGGATTTTTTTAAAAAAAAAAAAGGAAAATTTAAAATTAATTAAAGAAAGTTACAAATTTATGTATATAGGACGTGCTACAGAAGGATAATAATGTAATTTGTTTATTTTACCTTTACTATAAACTGATAAATTGTTGATTGAATTAATTTATTTTAATACTTTTTAAAATTTTTATATTTTTGAAATGTATTCTGAGGGAAAATTTAATTTTTATCGTTTTCTTAGCGTTTTTTTGATTTAAGTGATCCTAAAAGTATGCAATTCAATATATGTAATGATCAATGTGTTAGACCAGTTAGAGATATCTCTAGCTAATGGAATGACAACCAATTAATGGAGATCTCACATTATTACATTGATTTTGTTGCTTGATTAGATTGGGTTCGGCACGTTATCCCAAATCTCAAAATTTTAAAAATATTTTTTAATATCGATGTTATTGTACATTATATAATAACATGAACTACAAGATTAAAAATTTTTAAATGTTTAAATTAAATTATACATATGGATTAGTTAGGAAATCAGAAAAGTATTTTCAAAATTGTAAATTCAATTAAGATCAATTAAGATAATTATAAAAATAGTTTTAAGATTCAAATTTAAAAAAAGATATAAAAATTGAAAGATAAATTAGAATCAGCCCATGATGGCCCTGGCAGCCGAGGGCTTTACCAATATTGGGTAGTTATTGTAATGCGTAATATTCGAATAAATAAATAAAAATATTTTTATCTTGTTAAAAAATTTGAGAACAAAAAGTCGCAAGTTGCGAAATGTTATTCGGGTTGGGTAATAAATACCAAAAAACTATTACTTTTCCAAAATACTTTTTAATTTCCAAAAAAAAAATTACAAATTTCAAAATTGAATGATATACTGTTTTTTAAGAACAACCTGCGCAAAACTAATTATTGAAACCTACTATTTCAATATTAATAAATATTAAATTCTGGGTTATTTCAAATTATTTAACCTTGATTTGAGCTCCTAATTTTATCCTAATCCAGATATCCTAATTTTATATTATTTTAGCTAATATCTGGTGCTCGTTGCTACAACTTTTAATGGGGCGTTGCCACACCTCTTTTAATTCGCAAAAATTACATATGGTGTAGAGGTTTTTTCTAGAATGAATTAAATGTATTAATTTTTTTAAAGCGATTTTTCTTTCGTCCGGCTAATATTGCTTAAAAATTTTTAGACCTGCTAATAGAGTCAATTTCAGTGTCAAATATTAAATCGTATTATATACAAATTTCAAATCAATCGGTCAAAGCTATTTGGTTTTAAATACTTGTGCCACAGCCTCAACTTTGCGGGGTAGCCATGGCCGTTTAACTTGGAGCGTTTTGTAGTGATTAGAGGAACAGAATACATGGGTTTAAAACACTTGAAATTGTATAGCAGTTATAACTTCAGAACTACCTACAAAATAGAAAACGATTTCAAAAACAATCCGAAGTACCAATTGAACATGCATTGTAAATACGACTTTAATAATATGAGGATTGGTTTATGCGTAATTCGGTTTCACACAAACGATTTTATACATTAAGATATAAAATATTATATTATATATTGGGTCCATTTGCTGTTTCCCAGGAGTCATTGGAATCTAAAAACAGTTATAAGTTAATCAATCACATAAAATGCTTTAATAACCTGCATTTTTGAAATAACTTAGCCCTATATTGACTTAGACTCCTAGATTAAGAAATCCTATCTTAAACTTCTACACTAATCCCCTTTATATTTACTTCCATTTATTTAAAAACCATTCCCATATTTTTTAAAACACAGATTTAATTCGTAAAAATTTATTATTAACATTTCGAAAAATTTCGAAAAACAGCATTAAAATTAGTAAAATAATTAAGTGTTGGACTTTTTACATATTAATATATATATACATATTTATACATATAGATTGTATAACACCAACACCATGTGTAAATCTATAACGCCTTATAAAAAAATTAGCATAAAACACCATGTTTTTATCATAAAAATCCTAATATTATAAATATAAAAATAAAAGGAATAATAATAAAAATATATAATAAACAAGTGATGAAAAAAACCAAGGGTTTTTAAAAAAGCACATTTTCAAAATAATATAGTGTTTCATACTGATTATTTTATCGGAGTATAATGTTGAAGCTTCAATGTTAACGTTTTATTAAGGAAATATATACGTTGGTGACTAAGTTACTACTTACTTATAAAAACCGTACTTTTTTTAGTTTTTAAGTCCTAATAGCCCCTCTATGGGGAAGGTTGCCCAATTTTTCAAGGATTTAATCCTCACTACTCCCCTTCCCACAACTTTTTTAGGTTCAAGAAATTAAATTGTGAATTCTACCAAAATTTGGAATTTTATTTTGAATTTTACTATATAAGCAAAAATGGTTAAAACTGACAGACACTTTCTTCAATTTAAAGAACCACTTTTGAATTTAAGAAAATCTTTTAACATATGTTAAAGTATAATGTAGGACCTTAAAATTTTGTATATCAACATAAAAAAATTTGAACGGGTTTTCAAGTTACAGGTGTTTAAAAATAGCAAAATTTCAATTTTCGAGCTCTTATAGCTGCTAAACAGGGGACGTGACAAAAAAATTTTGTTAACTGACTCCTACTAATTTTTGAAGTTCTAACTTCTCCCAAAATTCCAAGACCCCAGCTGGAACCGTTTAGGAGATATGTGGGGCCAAAAATTTTGCAAAAATTCAGTTTTGCATAATGATAAATTTTAGTACCGTATGGCAGCCCTGTACATTTAAGTGATATTTTTTTGTAAAGCCTAAGAATGCAGCTCTCTTCTACCGTTTTTAGATTGAAAATATAGCTAACAGAACTCTTATTATATCAATTTAAATATAGGGCTTTTTTGAAATTTGCGGGGGCTGTAGCTTCGTCACCCTTTAAAATTAAGAAAAACCTTTGACACATGTTGAAATATATTTAAAGAGCTTTCAATTTTGCAAATCACAAAAAAAAAATTTGAACAGGTATTCAAGTTACAGGTGTTTAAAAATAGCAAAATTTAAATTTTCGGGCCCATATAGCTGCAAAACAGGGAACGTGACAAAAAAAATTTGTTAACCGACTTCTATTTATTTCTAAGGATCTAACTACTCCCGAAATTTCAAGACCCTAGCTTGGCCCGTATAGAAGATATGTCTAGCCAAAAATTTTGCAAAAATTGAGTTTTACATAATGGTAAATTTTAGTACCGTATGGCAACCCTAAACATTTGTCTTTTAAAAATTTATAAAGTTTATAAAACCAGCTATCTTTTGCCGTTTTTAGATTGAAAATACACCTAATAGAACTCTTGTTATAACAATTTGAATATAGGGCTTTTCCCAATTTTGGAGGGCTGCAGCTCCGTAACGGGTGGGGCTACTGAAAAAAATTCTTCTACGAAATAATTTTTTTTGTAATACCTACTCGTGGTTAAAATTTCTTTTCTGTATTTCAAACGATGTAAAAGTTTTTGTAAACATACGGACAGACAGACAGACAGACAGACAGACGGACGGACGGACGGACAGAGTGAAACTATATAGGCACATTTTTACAAAATTTTTTGAAAATGTGCTAAAAATAATAATTATTATTAATTTTTATTTTTCATTTCTTTTTATTTATTTTTTTTTTTTTTTTGACTTTTACACTTACAATACTTAAGATACGTGATTTCCTTTAAAAATAAAATAAAAATCAAGTGAATTTGAAACAGTGGGGTATTCCCCAAAAACTCAAAAAAAAAAAAAATTATAATTAATGAATATTATATACAATATAACCATTCACAATAACCTTTAAATATCCTTTGGAAACTATTTACTAAAATAAAATAGAAAATATTACTTTTTAGTATAGGAAACGTTTTTTTACAATTATATTTCCTTCCGATTCCTTTCAAAATGCTATTTTCCAATTATACTCTACTATTTAATAATGTGTTAATGTATATATATTTGTATGTTAGTGTTTTTTTGGTTTTTGGTATTAAAGTTAGATTTATATATAAAATAAATATGAAATGCCACAATTATTTTGTAAAAATGAAATCAAAAGGAAGTTAAAAATATAAATTAAGCACAACAGTTTTATTGAAATGAAATCTGATTAGGATTTAAGAAACCAATAGTGTTCATGGTTCTGAATATGAAAAATATGATAAATTACCAAGTCAAAGATTTTAGGTCAGATTTATAATTTATTTGATATAAAATTTTTAAGGAACGAGGAAGAGTGTAGCAGGGTAGGCTGTATAAACCCTGGGATATCCGTATGACTGTAGTGTAGAAATTATATTCGGTTAAGTACTTTGGCAAAATTTTATTCGAACATCTTTACTGACTAGATTTTATTCAGACGTTGATTTTCATATATCTAGCTTTACCAAGTATAGAGTTATTACCATAGAAAGAAGAAGTTGTATGGCAGCTACTCGAACCCGAGAAGCAAATAGCTGGATCGATTTATTTTTCGATTCTGATCCGATCTATACCTTTGAGTCTATATCTACCCCCTTCCTTCTCTGAATCACAAACGTAATGGCAAATTTATTATATCCTTTGGCCTACAGTCATATGTGTATATACAAATTATTAAAATGCGATCCATTCATTATTTATATTGACCTGAACGATCTGACTTCAGCGTGCTTCAAGCTGCGCGAATTGAGCTATCGCCTGCTAGAGGCACCATGTTCCCATAGCAACAAGCACGCAGCAATTGAGGCATCGCCTAAATGTACTCCATTTAAACATAAGAGATTGCACTTACCTTTCAGTTAGATACATTAAACACAAAAATAATTTGATCAGCTGTAAAGCCTTGCAGGAAAACGAAGCTGCGTAACTTACTAAGCGATGCTGAAGTAGATGAATTACGGTCGCAACGACAATCAAATAATAATCGTAATTAAAATCAGTTTGTTTATTTTGAGTCTTTTTAAAGTTTACATAAAAAATTAAAAATTTGTTTGATTAAATACAAAATAAACATTTTAATAGCGAGACTAGAGACGCTACGTTCCCTAAAGCATCTGAGACGAAAAAAAAGCTGCTCAGCAGCGTTCAGCATTCAGCAGCGAAAAAGTTTTAGGTTTAAGATAGAATTTAGATCACAATGATATTAAATGTGAAGAATCGTCCTCCTATAATGGAAATCTTGTTAATTTTAAAGTATGAAATAACAAATGGGATTGAATATGCGGTACTTTAAAGAAGGCTGCTTCAAATAAAAAGTGCGTGGAATCTTAAAAAGTTTCATTTCATATTATGTAAAAATGTCTCCCTACTTAAATTGACTGAAACTTAAAATATGTTTATAGTATTTTTTATTTTTTAAAATTCAAAATCGAATTTGTTTCATTTTTAAAGAACTTAGAAGTTATAATTGAACACGAGTTATATTTTAAATTGATTTGAAACACGAGCTATTATATTTTGAAACATTATATACACTTAGCCAAAATACAAATAATAAATTTTAAGAAAGCTTAAGAAAAACCTTTTCCAATGAAGTTTATTGCTCAAATTTTTCTTCCTTGTTTTTTTTTTGAATATTTTCTTCTGTTTTTTCGTATATTTTAATTCTAACAACGGTACACAACTTACATTTAAAGCTTTTGCATATAAAAAAAATAGAAATTGTTTAACATTAGTGTGAGTGTGCCAGAAAGGATTTTTTTTTTGTTTATGCTTTTCTTAAATTTTTTTTTACTTTAATGTTGTTTTGTAAGTACCGATTATTATTCAAGGCACATTTTTAGTCCTTTCTCGTTTTTTTTTCTTATTTTGTTGTTGTTATTTTTATTATGATTCCTTCTATATATATAAATTTTGTCTACAATTTAATCCTTTAGTTCATTTCATATATAATTGAGGTTTGGTTACATTGTTGTTCGGGAAACAAGAAAAAGGTGTAGGTTTAGTGATTCATTATTAAAAATATAAACAACAAAAACTGAGAACATACAAGTAATTTTAATTTTAAGGCATAAACAGAGTTGGACCAAATATTTTGATGGAATTTGGGTTTTAAAGTTGTTTCTATAACCTAATCCGCTTTATATTAAAACTGTCACACTTATTTAAAACTTTCACTCAATCATAAAACTTAAAACTTTTCAGGAAGCAATAGTGTTAGTAACACTTTTCCTTTAGCCTGTATTAGACTTCCTTTAGGATAACGCTAGAATTATACAAAACTTGGAAGATGCTCCTGCGATGTTTTAAAAGTTTATCACACCAATATTAATTCAATGAAATTATATACCATTGGTCACACTTACGTTTAGTGTAACAGAGGAATATTAGATTGGTTTTCTATGTTAAAAGCGTTTTAATCGCGTTTTTGACACTCCAAAGCATCACAGGTACATCCTCACGGCCGAATATAATTCAAGGAGTGCACAAGTAGCTTTACTATACGACTTTATTTCCTTTAATTTTTCAGAGTTATTAATGATTTAGCTGTAACAAGTTTTGCAAAATGTTATAAAAGGTTTTTATTATTATAACGGTTCTTCCTATGTGTTATAAAAGAGTTGAAAATGTTCGGACCATTATTAGAATTGATTTTTCATGAGTTTTGTGATTAAAATGTTATAAGATTCTCAGTCAAAGATTATTTCATGTGCATATCTATTTCCGTTTATAATAATTTTTTTGGGAGCGAGGACTTCAATTGACTTCTGCAAAGGAATGCCTGACTTAAATTTAATCTTCAAAGAAAACAATCTTCTTTTGTAACACTTTTGTTTTGTAACCTCATAATTGGCAATCTATTTTCACTCTAGAATATTAAAATGTAATTAACAATTCTAAAGATATATTCATTCATACTTTTTGTTTTTTAGAGATTATTTTAATTAGGTGGTTGGGTGGAAAACATGTTTTTCATATATTCATCTACCCAAAAATTAGGATATATACAGACAACATGTAAAAGTAATTTATAACAGTTTTCCAAATTCTTAATAAATAATTTGTGAATTTGTATTTTGCGATTTAATTTTATATTAATGCATAAGCAACAGACATTGACCTTTAGTTACATTATAATAATAACAGTTAATTTTAATTGAAACCAATTAAAACTGAAAGAAGAAAGTGAAATATATTTGATATATGTATTTTATATATGATATTAATATATGATTAAGTATGTGTGGTTGGATTTCCAGAAATCACTCACTTAAGTTTAGAATTTTAAAGACAGAACATAATGATTTGTTGAAGCTGTTGGGGTTACCAACAAAAATCTAATTTCCTTTGACTATATATCAGTTTGCTGTATTGTCTTTTTATTGGATATTGTATTTTTTTTTATTACTTTTCCACTTCAGGCTTCAGTTTCTTCAATCGTTATAATCACTAAGCCATTGATTGCTCGACTATTGTATAAGATCATGAATAAACAAATTTAATATTGTGCGCCATCTATTATCCTACACAAGAGTTATTTATATATTTATATTAGACCTTATCTTATTTTACGACATTAACTATTGCGATATAATTATACAATTTTACGATATTTGTTTATTAGATATGATCATATGATCTGAGCGGGATTTAAGGCAATCTAAGAAACTGTATTACAGTGATATGACAAATTACCTTATGATATTTCAATTATTTCCAATCAAAATACAATATTAAAGAGAACTCTATTTCAACTTATTTATGTAGCGCCATATAATTTGTCCACAACTGTGAAAATATATGAAAAATATTATTTAAATTAAGATAAAATATAAGAATATACTCTTTTCACATGAAGTTGGTCCTTGGGAAATTTTCAAATAAATTTAATCTTTTTCCAAATACAAATAAGCCCCGGTATTTTTGGATTTAGTAGGATCATAATTTTAGAAAACACTGATTTTATAGTAGAACCTAATTGCAGCTTTAAAGTTCGAAGCTTAACTATCTTTAAAATAGTGTAATATTTTTAGACTTAAATTATTTTTTCCCCTTTTTCTTTTTTCTAGAATGGGGGACTAGGTTTTTCACATTCTATCATTTTCGACCTGAGGTTCCAAAGATATGGGAAAGATTGATTTCAAAAAAGCTCAAATTCTTTTGAAAATAGATAAATTTCATGTGAAAAAGGACGAAGTTCATGTGAAAAGATTATATTATAATATTGTTTTCTCAAAGCATAGCACTCCAGAAAGAGATAGAAGACAATTTTAAAAAGAATTGATAAAAAAAGGGTGTTAAAAATGATACAAAATATCCATTTTGTGTATGTAAGGTAGAAAACCCTGTTTTATCAATGCCAAAGAAAATTTAAATGAAGAACAATAAAACAAAAAAAAAATTAATAGAAAATGAAAGGAAATCTCATGTTTTTTCTTATATTTTCTTTTTGTTTTTTTGTTTTTGGTTACAAAATATATTAAAAAATCATAAAGAAAAATAATGATTGTCAAGGGTATAACAGTAGAAAAAAAAAGGGATTTTAGAACTTGTCAAAAAGAGAAATTTTTTTTTATGTCAACATTTTTATATTCTTGATTAGATTAACTATACAACATAGAGATGATCATATTTAGTTAAAGTGTTCTTTATTTTCTTCTTCTCTTCCTGTACTCAGTTTTTGAAGTATTCTTCATTTTCATCTTCTTCTGTCATTTATTTAAAAAAAAAATGTTTAATGATATTTTATTGACAATCGAAAAGATTTTAATGCTGGCATAAAGAAGGGATAAAAAAATATCTTAGAACATTTCTATTTAAATGTTTATAACTGTATTGAAATCATTAAAACTTGTTGATTTCGTTGAAATTCCAGAGTTTAGTATGTACAAATTTTAAAAAAATATCTGATTTATAAAGATTTTGTTGATGAAAAATCTTACATTTTTCATTTTTGAGACAATTTTTTCAATTTTAATGGCGCTGATTATACGTTCAGTTCTTCAGTCACTGCTTCAGTACTGATAAAATGTGAAATGATTATGGTATCAGTTTTAACTGGTAATTTTTAAATATGACAGAAACTGAGAAATGTCATTCGTTAGCTACAAGGGGAAATAAAACATAAAATTTTTCAGGTTTAAAACACCCGACAACTTAGAGATTTTTTCTTAAATTTCTAAGAATCTACCTACTCTTAAAATTCGTAAGTTTCTAGCTTAAACCTTTTATAAGACTTAAGATTTACATATTTTTTTGTTATAACACAACAATTTAAATATCAAGCTTTTTCGAACTTTCGGGAACAGTAGTTGTATCTCTAGTTAAAATTTAATTTCTTTATTTTAAGCAGTGCCCAAAAATTAGATAACACTCGGCCGGACCTACGGAAAGATGTAAAGAATGAAACTATATATGTACATTTTTAAAAAAATTTAAAATGAGCTGAAAAGGAAATTGCAAAGACTAAACACTGTTTCTAAAATCATTTCAACTTTTTTCTACATTGATTTATGATAGTTAGATATTAAGTTATAATTCAGTTATATAAAAAGACACAAAGTGTCAATATAGCCGCTGAATTGAGTCATTTATTAGAATAGAACTTCATGTAAAATAATTACTTATAAATAAAAAATATTTACTTTTCTAAAACAATTGCTTTAATTAAAATTTTACCACGATATAATTATAAATAAAATTGTTTAAAAAACCAAAATAATTCGTATATTATTACAATTATTCTAATTAGTTAATTAATACATATTGTATCTAATTCTTAGTAGTTAATTAAAAATAATATAATTTTATTACCTTTCATTGTTATATTGAATATTTTAAGGTAGTATTTCAAAACTTTCAAACTTTTTTAAATTTAATTTAATTCTTTTAAACACTTCCAGTATATGATATCATCAATTTATTTGTAAAACCTTCCTATAAATATTTAAATTCATATAATCAAATGTCCCTTTTAAAAATAGACAGTGAGCTCATCTATTTCGTTTTTTTTATATTTTAAAATTTAATTATTTTGATAAAATTAATTTTGAATTTTTTGGAATTTAATTAATTTTTAATTATATACATAAAAAGTAAAGTAATTTATATTTAAAATTATTTCAGATACTTTTGATGTTTTATTCCATGGGGTTAAATCCAGCCTAATAAGCTGATTATAAAAATATTTTCATAAATGACGTACTCGAAGTATTTTATGTCATCTGAAATGAAATTATAAATGAAATTCGGAACTTGTTCGCAAAATACTTTCGAACTCACAAATTTTTTATATAAAAGATTTTAAAAATTTAGAATTTTAATGAAATGAATTAATATTTAAAAATTAAAATATTTAAAATAATAAACAGGGTGTGATCCTAATCAATATGGTATTAAACTAATATACTCAAACTTGTAAAAGTTATACTTTCATCTGATATGTGTCAAAAAAAAACTAATTAACAAAATAAATACTATAAACCATGACATAATCTGTGGTTTTTAACGGTATTTTAATTAAAATTTTTTTAAACTTTTCATTGGTTAAAATTTAATTCCCCCAAATGACATCAACGCGGGAACTTAATAATGAAATTTTTTAATATTATATTTGATCATATAAAAAGAAAAACAATTATAAATTAAAAATTGTATATTTTTTGCCAGCATCCAATCTAATTAATTATTAATTAGTTATTTCATGTGATGTATTCATTATTTGTACTCTTTCTATATGCATTGAATTTTTAATTTAATATCAAATATTTTTAAAAATTTAATACTTTTTACTTATCAGAATATAATTAAAAATATTCTACCAAGTTGTTTTTTGAAAATTTGTAACTTATATTAAAAATGCAATAAATTCTTTTAATTTTATATAATGTATGGTAACTCTAACTAAAGTTTTCTTAAAATATTTTTTTAACCATTTGTTTCCATATTAAATTTAATGAAAACTGAAAAATTTTTTTTTATTAATTTGAAATATCTATTATAATTTATAACTCTCTTAATATTAATTATAATAAATATATGTTCTGCTCCTTTACCCTTTATTTTTAAAACTTTTCCTGAAATGCATAACTAACTATCAGTCATATTTACCCTACCAAAAATGATTACCAATTGATTATAATTTAAATTTACGAATAAAACTGAATCCCAAAAGTATGCAATTTAAAAAAAAATCTCGAAGAATTATTTTTTAAGCCAAAATAATTTAAAATTAATATATATATATATATTTATACTTAAATTTTCTTTAACCATATTTTTCGAATAAATTAAGTTTTCAGATTAAATTAAATAGTTTTAAAAATTTTCCAATTTAAAATTTTGTACATAAAAACTTGTTGCACTTGATGATTAAAAACTTTAGCTGATTTTATAGATTTATATGTCTTCTTCGGGTTTCAACTATACCACTTTGCCGTAGATATATATATACAAACTGATTAATATATAAAATAGTTTTAATAACATCATACTCCATCTAAAATGGAGTGCTTCATTTAATCATTTAAATCAAAAATAATACAAAAAATTCCTATATATTACAGACAGACTTGAATGTTAAACTCATATATAAAAAAATAAAACGATTATATAAGTATTTTAAAACATTCTTTTATTAAAAAATATCTAATCTTTTGTACCCAAAATTATTTCCAAATAATTAAAAAAACACAATTAAAAAAATCCAAAAAAAAAACAAAATTAAACCATCTTTCATAATTTTAATTTTTGTGTATAAAATATAATAATCCATGTTATATTATATGAAAAAAGTTATTATTAAAAATGACGGGAGTTATTTCATGATTGGATTATAAATGAAATCCCATATAATGTAATAGAAAAGTTCCGCATAATTTATATTTTAATGAATTTCCCCCACTTATTTTATGCTCTTATTTTGTTCTTATATTTTTAATAACTAGTGTGTATATAATAATTTTATTCAAATAAAATTGTATATAACATGTCGGAAAATATATATAAGAAAAATAACATTCCATTATATTTATTATTTTAACATATATGTATATATGTATGTGCTTTAAAACATTATCAATATAATATCAAGTTACATATATATATATATTTTTATAAAATATCAAGGATAATACTGATTACATTAATGAATTTCGACATATTTTTAGTGTGGTATTCATGTAAATATTAAACAAATGTGGTTTTAATACCAGCTTTTATTACTTGTATAATCTTTTTTTTTTTTGGTTTATTTTTTTTTTGTTTTTTTCTTTGTTTTTAATTATTGATTTAAAAAATGGAGCATACACTGTATTAGTGTTGCCTGATCTTTTAATTTCATATAAATTTATGTATTATGTACATTTGATTCATCGGATTTTTCGGAAAAATATATAAATATATATTGTTGTATAAATGTTTTAAATTTTTTAAACTCAAAAGACATGATTCTATGTGATATTTGTCTGTGTGTGTGTGTATCCGTCATTTCTAAGTCCAAATGCGAAGGAAATCTTTATATTATTTGCCTGACTAAAAATATTTAGAATGTAAAAAAAATTTTTTATTAAAAGTCATATTGCTTTAGTAAAAATTACTACGTGTGTAGGTAAAAAATCCTTGAAATATCCTTTGTTTTACGCTTTCCGTGTAATAGTGGTTGAAAACTACCGTTAAATATAAAGATGTGGGTTCTTTTTTTTTTTTTTGTTATTATTTGATTTAATTTCAGATAATTTTCAATATATATAAAATTATGTATAAGAAATTATTTAATTGAAACTACAATCTAATAAATTATACAATTACAATTAATTTTAGTTTAAAAATAATTATTTTGAATTCTCTAATTTTACTTATTTCCAGTTTTTTATTTCTAAAGTTTTTTATATATTTTTTATGTTTTCTATTAAATATTTCCAAAGTTTGACTTTTCCTAATGTTTAATGGCAATTAATTAAAAATTTTAATAGCACTACATTTTAAACTTTTTTGTTTCTTTGTGGTTCTAGCTTTAGGTATTTCAATATATTTTTTTATTCTAGTATTATATTTATGAACATTTTCTCTATTTATTAAATTTAAATTTGATTTTAGATAACTTTATAAATGTATTTACCTTTTTCAAAAGAGAGTAATTAGTTAATGTCTAATTCATTTGTTTTTTTATACAGATATTTAGTACCGATTCTGTAATTATATTTGTAAAGAATTTTTAGCGCTTTATTCATTAAAATACCAATTTGATTAATATGAAAATTTGTAAAATGGCTTTAACTACATATATTATACCTTATTCTTGATGGTATATGAGTATTATAGATAAGTTTGGTTGTCTTGTTGAAAATAAAAACCATGAGAATTGCAGTAATTTATTTTTTATAAGGAGTTAATAAAATTACTCAATTTACTGCAAACTTTTACTATAAACGGTAACACTGTGTGTAAATTATTTTGAAATTTTTGATTTGTTTGTAATTTTATATTTTTTTTGTTGTTTTTTTTTTTTGATAGTTGAAAAGACAATAAAGTATTTCTAGATAAAAATTGATTTCAATTGGATAATAATTGTAGAAGATATTTTGATTTCAGTTAACATATCCCGATAAATTTTTTTTTGGAGTCTAAATAATATTGAAACACCCTGGATACTGAAATCTTTTAACTAAAAACTATTTTAATTACGTACAGAATTCTCCATTCCACTGTAGGAGACTACATAATTAATCATAATATTTTATAATTTATTAACCATCAAAACACCATAGAAATTCAATGTCAAAATAAAAAAATATTATACGTTGTAACAGAACAGAATATAAATAATCTGACCAAATCAATCTTAATACTAAATAAAATTAAATAAAATGTCAACTGTTCCATTACAAATTAGTATCACATAAAAATATGTTTTTTATTTTTTAAATTCCAACAGTTCGGAAATTCCTACAAATTTTAATCCGCTCTTATTTTACTTCCTTATTTTATTTTAAGGAACGGAAGCTATATCATTAATTTACAGTCATGATATTTCCTCAAAAAAAAAAATTAAATAAATTAAATACATATTTTTGCACTTACATATATATATGTATATGTATATTTTCTTAAATTTATCTCAAGGTAAATTTTTCTTTCCTTTAAAAAATGTAAGAAACTTGTAACACATAAACAACATCATGTATTGAAATTCACCAAAAGTGGTGAAATTAATTTTAATTTTTATTTCTCTCTAAAAAATAACATTCTCGTATTATTTAATTTAAATGAATACATATTTTGTGATCTTCATTTTACAGTAGTTCATAGTTACAGTAGTCTGATAATTTAAAATTACAATACTCACACGAACTGCTCTCTTAAGAGCGGAGTGTCATTCTTACATTCATTAATATATATAGCATATAGCTTTTAAAGCTTTCAAGTAAACTCTGTTAAATGCATTTACTTCAAGATTTAATCTTGTAATATATATTCAGTATATATTTATAGTTATATTAAATTTTGAATGGTATAATTTAAATTTAAATAATCGATTAATTCATTTATAATCGAATTTGGAACTTTTCTTCTACTCATGCATTATTTATCATATGCACCACAACTTTATTAGTCGCTGTACACCAAGAACTATCTACCGTATATGATGATATATTTAATTTAAAAATTTATAAAATGGAAATGTAGCATTATTTGACTGTACACAGGGTGTTTCTTAATTAAGTGCATTGCTATATACCACTGCATACATACTTATGAGTAGATAAAAAAAAACAAATGTGCTTTTTTCGAAAAAAAAAAATTTTAACGTGTTTTAAATTTAAAAGCTAGCTTTGAAGTTTTGAAAGTCTAAAGGATAGAAAACAATAAAATATTAAAAGAGGACATCTTAAGCTTTCAAATACATGTTACAAAATTTTCATAAGTCTAGACTCTAACAGAGTTATTAGTAAATTTATGAAAACTAAAAAAAAATATTTAAATTTCATTTAAGCCTCCTTCTATCTTGGAAACTAGTAGAGGCCCAGCTTTGTCCTCATACAAAAAATGTGCCTAATCATAAGTACCTATGCACTGGTATATAGTAGTGCACTTAATTAGGAAACACCATGTATTTAAAAAAGTAAACAACTTTTTCCATTATAAAAAAAAACAACTTACAAAATACAGTTATGTACATCATTGATGGCACAACATCTCCAGTTTTTCAGTTTTTTTTTTTCAAGGAAATAGGATAGAACGTGTTTCCTTTAAATGAAATAACAACACTTTTCTTTAAATAAATACTTGAAGGTATTTTATACCAAAGTTTTCATTTCCAGGGTATTATTAATTTTAGTTGAAAAAAAAAAAAATATTAAAAGAAATTTTCTAATGTATATATATATTGTATTAAATTATGTACATACCAACACATCCTTAAGGAGATATTAATTTTAACCCTATTTTCTTTTTCTTGTTGATGTTTTCTTATTAATTCTAAAAAAAAATTATTTTATTTTTTTTTTGTGTTTTTTTTTAAATACTTTTACAATTATAATAAGTTTATTTTTTTTTTCTGAAGGGTATTAGAAAAATATTTTATACATATATATAAAAAAAAAAGGAATCTGTAATCCTAGTAAGTATTAAAAGAATATTTTTTTAAAAAAAAAATAGAAGAGTTTTTAAAGTATCCACTTACAAAATTATTTAAACTCCACTTTAAAATTATTGTGTAGGTATAAGATATCTTAAATAGTACTTTGAAAATATGAGAACGTCTGATATTGGTTGGAAATATAAACTATATATTTCAAATAATATGTAAGTGTATATTAGCTTATTTTAAAGAATATGTTGTAAATAAATTATTAGAAAATTCTTTGAAATATACAGAATGTTACAGAGTTATAGCTACAAATTCGAGTCAATGGTTTTATTTTCGAAAAAAAATTATTTGACATATTTAAAAGCATACCTTTAAAAACTTCACCAAAAACTTCAATATTTGTCTTACATAGATACACCAAAAGGCTAACGCATATCGATTTAACTTCATCTGTTTTAGTTAAAGTGCGTAACATCTTATCTCTGTTATGTACAATTGAACTTTGATTTCAGAACTCAATAGAA
The DNA here is from genome assembly GCA_963082915.1 of Dolichopus griseipennis. Taxonomy (NCBI): domain Eukaryota; kingdom Metazoa; phylum Arthropoda; class Insecta; order Diptera; family Dolichopodidae; genus Dolichopus; species Dolichopus griseipennis. The sequence continues at coordinate 15,095,240 of OY720443.1, read as the reverse complement.
TATAATAGTTTCAGGTCAATTGTGAATTAAAGAGAGATCCTACTGTTCTTATTACGTTTATTAGGTGGTTAGCAGATGGTGCTCCTTAAATCAACCTTCATAGCATTTAGAAACTAAACAACCGCTGACTAATCTATTTCTCTTTTCTTTTAAATAACTGAAACATCCATTAGCTTCCACATCTTGTTTGTGAAATCTTTAAAGTAATTTTAATTGAGTGATTCAGAACTTGAATGCACTAACTGACTTAAAGTAACTGTTTTTTGAAATTAGATTCAAGGCTTTGTAGCTTTTTAAAATTTTTGACCTAATTATGTGTCGACAGAATATGCATCAACATCGAAATATAGACTGTCCAAAAAAAAAACATAGTCTTAATCTATTCTGGTCCTGATCTGCTGAATTACATTTTACAAGGACTTTGTACAGTAAATTTTAATTAAAAAATTTCATTTTTGTAAAAAAAAACCTTTAACGAAGCTTTAGCTTCGAACATATGATCGTAGCTGGTAATTTTTAAGTATTTTAGTACTTAAATATATAAACCAGTACCAGTATCGATACTGGGAAAAAATACTCAGAAAATCATTTTTTTGAGTATCAACCAATACTCACTGGTATCATAAGTCTTGAATTAATTAGGTAGAAAAATACGGTATTTGAGAGGAAGGACTTATTTAGTATTTCCACTTCGAGTTAGAAATCATTACTTTTTGAATATTTTTCAAATATCAGTAATTTTATACTGGAAAAATACTGGTGGGTACCAGTATTTTTACTGGTACTTATTTTTTTGCAGTACGTACAAGTTTTTGAATTCTATTGAGTATTTTGTCCAGTATTAACACTGTTCCTTGAAAATCACCAGCTCAACATATATATATATATATGTATATATATATATATATATATATCGATCGAATATTTAATGTAGCTATATAATTCAATGGAAAATAAAAAGTAATTAATCAAATTGAAAATGCTCTACATTTGAAAACCTAAACAAAACCCATCATCAAATGGATTCATGAAATTAAATATTTTTTTTTCTTTTCAAACAACATCCATCAGCTCCTTTAGACCACCTGGATATCTTCCTATTTCATTTCATTTACAATAAAAACCTTGGTATTTCATAATTCTACTAGAAATTCTATTCCTATTAGTTTATACTTTATAGCATAGCATGAAGTAAAATTTTATTTTATCGTCTCTAATATTTAAACTCATATTAAAAAAAAAACAAAAACAAAAAGGGATACAGATTAAAAGGTCAGAAAAATCCTACTATACCTACTAGATTTTAAATGCCTTGTTGAAAGAAAAAATATGAACAAATAATAAGAAAAAAAACGAAATGAGATCATTTTAATAGCTAAGTTCTATTTTCTAATTAAAAAATACCCTTTGAAAAAAAAAACATGAATGAGGAAAACAAAGTTTTAGAAAATTCGTTCATATTATTTATTTTTTTTTTCAACCACTTGAAATTAGGGTAAAATTATAGAATTGAAAACTTTTATTTTTTGTTTTGATGTTGTTGTTGTTTTTGTTGTTAATGAATAAGTAATTTATAAAATTGTTTTCCACAAAGTGTTTCTTGTAAATATATTTTTTGTTTTTATATCACGTTCGAAAATAAAGACAATTTAGCGATTAAAAAAATTAGAACATAATTTATCAAGGTTATATTAAAATAACCTTTTTATTTCTTTGTTTTTGTTTCAATTACTCTAAATTGAAGTTTAAATTTTAATCAGAGAAATTAAAATTTAAACCTTTTACTTGTGTAAAAATTAAATTGATATTTACTAGTTATCTTATACAGACTTTAACTATAATACTATATTTAAAAAATTTTTACTTATTTATTCAAAACTTTCTGTAATTAATTTTAAAACAAGAAGTAAGTAAATTTATAATTTGTTAAAATGACATTCTCTAACATATGTCAATAAAATGTCTTTTTATGTGTCAAATTCCTAACCTATCAAATTTTCTTATATGACATACGATTTTAAGAACCCGCGATCAAATAATATTAAATATTAAAATTTCTTATATAATTTTTATTATGAAATATAAATAAATCAAAAATTTATTTTACTCCGGATATTTGAAACAATTAAAAAAAATTAAAAATGGTATTCTTTATCTGTATTTTACGTCAAAAATACAAAGGAACAGCTACACCTTACATTTGATTGACAACAAACTTCGTTATTTTTAATTAATAAGAAGGTTATTTTTAATTTATAAATACGTTAATCACTTTGTTTTTCAGTTAATTAATCCGTTTCGACACAGCAACTATTTTGATTTCACGTTTTTCTTGTGTTGACGATTTTAGCTCTTGCCTTGTTTTGCCACACAAAGCTATTTAAATACTTTTTTGTGTGACTTTTATTTTTTTTGATAAATCCAAGCATAGTCAAGTTGTTCTGACGGTTTATTATAACTATCATTATCACAAAGGTTTTGATTTCAAACTCCGGTCAGATCATATCTAATAAAAGATATCGTAAAATTATATAACTAATATCGTAATAATTTATATCGTAATATAATAGAAGATTTAATAAAAATTTATAAATAACTCTTGTTTAAGATAATAGATGGCGCACAAAATTAGCATTTGTGTATTCATAATCTTATACAATAGCTACAGCCGACTAATCAACGGCTTAGTGAATTAAAGAAACTGAAGCCTAGTCTAAATAGACTTGATGAATGCCCTATACTCCTTAAAGAGTGGAAAATGACAAAAAAAAAGAAATTTAATTCATTATTGTTTATTTAGTTTGTAACGCCCAAACAATATTAAATTTTTTAACTCATCTCCTTTATTAGCTTTCCATTATCTATATAAAGTTTTAAAGCTGGACCCCTCACTTGATGTATTACGATCAGAAATAACCAAAACACTAAATTAAAAGCAATTATTCCCTTTATTAATAAAATATGAATAAAAGGTTTTAATAGAAAAATCCTTTTCAATTTCCTATTTAAAGAATAAAGTAACTGTCAAAGCTGTCAAAATCTTTATTACCTGTCATATGCAAAACATTAGTTTAATAAATGTTTCAGTTTTAGGTTTACATTCAAATATTACTTTAATTATAGAATTAAAAAAAAATTACCTTTTGATAAATTATTTAATAAATCGTTTAAAATATTTAAAAATATAAATATAATCTTTATTTACCCAGAATATTTGGTTATTTATTATTTTTAAATTCCAATTATTTTAATGAATTTAATTGAAATTCTTTAAAACTATCAAACCCAATTTTGTCTTATAAAACTTTAAGAAATTTTAATTACTTTATTAGGAAATTTTTAGAATTAAAAATTCCATGATATAAATTCCACTATATTTTGCCACTTCTCAAATTTTTCAAAATGAAACTTCTTCATTCTATAACAGTAAAATAACAATACACATAAAATGAAAAAAAAACAGCCGTTAATGTACTGAAATTTATTGGACGCCATTAAAATTTTATTTTAGACTCATTCCATTTAATGACACAAGCAACAAATTTAAAGCATCCTTGCCTTTTGTTACTTTTTATTATTTTATTATTTTATTTATGCAATTAAAAGAAAGCTATCAAAATCCGCGATTAAAACAAAATATCGATCGAATCTAACTGTCATCAAAAAATATTCCCTCTTGGTAACAAAATATTTCTAAACCATGTATACATTAAAATTAAATGACATTTCATGATAATTTATCGCTTCGATGACTTGATTAATGTCATTAAATTATTAGTAGATGTAAAAATTATTTTAATAAATTATTTCTTGCGATAATAGGATGCATTTGCTTTTATCTTCATTACAAGTAATTAACAAAAATATTACAAGTAATTTATTCTTAATAAGTTAGGTTAAGTTTGACATTGAAAAATCAGTTTTGTTTTTTTTTTTTCATTTAGTTCAGGATCAAGATTTGATTTTTAATACATAAAAAAAACAGCAACATTATACATACGTTTATGTGGGCCAGGGTTTATGATCTGTATTAAACAATTTACATAAATTGCAAAATATGACGCAGACATATAGCTTTTGGTATAAATAAAATAATAAATATACTTTTTTAATAAGCTGTAAATTAGCAGCCTATTTGACATTTGATATTCGAATTTTTAAAACTAAGGTAGCCAACCCACTTGATTTGAGTGACTCACATCATGTTTTTGAAACCTGTCCCGGATGACAGTTTTTAATTATCTATTGAATCGACATGTTGGATCTATTAATACACCGCCATAGGTGACAACAATAAGTAAAATATTTGAGTAAATTCTATGAAATTTATCATTATTAACTGAAAGCTGTAAACTATTTTTGAATAATTTCAATGATTTTCACTTTTCAGTATTATAAACGTACCTTAAAATTATTATTATTTAAAAAAAATCTCTTAAAAAAATAATAAAATCCTAGAGAGGAAGAGGAAATAAATTAAAAATTATTTGCTATGGATGTTTTTAATTTTTTATTTTTTTTCATTATTTACTTAAAATTTATATTGTCCTTAAAAATTACAGTAAAAACAACAACAAAAATAGCAACACTTCAATTAAAAAAGGATGATAGGGATGAAAAACATATTTATATGTATCTATATTATATGGTGTATACATATAGATCCTTTTTTAATTAACTATATTACAACTATACTAAAAATAATTCAGATTACTGGCAATATGAAATTGACAAAATTTCTAACACAGCATTTAAGTAATTTTATATAAAGTATTTACAAAAAAAAAAAGATGGCGGTAGCGATAGACAGGATGATGGGTTTTTTGTATTTAATATTGTGTAGGTGTATAATTTAATGTATAGGATGAATTTGGGTAGTTTGGTTGTAGCTTATATTTAAACAAAATTTAAAACTAAAAAGGATTATACATATATATATTGATATATATATATACATATTAAATATACTTATTGAGATTTGAAAATAAAGATGATGTGGATACTTATTTCGATCCTCTATAATTAACAGTTAAAGACAAAATATTTACGAAAATTGGAAATAAAATAATAAGCTCATGTTTTAGTTGGAAAAAATATTCTCGCACATTTTGCGTATGTAAGTTTACATCTAAGATCTTAACTCCAATTTTAGCTGTAAAATATGTTTGTTTATATTGACTTTTCCGTGCCAGTAATCCATAGGCGTTGTCACTTCTGTTTTTTTTTGTTTTTTTAGTCATGCACTTAAGAAAATTGGTAACCCTTCAAATTTTAAGAAGCGTCGAGACTTGAACGGAAAGATTAATGCATAAAAACCTTTTTACTTTAAGAGGCCTCAGTAGTGTAGTATAACTTTTTTTTCCGGGGGGCCTCGATGGTGTAATGACTATTAGATGGTGTAACTTTTTGTAAGACAACAATTTGAAGGAATTAGTTTGATTTCTGTACAGATCATAAATATTTATTTGAAATAATTTTTCTGTACAAAATCTCCTTGGTGACCAAATATATAAAGTAAAATGTCATGTATTTTATTTATTTTAATCGTTGGCTCCAGTCCCTATTGCAAAAAAAAAATTAAAATTTGTAAGTCTGATGCATGCAAGGTAGTTATAAGCTTTTTATTAACTCTTGCTTGGTTTGTACATGTACTGATTGGTACAAACTTGACAATCGATTAAAATCTTAATATGCCGTTAAGATCAATACTTTAAATTTTGAAAATTTAATTCGTAACACAGAACTAGATGGCCATGAAATAAATACTTACTTTAATTTTAAAATTTATTTACAGTTTTTGCATACTTTTAGGATGATTTATATTATTATAGCACCGTAATACAATACCCCATAGTACGGTGGTTAAAATAATCCTATTATATATGTGCGTCTTTTAGAACTCTTTCCATTTTTAATATTTCCTTGTTTAGTTTTAATTGGTTCCAGATTTTAATTTTTATGTATATTTTGAAAAGAGTTATAAAATTTTCATTTATACGTTTTTCTATTATATTAAAGTGTTACCAAATGTTAGTTAATTAAAGACCTTCATTATAGTTATATTGTATATTTTATTCGTTGGATTAATTATATATACACTGTTTTACAATACATATAATTATATATTTAATTATATGTATTAATTAAAGTCACAAAAGGAAAATGTGAAAATTTTTATTGAGTGTTATAAACCCTATACTTAAAAGAAAATTAACAAATGAATAAAAATGAAGAAATTTCTATTATTTTTTTTTGAGAAAAATTCAAAATGGAAATTAAATGGAAAATATAAGTAGAAAATATAAAAAAATAAAGAATTTATCAGATAAAGTAAAAATTGCACTTAGTTAAATGAATATGACAGTGTATATTATATACACTATAAAATGTGGGCGCCACTTTAAATTTATGAATATTAATTTTTGTTTTTGAATTAAGTAGGTAGTTATTTTAGTTTGTTGTCTTTTCCAGTTGATTAATAATTTATTTCTTAGAATTTTTGTTATATTTTTTTTGCACTGTTTTTCTTTTAAGGCAAAAGTGGTACAATGTAGGTGACATTTTTTAACCATTTTTTAATTTAGAGAAATTTAATCGTGAAAGTATTTTGTAGAAAATGACAAAAGTATATGAAGCAAAAGTATAACATGAAATGTGATATAAACTAAAATTTAAGGTTATTCATAATTTATAACATAACTTAGAATAGGAAGGAATATTTTAAATAGTAAAATATTTTTAAGTAAAAATGTATATATTATCTATGGATTAAGTTTTTTGAAAGAATCACATTCACACATCAAAAATTTCATCTGCAATCTTCGGAACCTCTTATAACTGTGAAACATTTAATTCAACATTCAAATTTGGTTAAAAATAATTATGATTCGCAGCTGACAGCTGTCAGTTTAAATGAATTATTCAGGACAACAATAACTAGTTATCAACCTGATTTGAAAATAATATGATAATAAAAATAAATTTCAGTTCATTTTTATTTAAGGATCTTGTGGCGCTACAGCATTTTAAGAATTTCCAGAATAGCTGACCCATTCATAAAACCTTGAAAACCCCTGCTAAATAGAAATCCAGAGTAAACAACTATTAAATTTTCTCAATTTTAAAACACGTACTCAAAATCAGACTTCTTAAATCTTATTTCAAATTCAAAGTTTTCTTTTCTGTTCCTAACAAACTCGGACTGCTTCGGATCTATTGTATAACTTTTTGTATAGTGAAGTTATACAATAGATGTTGAAGGTTTCACAAAGATAATCCGATAATCTGGACATCCTTTTGGAAAAATTAGGAGTTAATCACGAAACTGATTGTACCCAAAGTTTAAATCTATGATACAAATATTTCCTCTAAGAAACCCTAATTTAAATTTAGTTCCTGAACACTAAATTATTATTTTAACTATAACTCAAAAACATTTTATTATTAAATAACTTTTTCTAACTTTAAAATTTATATTTATTGTATTACTTATTATTTTACATTTTAAATTTTCAAAAATAAAATAAAAATTGAAATATTTATTAAAGTAAACCATTAATAACCTTTAACATATTTTTAATATTAAAATATACCTTTTTAAAAATAATTCTAACAATAAATTGATTTGTTTCCTGAATAAAAAAAAAATATAAAGTTTTTATAAAGCAAACTAGAAAAAAAAATATAAACTGAATGCTTGTGGGTTTTTTTTATTAATAAAGAAGCCATTATATGGCTAAATATATTCCACATTTATTTTACACAAGAAATAACCAAAAAAAAATTAAAAAAAAACATTAAAAAACTTTAAAAAATCGGTATGCAGTTATTCCACATCATACAAAATTGCTTAAATTCTTTAAATCATAAGGCAGCAAATTAGGATTTAAAGGGTAAACGGGCAGCTATAAGGCAACTTTTAAAAATCATACCTTAGTTGATAAAACTTTAGTCTATACTCCTTTACAAAATTAACATAAACAAGGGGTATTTTTATGGTTTTTACAAATTTACAAATATAAAAAAATATTCGATTTTAAAAACAATTGACTATTCAATGAGACTATTGTAAGAAATTCCATTTTTTTACAAGTGTTTTAAGGAATGTGGTCTCTTATTGTAAAATAAGTTTTTAATTACAAGTTTAGAGAATATTTGTATAAAATTTTACAAAGACCTTATTATTTTAGATTCTTGTATAGAATTGTTCTTGTAAGTGCAAGCATTTTCTTGTAAATTGAATCGATTGAAATATTTTACAATTTTTAACTTTTAATAATCATGTAATAAGCCACTTATTTGAAGATTTCTCGAAAAATTAAATTAACGAAAAGACAATTGTATTCCAAAATTATAAAATTTATTTAGTTTAATACAGTAACTTTCCGCATTAGTGGCGAATCATTTGTTAAATATTTTATTACATATATATTGTATTGCATAATTAACTGAATTAATAATCTTCCGAGGCTCTATGTTAGTTTCTTCATTTTGGAATTTGGTTAGTTTTGGAATCATTTTATTTCACTAAGCAAGAATAATTAGTCCACCGCAGCTATCTACGTTGATTTTCACCGATCGGCCTGTAGAGGGACGACCTCAAATTTTTGTGCTAGTTGTCGCTTCGAATTTTTACATAATCTACCACTAAGTACGTAAAATAATTAAAAAATTTGATATCAGATAACAAATGGTTCTTAGTTAAAAAGTTTTAATTTTGTATGATCTTATATAACATTATTTAAACTTTAGCAATTGATTCGCCACTGATCAACGGGTTGTTAAAATAATGGGATCTAAAAAATTTTTAGCTTTTTGAACCAGTAATAGTTGCTTATAGGATGTTAAAAGAGGGACCAGTACAATACAAATAAAAAAATACCTATTAATACTAAGACTCCATAAACGTCGAACCCATATGATTTAATCAAAAAGCGCACAATTCCAGGTTCATCTATCGAAATAATTCCCAAAATTGCAAACTAAGCAATAAAATATTAAAAATTTTTCTAAAATTCTTAATTTAATCTTCAATATCATATATATATTGAATTTTATATAATTCTAACCATTTTCCATTGAAATACACAATCAAAATAAAGAAATAAAATATAATTGAAGAAAATATTTATCTTTTCTTTAGTTTTTCTTTCCTATTCAAAAACAAAAATAAATCATTATTATTTGTTTTATAATATAAAATAATGTTTTTGTTTTTCTCTATTTTTTATTTGTTTTGTTTTTTGGAGGTTTTTCCAACTAAGAGTTAAATTTACCTTAAATTTGTTTTTCCCTTTCAAATTTTGTAAATTTTTTTGTATTTCTTTTAACTATATGAAAATTTTGAAATTCCATTGGGTCTATATAATTTCTATTTTTCCAGTTTTTTTTTTGTTGTTTCAAAAATTTTCATATGACGTTTTTTTTTACCGTTATATCCGTATAAATACCTACACACATATTCATATGAAATAATAAAAAGGAAAATTAAAATGTACCGTAATCATATAGAATTTTTTTGTTTTCTTATGTGTATATGTAGAGCTCTTTGAAAAAACACCAAAGAAAAAGTCTCCAAAACAGAGTTTTTATGTAGGATTTCGCAAAATAATTGGAAAATCCCCTTAATTTATGCAATTTTATTTTTAATTAGGCATTAGAGTAAAATTTTTATAAATTTCAGGGAATGTAATCCTTTATTGAGTCCAAAAAATTTTAGAGACTTTTCCTATTTTTTCATACTGGAGTTCCCGAATTTCATTGTGGAGAAAAAGTTCCCGAATTTCAATTTCATTGTGGGGAAAACGTAAGTATTGACAAACTATTGTTATCTATTTGAGGATTAGATTTCAAATTGGGAATTTTTCGCATTTATTTATAAGTGAAGTTCTGAATTAGTATTACATTATGTGTTCAGTTCAAAATCAAAGCCCGCCAATTGGATCAATTTCTTATCAGTTAACACTAATAAAGTAATCAATTTTTTTGATAAACATTTTTTTCGGACCAGAACCATATTTAATAAAAAAACTTGATTAAATTTAATTATTAAACAATCCTCACGTATCAAAAAAAGATTGTGCAATAACGCCCTTGGGACTTTTATCCGTAATATTATTCGAGATATTTTGGGGACTTTCTTCATATGCAAAAAGTCTAAAAAAAAACAATAAAAGCTTCTCAAACATCATAATATATTGCAGGAATTTTTGATTTTGGGTTTTTTTCAGGACCGGTTTATCAAGGACATTTTTCATTGGTCCCTGTATAATGTATGAGTTCAGTCAAATGTACAGTTTTTTTTTTATATATATTTATTTTGTGAAAATTTTTCATTTATTTTTTTACCTTTGAAAAAATAAAAAAAAATCTTGAGATCCTGTTAACCTTCTTACAAGGTTAATTCAAAATCTAAAATAAAAAAAATGATGATGATTCTTATATTTATAAAAACCAGAGTACCGTTACCAAAATCAAAGAATTGGAAAGAAATATCTTAAAAGAAAAACAAAACATTAATAATAATAATAAAAAAAAAAAAATACAAGTTAAGAAAATATGAAAAATAAGAACCCAGTTATAAATTTAAACATAAAAAAGGTAAAAAACCAGAACAAGAAGAAACGACAGAGATTGATTTTCACAACTTCATTTGAGTTTTCTACAGGAAGCAAAAAAAAAAAATAAAAGAAAAACATTAATAAAAATAACAAATATTTGAAATTTTAAAAATAAAACACAAACTTTTTACTTAAGATCCAAACAACATAATTTTTAAAAAAAAAAATAAGAAAGATTTCTTTTTATTTTAGCTTTGGATACCACAACAGTAAACATTTCCAATCTTAAGTATAATTATATAGATATATCAAAATATATATTTGTTAGAAAGTTGGAAAATATTGCTTTTAAAGTTAAAAAAAAATACATAAATTTTATTTCTTAAAAGTTAGAAAAGTATACAGACACCATTAGGGAGGTACACAAAACCAATACAAACAAATTGGTCCTGGAAAGTTTTTCCCTAAACAAGGTGAAATCCTTCAGAATAGGTGGAATCCTTCAGAATAGCTGGAATCCTTCGGAATAGGTGGAATCCTTCAAAATATATGGAAGTTTTTAAAGTAGGTTGAGTCCGTCTGAAGTGAGGTTGAATCTTTCAAAATAGGTGCGGAATCTTTTAAAGGTGGAAGCTTTTAAAGTAGGTGGAGTTCTTCAAAGCTTAAAACCTCATTGGTGCTGTGAGGCTTTTGTTCACAAAAGCCATCTCCTTTTGTAGCCAGAATAATCGAATCCGAGAGCTATTTATTTTGATATTCAAATTTTTTTACTCTAATTTGAACTTCGGCTAAACTACTGATGTCCTAGATAAAATAATTGCTACATTCGTTTTTGATAGTTGATTCAACGATTCAAAATGTCATGTTTTCATATTATAGTTTAGGTTTGAAAACCCAAAGGAATTGTTCCATGAATGATTCATGAGATTGATACTCCATTACATACACTGGAATCAAGAAATAAAACTTTTGAATGTCAGGCTATATTTCAGCATGGCATTCATTCATTTCAGTACACACAAGTTTAATTGTTTAAAATCTTTAGATAACTGACTTTGTAATTAACTGAGCTCTGAACGTAAATTAAAGTTCGCTCTAGTTGGCAACCAATTTACTAAAATTTACAGAAATTCGAATTTTTTAATTTAAAAAAATTGAATTAAAATAATAAAATTAAAAAGACCCTCACTTTCAAAGATACACTATATATTTAAATTAAATTTATTTAAATCTTTTAAATAGACATACGGTACTACAGAATTCGTACCACAAATGTACAGACAATAACGTTTTTATTTATTTGTTTTTTTTTTTTTTAAGTACAAGTACAATTTAAATTAAAAATGGAAAACAAACTTATTCAAAACTTATTTATATTTTTATTCTCCCTGCATTTTATTTTATTTTTTTTTTTCAAGTTGTTGTTTTTATTTGATTTTCCTCCACCTGGTTTTCCTTTTTTTAAAAAAGAAAATTCATCATCTACTTACTTAAAAAAAAAAAAAAATGTAAGAAAACTTCTTCATTTACGCTTCATAATTCAATTAGGATCGTTATAAGTTTTACAAATTATAAATCATACTGTTGGTGTTGGTTTTGTTATGTTTTTTTTTTTTAATTCTCTAAATAATTTTTTATACTGTTTTTTAAAAAAGTTTTTTAAGAAAAAATACAGAAAAAATCTAAATTAAGAACGGCATACAAATAGCGAAACAACAATAGAATAAAAAAAAAAATTCCTTAATGAAGACTTATTTTTCTTTTAAAATTTTTTATTATAATTTTCTTCTATATTAAGAAAAAATAAAAACAGTAAATAAACTTCATCATTTTACTTGTAAATAAAATTTACAGAATTTTCACAATATTTTCTGTATTTATTTAAATTTTAAAATAGAAATTGTAAATAAAATTTACTTATTTTAAATATGAACATAATTTTCTTTCATAATAATTATAGTGCATACTTTTAGGCGAAAGCTATAGCTTTAATTGAAATGCATACGGAAAATAAATAAATAAGTTTTTATTAAATGATTTCTTAAGAATAAATTTAGCTACAAATTTTTTTAAATTTAATTTAAATATTTAATAAACAAATCTAATTTATAATTTTCCGAAATCAAATTGCATAATGAAATAAAATTGTTCCAGTTCGAGTTGTTTCATTCCATTCCGTTTCAGTTTGTCATTGAAAAAATTTCTAAAGCATATTCCTGATATTATTTCATAATTATTTTGTATTTTAAATTTTTATAGTACGTTCATAAAATCTAAATTTTGAAAAATTGAGAAGATTTCGAAAATTTAGTAGTTTTCCATAAATTTTTCAAAAATTTATCTGTCAATGAAAGTTCCTGACAGCCTCAAAATCGCATCCATAAATATTCGAGTTTTGTATTGATTATTTAAAATTTTTTTTTAAAACCCTTGTCAAAACCTTTGTTAATTCTAATGTAAAAAGTACAATTTAAATAATTTTTATTTTTCATTAAAGATAGCTGATTTATTAAAACAAAATATTTTTTTTTGCAAACTGTTTTTAAAAATTCGCCATATTATTTTTAAAAAATTTATAAATATATCAAATCCTTTCCTACTAAATTTTCAAAAAAGTTTTGTGGACACTGAGTCAAGCTGATTTTATACTAGGTAATCAACAAAATATTTGAGTTTATGAAAATTGCTATAATCGTTCATACGTATGCAAGTCAATGAAAGCTATAACAGGTGTCTTACAAAATCTAGGTAATTTTGAAACTTTTATTGGTTTTTATCGTGATTTTCCATAGATTAAAAAATGAGAAATCTGTCTAAGAAAATTAGATTGGTACTGGATTTTCTCATCAATTCCCTCTCTAAATTGAGAAGTTCGTCTATGAATTTTCGATAGTTGTATTGATTTTTAAAAAATGTTTGCACGACCCTTGTTTTTTTTATATTTGTCAGGAACTGTCATATTATTGCCATAAAAGAATAATTTAAATTGATTTGTAGAAATTCAAGTTTTCTAAAACATATAAATATGTATGCAGGACTTTTATAATACTGATAATTTTTTAAAAAACTTTAAAGGTTTGTGTGTTTATTAAATGTTTACTATTATTAATTTTAGCTCTTATAAATCTCGTTCCAACTATAACTAGAAATTTCGTTCCCACTTTTTTAAAAGCAAATTTACGAAGCTTTTGAATTTTAAATATGAATTATATTTAATTTCTATGATTTCAAATGCAAATATATATGATTTCAAATTTATAGGCATACAACTAAAGACAAATTAAGATAGCTCATATCTTCCAGACGAATGAGAATCGGTCCTTCAAATTCAACCAAAAAAATACCTTCAAATATTTTTTTGTTTGATTCTAGCTTTAAAATTAACCCTAGTTCTTCGCAAGTTATTGGTTAAACACCCTCTTTAAAATTAAAAAACCAAACAAAAATAAATTTTCTTTAAAATTCTGTATATTATTGTATTATACATATACATAATAAATGTGTCAAATCATTTGACATTTGATTTTCCAAAATGATTATGAAAATTTGACATTTCATATCGACTTTGTACTAGAAATAATTAAATCAATTTTTAGTTTGTTATATGGATGTTACATTCAATAAAATATTATTTGATTATATAAAAAATTACGAGACCAAAAAGCTAAGGCTAGGGTCATTAAAAAAAACAATATTTTTTTTAGTGTATGTTATTTAAATATTACTATTACTTTATATAATGAATTACCCATACATTAATACTTATATTATTAAATTAAATATGAATTGTTGCTATATTGTGAATTGAATAAAGAAAAAAAAAAAAAAAAAAAGAAAAATAAATCGAAAGATTCGGCTAAAAATTAACTTAAATAAGTTTCATTGTTACCATACCATTTCAGCTTGTGTAATGGTTAGCTTACAAATGTTAAAAATGCTTAAAGAAATAATTGAAGGCTAAATAACTGAAAATGAAAAAAAATGTGTATTACTAAATCATATAAAAAATGCCTGCACATATACAATCAAACATTTCTTCGAAAGATAACTATTGTAAAACACAACATCCAAACATTTCAGCTAAAACCAAGTTTTATTTGTCTTTAAAAATTATTTGCTTAAAGCTGGTCCTTTTTTGAATATAACTTCACTTTTAAATTCATTAAAACCTTATAAATACAAAATATTTGCTAAAAAAATTAAAATAATATTTTCATAATAAATAAAATGTGGGAGAAAAATTTTATAACTTCTGAATTTTTTATTGGTTTTTTTTTATAATAATTAAAAAATTATTATTATATTAAAATTTGGCAACAATATTGTTTATTAAAAATATTTCTACATATTATTAAATGTCAAAGATCACATTATACATTTGCAACTCATCATCATACAAAAGTTTTTATTAAACACTATCTCATGACATCAATAGCATAATTTTATTATTTCATATTTTAAGACTCCCAAATGACTGTACCTAATTGCTTTAAATTTAATATTAGAAAATATTATAAAATAAATACAATGTAAGTTTTGAGTTTAGATAAGTATATAGAGATAAATTATAATGTATTGTTATGATTTCATTCATATTTATCGAATCTTACATTAATATGTATTAAAATATACAAATTATGCTTTTACAGAATGGGAAGAAGGAGAATAGCATCTCATTAGAGAGGAGGAGGATCTATTGTTTTAAAACTTATTTATGAACATTAAAATGTATTGATTTTTTTATAATATTTCTACAACTATGTTTTTGGAATAATGTAAGTCGGAAATATCTTGTCATCTTCTTATTACCGCCGTACGTTTAAGCGTTGAGGTGTTGCAACACTTTTTCCAAGTATAAATCTGAAAACATCAATTAAAATCCAGATTAGTCCATTTTATTTCAGAAAGTATCAATCGTAATTTTTAAAGGATCAGGCAGAAAACCCTAACGATATTTTATAAAGAAAGTATGCATTTGAGTTACAATTGACGCTTTTTGAATTAAAATTGATCCCGGCGGTACTCAAGTGCCATTCTTAAAAACACATATATCTTTTCTATATTTACTTTACTTCGTGTATTCATCCTTCCCAATGGAAGGTTGCACATGTTTTTCCAATTCCTAAAAAATTCGATAAAAGCGATATTCTAAGCACAAGTCTATTTTTATTAATTTGATCCTTGCCAAAATTAATTTAAAAAACCAGTTTAAATAACTAATAAACCAGAAGCTTTTGAAATATCTAAATCGCAGAGGTTTTATCGATCGACAATACGGGTTCAGAGCCCATCGTTCAACTAGTGACTCCATAACCTACCTATGCAAGAAACTAAATACCAGTTTTCACCATTCTGGCGAGTCTAATGTTGTTGCTTCGGATATTTCTAAAGCTTTCGATCGAGTTTGACGTAATGCTTTATTGGCAAAGTGTAAGGCTTTCGGTCAAGATAGGGTCATTGTTAAATGGATTGAAGATTTCATTTCGAATCGTACGATTCGTGTTCCTGGCAATGAATATTCATCCGAAGAATTTAAAATAAATGTTGATGTCTCTCAGGGATGGGTTTTATCTCAGAGTCTCTTCCTAATATTTATTAAATATATAGTTTTACCTAGATAAGTTTTGATTAAATTAATCCAATTGTGTATTTTTAAAAAAAAATTTTGTAAAATTCATATTTTGTGTGAAATCATAAACTTGAGCACCACAATTCTGTTATCCGAAAGATATTTAAAATAAAATTTTTGGTTCTCTCTAGGCAATTTTTATATTTAATTTTATTTTTTATCTAAAAATCGATAAAGAAAAGGTTAGATAAGATTTGATACTAATGATATATCATAATACATACTTAAAAAGAAACTTTTTACTAAAAATTTTGTATAATTTCAATATTTTATTTTATATATTATTATAATTTTGTTTTTTTTTATTTTTTTTTCTATATTTTGAAATACCCTTATTATTCCCCATTTTATTATTTTGTATTTTGTCTCAATTTAAATTTTTATCCTTAATTTTTATTTCCTTTTATTTTTCTTTTAAACCCTCAACCCCAAAGTCGAGCGGGGGTTGTTTTATTTTAAATAATTTTTTTTTTACATTTTATTCATTTTCTAAGTATAATTTTCGTTTCTTAAAATGGTTTTTTATAAAAAAAAATGTTATTCCCACATCGTCCCAATAGACCATTTTTTTTTTGCTGTTGTATAAATAACATTAAATTAGAATTAATATACGTACAACAAGCATATGTAAATTTAAATAAACATTGGTATATACATATTACATATATATATACATGTATTATGTAAGTATGTGAATTTATATTAATTTAAGTTGAACCTACAAGTACTTCCTATACAATAAGATTTTGAGATCATAGGATTGTACAATAATTGCCTTCTCAACTTAATTGACTACTTCATAATTTGAATGATGTAAGTTCCATTACGTCAAATTTTGCCTTATAATTAAAAATTTATACAAAATCTGATTTTTCAATGTTTCAACTAAAACTAGAAACTGCAGACAATGGAACTTAACTTTTGTATAATTTCGCACACTTTGTAGAAAGTGCTCTTAGACATTGAGAACTGCGAGAACTTATTTTACCTATAGCTTATTGAAATTCGCTATATATATTGTTATATGGACAATTGGTATTGTGTTACTGTAATCACATGTGTAATACTACGCTAGGACATTAAATTGAGGACATTAAATTAAGTTAATTTAAAATCCGGACCACACCAGTCAAACTCTTGGGAAGAGTTCCTTTATACAAAAATATATAACAAGATACACAGTGTTGGCTACGAGGTAAAGGAATTTGAAGGGAAATGCGATGGAAGATAAGAGTTTTGGGGTTCAATAGGAACAAGGTACAGAGCTATTTCTAAAACGTAGCAAATTGTATAATGGTACGTTGCTATCAGAGCGGAATACATTGTATGGAAGCATGTTCCATTTTTTACAAGTTCTTACAATAAATGACTTTCAATATCCAATTTTGAACAAGCCAGAAGTTTGCAGGTTGTAAAAATAGGCACTTGAAACCTCCCTAGCATTACACTGCATTTATTTAAAAGGGAGCATTAGTGATTTCAATTAATTAGAACAAGTGTCAATACCTTCATAATATCTATAAAAAAAGTGTTAAGGCTCCAATGTTTCGACGCGTGCTAAGAGCAGTAAAAGTAGCCTGAACGAAGAGATCAGCAATTAGTCGTAAGGCAAGATTTGGCATTTTGACCACATAACTTAGGAAAATTTGTACTTTGCTAAGTTAAATTGTAATCTGTAGCATTTATTTTAATATAAAAGTACACTTTTAAAGTTAAACCATATATGTAAAGGCTGGCTGGCACAGTGATTGAGTGCCGACCTTTCATGCTGAAAATCTAAGACGTTTCTACGTGTTATAAGTCATAGTAGTATCTCACGTTTAAATTGTATGTGGAATTCAATAAGACCAATTCTAATAACACGAACATAATAAGAGCCCCTGTTCCAACATGTACCTATGGCTTATTAGCCTAACAGTTGAACAGTTACCGTTTAAAAAAAAAAAAAAACAAGGTAGAATGTGTACATGAAAACTGTCGATATTATTTAAATAAAACATGCATTAAGATATAATTAAAGAAATCATACAAATTGCATTACTTAAATCTTTCCTAACATTCCGCTCTGTTAATTCTACATTTATTAATCGATTCTCATAATATAGACAATTGGAATTACATTAAATGGTGTAATTTAAAAATTTTTTAATTGCATCAAATGATAATTAATGTCTTTAACTAAAGTAGGATTACAAGTCTTTGTAAGTACATTGAATTTGTGCAAAACATTGTAAATAATTCTTTAATTACCTTACTCTTATATTAAAAATGGTAATGATTTGAAAATTTTTCTAGTATTATAGGATATAATCTATTTAAAAAAAAACCTGTGTATAAGGTATTTAGATATAAAAAATACAAAAATTTTACGGATATGGTTTCAGTCGGTTTAATTTTACTCATATATATATATATAGGTTTTTTATACATTATCTAAGTTTGTAATTTTGTATTTTTGTATATTTGTTTTTTTGAAAAATTTTCTGGTTTCACTCATTTATTTGTTACTAAATTTTTCCCATGACATTTTAATGATGGCTTTTCATTTGCTTTTTTTTTGTTCTTCTTATTTTATCCATCTATACATGTACATATTATGTAGATACAAATTTATCTATAGATTTTTTTTTGTTTCAAGTTTTGTTTTTTAGCCCCACTATACTTGAACAAAACTCTCCCTATATATTGAAGTGTATATTTCAGAATGAAAGATATCCTTATAAAAAAAAAAAATGAAAAGGGAGATAAAAAGAAAAGAAGAGAAAAAAAATTAAAAACATCTTTTTAATTCCGGAAAATGGAAGGTAATGAAGAGATGTAATGTTATATATAGGAGTGCCGAATATAACGATGATAAAAAATGAAATGAAGATGATGATGAAAAGAAAATGTTTTAGATAATATTGTTCAAAAAAAATTATAAGGAGAAACATTCTATAAAATATAATAATTTTTATGCAATATATAGATATACAATATGTATATATATATATAAAAAATATAAAATCTACTTGTATTCAATGATAACTAAATAATATATAACAACTAACTACATATATACTTGTAGAACTAAATTCGAAAATAAAAGGAAAAACAACATACAAATATAAGATATTTTTCAAATGAAAAATAAGATTAATCACTACTTGACATAAGAAATTATGATTATCTCGTATTTTCTTAAAAGTGTTTTCCTTAATAACTGTAGTTTTAAAATAATAAAAGTTGATTTAATGTATATTTAAACCAACTGATATTATGAAGTTGAAACGAAGTAGCGAATTATATGGTGAGCAATTGGATTATAAAAAATTTACGAGAATCAGAAAGAGTCCATTTTTATTTAATCTTATTTTAGATCAGATAATAATTAAAGCTATCAAGGTAATTTATAAAGTGGAGCTTCAATTAGATAAAATTCTGATAATACCGAACTTTTAGGAGAAAATTATTTGTTTTTGAAAAACTTAGGATTACTATATAATTTGCAGATCCCAGTTGGAAAAATAAAAAACATGATAGTTTTAAGGAGTTTTGTAAGATGCAAGTTGATGATAGATGACAAATCAGTCGAATTCGTTATATATATGAACTTCAAATAATATATTATATCTGGATTCCTTACTGGATTGTCGTCGAAACAGAATTCTGAGATCTTATAGAACAGCAATCTGTTACATTTACAGTTTCATTACTCATACAGTCTCATTGCGCGCTAGAAAAATTGGAATATATGTGTTTAATTTTCTGTCCTACTTTTCTGGGTCCTATTTCATAAAACTATTACTCCAATAACAAAAATATCAGGGCTCGTCATTGAATTGTCATCGAAACAGAATTCCGAAATCTTAGAGAACAGCAATCTGGTACATTTACAGTTTCATTACTCATACAGTCTCACAATGCGCTAGAAAAATTAAAATACATGTGTTCGACATGATATGAAATTATATAGAATC
The DNA here is from genome assembly GCA_963082915.1 of Dolichopus griseipennis. NCBI lineage: Eukaryota > Metazoa > Arthropoda > Insecta > Diptera > Dolichopodidae > Dolichopus > Dolichopus griseipennis. The sequence goes on along the minus strand of OY720443.1, from coordinate 15,075,093 downwards.
TAAAGCAATCATCTCAACAAATGGGTTTAGAGCAACAGAGTTTCAAGATTTAAGACGAATAATTGGACAAATGTAGAGTTCGAATTGCGGGATTGGAAAAATAATATTTGAACATATACAAAAAGGAACATATTGATGGAACTAATGCTAACTTGAATTCTATTAACATGTTTTGATATTAAGAAATCAAGAAAGTGTATGTGTCTGTACAATAATGACTCATTTATCGACTCCCTTCAAAAAATGAAAAAAATTTAAGACTGTTAAAATCAATTCTTTCAAATTTATTCTATCCCTCAATAGTTTAATTTAAATATCAATCTAATATTTAAATACAAGTACCCTACAGTTATCAGTAAATATTTAATCTAATCATTTATTATTTTCTTCAATTGAACAAATTTTTTTGGTTTAATTAAATAATACAAATCATTTTTTAAAAATAAGAAAATAAGGAGGGATATAAAATTAATAATGAGCTGTTTGTTTTAAAAATGACTCTTTTTAGTGATTAACTGCTATTTACAAAAATTATAAAAGGAAATAAAAATATAAGTAATGCGTAGGAAGATAGATATATTAAATAAAATTATAAAATTTTACAATTTGTTTATCTAATCTTACTAAAATACCATTAATTTAAATATAATATTACAAATAATTACAAATTCTTTTTTTTATTTTTATAATTATTTTATTATTAAGGACTTAAATTAAATTTAACTTAATAGATAATAAGTGTAATTAAAAATTGTAAGTTTAAGAAGTTAAGGACGAAATATAAAATATTTAAATGTGTAGATATATAATTTGAACAAATAATTTAAAGATCTAAATAATATTTGTAGTCCTTTGCTACAAATCTTCTATTTTCTTTCTAAAAAGACAGTCACGTGCTATCAATTAGTAAATTACGTTCGTAAATTTATAATTTTCAAATATCCAATACAAAATCGAGGCCTGGAAATAATATTCCAGAAAGTAATGCCAATCACATTGGTTTTATTTCCTATCTGATATCGAAATAAAGGCGAAATTGAAACTTTGAGAATCTCGGCTGTATTTCCGTTACTAAAATACTTCATTTTTATTTTGATATTGACATCAGTAGTCTATATCGGAGATTTCTATTGAAATATTAATGTATGTATAAAATATTAGAAGGCATTTTAAAGTTGGATACAAAATCGTGATATTTCTTTTTCCAGGTCGATTGGGAAAATACGCTAAACTTATATTATAAATTACTGTATGTCCCTCCTAGACAATCAAAATTTTTATTTTCGGATTTATTAAAATTTTGAAATCAATCGGCTTTTGACTTTTTTTCCGGCTTTATTTCCTTTACAAAACTTATTAATTAAGCCGCACCCTTAAAAGTTACCATTTCGACATCGGATGGGATGCAAAAGTATTTTAAAAATTTAATTAATACTCCCAAGGTAAAAAGGGCATGATTTCAAGTCACTGAAGAAGTATATATATAATTTTTTTTGGATATTATATTGGAGTTGGGTTCTGTCTTAATTATAGGCTAAAGTGGTTGTACTTAATAGTTCACTAAGTTTTCTCACAATAGTGGAAAATTTACTTCTTAGTTGTAGCCATTGAATTTTCTACTTGTTTCTAGTTTCCAAAAGATCGATTTGGAGTTTGGATTCGTTTTTCCTCTTAGTTATTTGTTGTTTTTTCAAATTATCTTCTGCTTCCGTTATGTATCTTGAAATTTAACCCACGGATAACCTGATTTGATATGTCACAGAACTTATACACAATGTCTATAACAGAACTTATACCATATAACTTTGGTTTTATGGGATGAAACTTCCTTTTTTGGATTAAAATGTTTCTAATTAGAAGCATTTGCAACATTCATCATTTTGGGAATTTTTATTTAAAGCAATTAATGTTAATATTTTACTTTTATATGAAATATAAATGAAATCAAATTTAAATTACATTATATTAAATTTGAAACTAGTTTTAATTAAATTTAATTTTAAAAAATTTAAAACATAATTTAAATTATTCGAAAACTTAAACATAGTTTTTTTTTTTATTTTAATAATTTGCAGCAAGACTGTCCAAATGGTCGTTTAACACCAGCCAAATTTGTCGATATGTACAAAATGTTCTTCCCTTCTGGGAATGCAGAAGAATTTTGTGATCATGTCTTCCGAACGTTTGACATGGATAAAAATGGTTATATTGACTTTAAGGTAAGTGAAATTTTTATTTTATTTTAAAATTTAACAGAAATTTTTATAATTAAAAAAACATAAATTTTTATATTTATCTGTAGATTATTGAATTTTTAGTCTTATTAAAAATTGATAAAATGTACGAGTATCTATATAATTATTATTGAGGTTAATTTAATTAAAAAATATTTATCCATTTTGCTGGTAAATTAAATTACAAAATTTTTTTTTAATATTAAAGGCTTATAATTTAAAAAAAAACCTTCAATAATTTTAATCAATTTGGAGATTTATGAATCAGCCATGAATACACAAGGTTAAATTAAAAAAGTTCAGTATGTATAAAAACACGGTGTTCCAAGAAGGTCTGTAAAAAACCAGCATTGTCAATTATAATTGACATATTTTGAATGTTTTAATAGACTCACAAATCCGTATCTAAAGAACTTGATGTTTACTCAATTTTAAAATTTAAAATGATAACACAAAAATAAGTAAAATTAAATAAGAGTGTGAAATATGTTTCCACCCTTCATCCCGTTTCTTCCATATATAATAATTCCAAAAGCGGAAGGATGAGATTGATTAGGGTCTAAAAAACTTTCAAAACTTTATAAAAAACATATGATGAACCTTTTTTAAAATAATTTAGTTCTATTTCAAAAGTATTGATTGTTTTTAAATTAGTTTCTGATATATTTTTTTATAAGTTTATAATAACTTCATAAATTATTTCTTTAAAATTAAGGATTGCCCCCATTTTCAATAATTTTTCAAATTAAACAAAAAACACACACAATGGATTATATTTCTTACATATGTGTATATATGTATGTATGACATACATATTGTAAATGTATTTATTTTTCTAAGAATATTAAAAAAAAAAAATGTTTTCGAATATCGACATAATTGAATTATCTTACAAATTGATTTGGTATTTAAGACACTCTCATCAATATACGCGATTTATATACATTGAAATGTTATATATATATATATATATGTATTGTTTCCAAGGATATATTAAAGAAGTCATATATAAGTATGTGTTTATTATCTAAATTTTTTTTTTTTTAATTTTTATAAGAAAAGAGGATTTTGATATATTTATATTTTTTTTGTATATGTATATATATATATATATATGTGTGCACTTTTATATAACTACATAAAAAAAATTTTCATTTATATTATTCAGAAATCCGATTAATTTATTATTAGCTAAAAAGCTTTTCCAATTCAAAATCTATTTAAGTAAGGATTGTTTTCATATTTTATTTCCTTTTTGTATATTGACTTGAAAATTTTCCTTTCGCAGGATATGTAACAGGATAAGATTTTTGTTTATTTTGTAAATTTTGTTTGTTATTAATAAAAAAATAAATAAATTTTATAAAAAAGGTAAATATTTTGAATAAAATTTCAAAAACAAATCTAATGGATTTTTCTAATAAATCTTAAAATAAAATATTTTTTACTTTAAAGTTTAATTAAAAATTTTTTTAATTATTTTTTAATAATTTTGGAAAAATTTGTGCAAATTGCTATTAATTTCAATGAAATTAAAAGAGATTAATGATTACATAATTTTAATAAAATATTTTTAAACATTTTTGAAAAAAAAATATTAAAAATATTTAAACGACGATGAGAATAGTTTTGATTGTGTCAATTCTAGGATACCCACACAATCATAATGTAAACGTAATATTTTTCTAATATATTATAATCTCTTAGAAAATCTTTTTTTTAGAAAATCTCATTTTTAAAATATCTCATTTTTAAAAAAACTCGTTTTAGAAAATCTCATTTTTGGAAAATCTCCTTTTTAGAAAATCTCATTTTAAGAAAATCTTTTTTTTAGAAAACCTTATTTTTAAAAAATCGTGTTTCGGAAAATCTCATTTTTAAAAAATCACATTTTCATTTTTCACAAAATTCATTTTTTTTTCACACTCTTTTGGAATATCTCCTTTTTAGAAAATCACATTTTTAGAACATCTTGTTTTTAAAAAATCTCGTTTTTAGAAAATTTCATTTATAACAAATCACGTTTTAGAAAATCTGATTTTTAAAAAATTTCCATTTATAAAATCTATGATTTTTATATTCTGTAAAAAGCTGATAATTCTGATTTGTAACCAACTATAAAATCCTTAAAAACTAGATTTTTTAAAATAGCGAGATTTTCTAATACGAGATCTTTAAAAACCGCACGATTCTCTAAAAATAAAATTTAAAAAATAAATAAATTACTAAACCGAGATTATGGGATTCTCCCATTTTTAATTTTTAAACAATCTTGTAATTATTTGTATATTGGAAATATACTTCGGAAAGTAAAACAAAATAAATAAAAAATATTTATAATTAAATATAATTCCCAATAATTTGTAAAATATTAAGCTATTAAATGCCATTTAAGCATATTTTTACAAATTTTACAGATTTTGCACTTTTACAATAAGTTATTTATATAAAGAGGAAGTTTATGGATTTTCAGCTAAATAAACCTGTCACACTTCTAAATTTTCAAATTTTCTACCCTTAACTTATTTAACAAATAACCAGATCGCAACCAAACTGAATCCTATTTTGAGTTGTATGGATTATAGAAAAATTTAAACCTCATGTCCTCGAATTTTTTTTTTTTGCAGATGGACTTTACTGCATAGCCAATTGGACCGATTTTTCGAATCTGATCCAATTCATAAATTTGAGTTTATAAACTTTTCTTTTACAACTTTTATGGGGGCTTTTCCCTCAAGTATGGGGACTTACTATTTATAAAAGTTTTAATTAAAAGTTCAAATGAGTTCTGTAATTTATAGTGAATATATTTAGAAATTTACATTGAATCAGAGTCAAATTTTAAAATGATACAGAACTTACGACCGAAATATTCACTTTCAATGAAATGCCAGATTTTAAAGGGCCTATGTTATATTTTTCTAAAGAGAAAAAAAACTTTGTACTTCCTATAACAAAAAACTAGTTCCAATCTTACATTTGTTTTATTTTATTAATTCCAATCTAATATTTAATTTAAAATATGATTTTTTTGAACCTTTTGTTTAGTAAGATTTATCCATTTTCTCAATTAAAAACATAGACATGCATTAGGATAGTCTCTCCGCTTCGTTTCAATGGAATTTAGTACTATTTTATTCTGTTAACAGCTTTTTAGTCCCTGTGGTACGTTCTAAAAAAAATTAGTATAAAATAAATAAATATTTATAATAAGGAAAGTAAAATTGATTTATCAAAGTTGTATTAAACATTTTTAACAAAATTAATCAACATTAATCAGAAATGCAAAGTATAATAGATTATGATTTTAATGTTTTTTTGTTTTAAATATATATTAAATATTTATTTTATTTATTTTTTATATGTATAAATATTATGTTATTATACATTTAAAGTTGGCCAATATACAAAATTTATTTGAAAACTTTTTAGAAAATATAAATAAAAAAAAAAATTTCGAAATTTATTTCAATTTCAGACCAAAAAACATTTATGAATTTCCTAAAAATATTCACAAAATTAAATTTATGTGTATACCTTTCCTACATATTTTTAAAAATAGTTTTTTTTCTTTTATTTTTTTCAAAAAACCTTGATGTCAAAAAAAAATTTAAGGAAAAACTCCTAAATTCACCCAACAATTATCATAAATCTTTCATGGCCTATACAAAAACAAGAATATGGGCATCAATTTAAGGGTTTTTTTTTAATAAAAAAACGAGTAAGAGTGTTGTAGAGTAGACTGTGTCAACTCTGGGATACCTGTATGATCGTAATATAGACTTTATGGATGGAGCGTAATATGGAAGTTATCTGATTTGAACTTTTAGGAAAATTTTAAATACACATCTTATTAGACTTTCAGTTATGCACAAAAGATAATATAAGTTAAAAGACAGCTCTTCGAACCTCTTCCACTACACGGACTAAATTTTATTCAGACGTTTGACATTAAACTTAACTATTTTTGGAAAAATGCCAGACACCCAGCTTCATTAGGAATAGAGTAATGCTCATATCAAAATGGAAGTTGTATTACAGCTACTCGAACCCGTGGAGCAAAATGACTGGATTTCAATAGCGATGATGACGGAAATTGCATAAAAATGAATTTGTGAAAATTTCAGAATCCTAGCTCCTTTATTTGTTGAGTTATCGTGCAGACGGACGAAAATACATAGCTAGATCGATTTACTTTTCGATTCTGATGCGATCCATTCCTTTGAGTCTATATCTAGCCCCCTCCTTTTCCATTATTTTTACGTTTTATTACAAACGTAATGGCAAATTCAGTATACCTTTTGACCTGTAGTCATACGAGTTTAAAAATATGGTCCTTTATGTAAAAGAATCAATACATTCTCCAATTCACCAATACTTTGGTGCTGACGCCGAACCATTTTCAAGATATTCATTAAATGATAAAATGGTGAAAATCCGTTATTGTTAACGTTATTTAGTTTCGTGTGTCGTTACATGCTTGTCGTCAATATTATTTTCATTGTTTTGTCAACAAGATAATAAAATTTTATGTTTCGAAAAAAAAACCCTACAGGTAATACGCATTTACTTTCTCATACCTATATAGTATATACATATATAAATATATGTATATATTGTAAAGGTGAGTAAAAATAAACAAAATATATTTTTGTTTTTTTATTATTGGCGCCTAATTTTTTTTTTTTAACTTTTACCTTGAAAATTTATTGAGATAAATGATGAAATTGAAATTGAATCGAAGTTATGTATAATGCTTTGTTTTATACATAATGTAATTTTAGTATTAAAAAATATTAAAGTAAAAAGTTTTTTCTTGTACATACATACATATTTTATTTATTCGAAATATAAATTAAAAAATTTTCTTTTTCGGGGTTGTTGATATGAAATTTTGATGGTGGTTCGATCAGAGTGACCGTTGTTTGCAGAATTTTTGACATTATCAATTTGGTAAAATCAAACTCTTTTTAACTTAAGATAAAATAAGAATGATAAACCTTAAAATTTATTATAAAAATTTTTTAAATTATGTATTTGTATAAACATCGTCCACCAACATTCTTAATAAAGTTGAGTGCACGCAGGCAGTCGTCGAATGATTTTTCTGGGAAATTTCTAATTATAAAACAATTTCCATGTAAAATCCAGACCGAAAACCGACAAATAAGCGCAAAATTAGGTGGCAAGAAATCGCTTGCTGTCTGCGCATTTTACGCCTAAGAGTCAATTTTTAACTTGACTTGTGATATGAGAGATATAAATACAAATGCATATATGAATGTTACAGAATGTCTTTTGTAAACGATTCTTGACATATTCCCTAAAAAAAAACTTGGATGAAAAATCGTAAAAATTCTAACAAATTCAAATTTAAATTAAGTGGAAAAAAAATTTGAAATTTTACAAAATGCTGAAAGAGAAATCTTAATAACTATAAATACCGAATTTAAATATTTCGAAAATAAAGTATTTGAGATTTTAGTACAAAACCAAATTATACTCTTTTTTCATGGTATATTTTCCAGTGAAAAATAATTCAAAATCAGGGGCAGGGAGAATTTCTTAGGAACTTTTTTTGGGAGCTCAAAGTAGGTTTGCATTGTTTATTTACCTTAGTATCAAAACAAACGCAGTAAGTTGTTGCAGACCATAAATGGGGCAGTTTAATATCAAAATAATTTCTAAATCTAGAAAACTTTATGTTTTGTTGTATACTGCATAAGTTTTTAATTTGTTTGTCATATGTGGAGTAAAAATAGTACCCCAGTGAAATTTAAAGTTTTAAATATGTAAATATACTATCCTTTGCAAGGACATTTTCGTTCAAAAATTCTTTTTTATGTTCTTTAAAATGTTTTTCTATTCAACATTCAAAATATGGAATGCCAGTCATATGAGGCAACAGTTAATTTTAATTTATATTAAGAAAACAAAAAAAAACGTATAGTCTAAAAATCAGATATTGGGGTCACAGAAATAAGATAAAAACATTTTAAACAAAAGTTTTTTTAAATATTCAGATACAATTCAGAAAACGCCTTGATAAATATTGAGATATAAAAATCTTTGATATATATATATTTAATTTCTAAGATCTGTAAAAGATGATAAACTGATAGAAAGTTGGAATTTAATTAAAAGAGACTGAATTCAAATAAGTTTGCAACTATTACGAATTTTGGAGATGGTAATACTAATAGAAAGTTAAAATTTACATATTTAAAAGAGACTCAATTCAACTAAGTTTACAACTATTGAAAATATAGGAGATGGTAACACTAATTGAAAGTTAAAATTTAATTAAAAGAGACTCAATTCAACAAAGTTTGCAACTATTGAGAATAAAGGAGATGGTAACACTGATTGAAAGTTAGAATTTAATTAAAAGAGACTCAATTCAACTAAGATTGCAACTATTGAGAATGTAGGAGATGGTAACACTGATAGAAAGGTAGAATTTAATTAAAAGAGACTCAATTCAATTAAGTTTGCAACTATTGTTTTAAAAAAAGGAACACAACTAAGGAACATTTCAATTTCGAAATAATTCACTTCAAATATTCCCTATTGGAAGTTTTGACCATTACGATTGCAGTCAAGAATTCATAGAAAAATTGGATTATTTTGTTTTTATTGATAAATGATAGTTAAATTTTTCAAAATATATTTTGGAAAAAAAGTCAACACTTTTTTTTTTTTTTTCAAAAAATTACATTTTTTTTTTTGAATTTATTTATGAGCTTTATTTTTTTCTTATTAAAAATTTTAAGTGTTTGAATGTTTTTTGGAATTTTCTTTTTCTAAAAATTTATTTTAAATTATTTTGTTCATTATTTTACTCATCCTTTCTTTAAATATAATTTGTTATTGTTTTTTTTTCGTCCTTTTGTTTTATGATTTACAAGGACAATTAGAAAACTTGTAAATAAACAAAAAAAATAAAAAAACTCAAATAAATTTTTCAAATTTTTGCAATAAATTTTGATAAATTTTTCAAATTGTTTGCCTTTATTTTTGTTTCTTAAAAAAACTTATTATTGGACTTAAAAGGTTTTTTTATTTTGTTTTTTTTTTTTTTGAAAAGTTTCTTATATTTTTTTGTTGTCCAAAAATTCAATTGAAAAAAAAGAACTTTATTTTGCTTTTGGAAACAAATAAATCATTTCAATAAAAATTTCAATTTCAATTTAATATTTTCTATACACTACAGTTTTTGGGTGGCTCCATTTTTGTGTTATTGAAGGGACGATTTTTTTAAAAGAAGAAAAGAATTTTGTTTTTGAATTATTTTTTTTGTTTTAAACTTAAAAATAGTTTAAGTTTAAGAATTTTTAAATTTAAATATCTGAAAATGTAAAATTTAAATACTTGATCGAAAATTATTATTTATTTCCTTAGGCGATTTTTAAAAATTTTCAAATTTTATTAAAAAGTTATATTTTCTTTTTTTTTGTTAAATAAAAATATTTCAAATTAATTGATAAAAATTCAAAATTTAAAAAAAGGGTTATTTAATAATATTAATACTTTATATGAAATAATAGCTATATAATTAGTTATCATTAAATTAATTTTATGGAGCCACATTCCAAAGACTTTTTAATCTACCCAGTCAAAGTTCAAATTATGACTATAATTCTAGGTATTTTTTTCCAAGGGAACTGGAAATCTTTAAAATTAACCAAGAAATCCATAACTAGCCAGGATAATGTAGTTAGAATAACAGATAGATAGTTTAACTGTTTGAGCAGAATTGACGAAGAGTAAGTCTGAGAAAAGAATAGAAAATTTCAGTTAATTTTAAAGAACAATTGAATACAAAATTGAGAAGGACAGGTTTGTCTTCCCTATTGAATATTGTGCAAATCATTAGACACATATTATGGTCGCAAAGTGTTTCACAAGTTCTGATATTTCAGAGTTCTAATTTAAAGTTTTTGGCATAAGACGTCTTCCATTTCTTCTGGGAGGATATGAGGGCTTTAGCAGCTATGAATAACAGGCAAAATACAATGTAACCCTACCCTAATTTTTTTTTAGAATCTTGTCAATAATTCTATGCCAATTTATTCTGTGTTATATATAAAACTCAAGAAACGTTTTAAACTGAAATTATAATATGTACAAATTAATTCAAATATATATATATATATATATATATACATATAGCCTAAAGTAAATTAACTTTTTAACATTATTTACTAAACTGCCATTCAACTAATATTCCACCTATATGCATCAAAATATTAAACTGCATCAATTATCCTTTTTTTCTCAATTCCTATTATTAAGGGCTATTAAATATAATTAAATTTTAAAGCGGGTCGTTCATTACAAATTAGGTTAACATTTTTTTGTTTTTCTTATTACAAACAATTATTTTTATTTTACTTTAATTTCTCACGACATTTTAAAAATCTAATACATTAACTTCATTTTAATTTAAATAATTTTTTAAATTTTTAAATATTCATAAATTTTCAATATAAATTATTTTTAGTTCTATGATTGCCTCAATAAAAACAGCACTTCCTTTTAAAAATTATTTAAAAAAACAATCATAATGAACATGAACACTATCACAGTTTTTTTTTTTTTCCAAATTACATAGTTTAAACTTTACATTCTTAGTTGTTTTTTCTATACCCTTATTTTACCGTTATAAAACTTCAACTAATAGGTGATTATTTAAGCACAGAAATATAAAGGTAAAAAAACAACAGTTACATTTTGTTTCAAAAACCTTAAAAAGTGTTAAACACAAAAATAACAAAGAAAATTACACTTAACTTATTCTTTCATTCTTATTTTTTTTTTTAAATTACTTACATACCACTTCAAAAACGAAATTTTTCTTTTTACGCCTATTGTTATGCAAAATACTAAAAAAAAAAAATTGCTTACAAAAAGTGGGAAAAACTTGAATATCGTTATATTTTTAATGTACATTTTTTTTTTAAATTGGTTAAAAAAAAAATTAATTCAAGTTTTAAAAAGTTTTACATATATATAGAATATGTATATTGTAAAATATGTATGGATATACACTTTATACTATGTAAAATAGAATTGCATGCATGTAGGCTCCTTGAAGGTTATTTAATCTTAAATGTTTTACGTGTCAAATAATGTATATATATATATATATATACGTTCTCTGTATATATTTTATTCATTAAACAGTTTAAAATAGTTTGGCGCCATTGTTAAAACAAAAAAAAAATTATCATACCACATGCAGCATGACAATTTTTATTTCTTAAAATCAAAAAAAGAATAGTTATAAAATAAAAGAAAAACTAGGAAAACTTTTAGTTTTATAAGAACGCAAAGTAAGGCAAAAAAAAAAAAACAATTTTCAAATAAAACTAATAAAGTTAAACGTTTGTTGTAATTTAGGTTATGGCTGAATTCATTATGAGTGCAATAACAACCCAACCTAACAACAATTGCAATTGTATAAAAAACAAAATCACGAGTTTTCTTTATGCAGCACATGAATCATGTAAAGAAAATGGTCTTTAGTATTTTTTTTAATGTTTTCAATATTTTGAAGGGGATTTTAAAGTTTTTAAGTTGAATTTTTTTTGAGTTACAAATTGGGTTCATTTTTTTTTTAATTGCCTTTGTCTTGTAATCCCCTTCTTGTATAAAACAAATGAACCTAAAATTTAAAATTTGATGAATATGATCAAAGGTTTTGACGTTGTATGAGTATTACAAATGTTTTGATAAATAAAAATATGTATTAGTATGCAAAAAATGTTTGTTTGGAATATATTTTTTTTTGTGTAGTAACAACATTATAAGAAAATATGAAAAAGTGTTTAGAGAACATCTTTTTGCCAAGGATTATGGTTACTCTCTCAACATTTGTCTACGCATTATGGTTGACTCTCCATGTATTATGGACAACTCTCCCAGTATTTTATCGTTTTTTCTTTGTCACACAAAATATATTTTTGTATATTCTGCCTATGCTCTAACTTTTGCCCAGGAAATTGTTCTAATGAAAATTTGCCTTTTGGTTTTCTCGAAAAATTGAAACATTTTAAAGATATTTCTTGTCATTTGATGAAATTCTGAATCTGTGCTTTTGCTTATAGAAAGTGGTGTTTAAAATTATGACAGTTTTCCATTT